>NDFZ01005359.1:470061-494993 GCA_002192655.3 Mamestra configurata | reverse complement strand
AGTACCTAACCTTAGTTCTCCTGCGCAAATTGGCAGATACCACAGAGAAATACAAACGTATGATGACCGAACAAACATTCATGACCATAAATATCTGTACGTTATTTTGAATCAGTTATTTTACACGATCGACGACGGTAGTCATCATCCTCCTGATCTTATCCCAATTTCTTTGCATTGCATAGCATGCATCTTCTTCATTAACATTAATTTTATAAGATTGGACCTTGGAGGTAGATATAGGATACTCTGCATCCTGGGAGTACGTAACTTTGAGAAAATTTCCTACATTCACGCTGGCAGCAGCTAGTGGTATATCATCATCATCATCAGCCGAAAGACGTCCACAGCTGGACATAGGCCTCCCCTAAAGAGGTTTTTGCCATGATCGCCACGCTTGGCGGAGAGCTCTGCAAATATCAGACATTTTGGCTAATTAGAGCTTTTATCTTTTATACCAATGTTACTAACCCAAAAATAAAAGCTATTTTTATACTAACACAACATGGATCCCTGTTTCCGAATTAAATTAATTTGTTTGTTTGTTCTCATCTTCATATTTCAGAATGTTTGGACTATTTCCAAAGACTGCCCTACCCCTGCCACGGGAAAGGTGAGGTTCAGCTCAAAAGGAATTGGATAGAAGCAAACCAATGCCATAATGCCACCTTGAACGTACATGTGACTGTTGGTGGTCAAAAACCTCAACCGTGGAAGTTCCCGCACCTGGTGAGACCTCAAAACATCTTTTTTATTTTTTGCAGAAATGTTTTGTCCGGAGAATCCTTTAAATATTTTTTTTTAAACTACAAAATAATACAAGACCAAGTATAGTGCCTTAGGGGGGACATTGGAATTACTATTGGGGGACTTTTGTGTCGAAATTAATGTTGAGAACCTAAAATGTAGGAAAGCTATGATTTACAGTACAGTACAGCGCACTTAAAACATTGCGAGTATTGGCGAAAGTAGGTACAGTACCTACACAAGGCAGTCAGATCAAAAGCTTAGGCAAAAAACAAACAGTATTTATTTTTAAATCTTGACAAGATTATGTTGTTAAAGCAGTTCCACATAATTTGTAATAGTTTTGTAGTTATTTATCAATTTCGATCTGTATTTCGGATAACAGCATACTACCATCGATCTCGATGTTTCTCATGTAACATTTCTAATATTGTAACATCTTCAAGTTTTGTTTTTCACTTTGTCGGTCAGGAACAAATCCAAATGATCTATCCAACGTTTCTCGGGCATGATTCGCGGCGCCACCTGACTCCAGGCACCCATTGCGTGACAATCCTGAACCGTTTGTCTTCACGCATCAAGTGTGATCCGAAGTGCAATTGCCACGAGATAATTTTGTATAGCAACAAAATGCATAATTTTCCAGGCTCTGCTTGGGTACGGTGATAAGGTGGCCACTGCGCAGTGGCTCTGCGAGGGAACCGTTATCAGCGAGAGGTTCATTCTGACTGCAGCTCACTGCACAAACGCCGGCGTTTTGTAAGTCTACATCGTAATATTTCAATATTGTAGTCCCGTCACTGCCGCCATACCGATTTATTTGAGCGGCGTAGCATGTCTCCTCTATATACATACGCCAGCACATCAAGCTACCCGAAACTGACTTTTCCCAATCTACCTTGAAACTAATGATTTAGCGATAATGTTGAAAATCTATTTTAAAAAATTGACAGATTGTTGTAGCTTGACGTGCTGGCGTCTGTACCTATATTTACCGTTTTGTCAATAGTCACCTCCTTTCCATCGATTCTTCCTTTGACCATCCACATCATTCTTGTCTATACCCGACTTATAATTGGTCTAGATTTTATTAGAATAAGTAGGCAGGCTTTGTTGTTATTAGTAAGTTATAAGATAAAATAATCATGTAAATTAGAGTATCCTTCCACTCTCACCGGACGCCGTTAAGCTTTGTCTCCCGTTTATTTGCCGTCATCTCAAAATAACTTTTATAATAATAACTCCATTCTAGCCATATAATTTATCGCTCAATTCATTCATCGTTTCTTCAGTCATTCTAGGGGGCCCCCTTGATTCTGCCTGATCACCTACCGATAACTTATAAATATAAACCAAATATAAGCGAAAACGTTGGTGTCCATGG
This sequence comes from Mamestra configurata, assembly GCA_002192655.3. Classification (NCBI taxonomy): domain Eukaryota; kingdom Metazoa; phylum Arthropoda; class Insecta; order Lepidoptera; family Noctuidae; genus Mamestra; species Mamestra configurata. The sequence goes on along the minus strand of NDFZ01005359.1, from coordinate 492,862 downwards.
TGTTATGTGCTGAAAGACAGACTGAACAAGTGATTGACGATTTTGCTTATCTCAAAACTAGAAGGGTATCTCTTCAATCAACATGCATAGAAGGGGCATATATCCAGGGCATCCGAAGGGTAAAAGACGGCCCTGGATATATGTATATCAATATTTCACGTGACGATGGCAAGAGACCGGACGGCATGTCGTTATTTCCATGGAAGATGGGTAGGCCATTAGTGTGGGACGCTACTTGTGTCGATACTCTTGCGCCATCCCATCTTCCTAGCTCTTCGTGCTGTGCTGGCGCTGCCGCTGCGGCTGCAGAGAACCTCAAGCGGCGGAAAGATAATAAACTTGTTGGTAGTTATATTTTCGAGCCGTTTGGGGTTGAAACTCTCGGGCCTTGGGGTCGGAGTGCACATAACTTATTTAAAGATCTCTCAAGGCGCTTAGTTGACACTTCACGTGACCCAAGGGCTGGCTTTTACCTTGGTCAAAGAATAAGCATTGCCATACAACATGGCAATGCCGCCAGTCTTTTGGGTACACTTCCAGTCGACAGTGATGCGGATGAATTTTTCGACGCCATATTTTAGGGTTTATTTAGTTAGGAGATTTTATTTTTATTTCTAGTGTATATAGTTAGTTAAGTATTTATGGAATAAAATTATTAATATTTTCAGCGGCACTATCGCATATGCTGCTCTTGGTCTACAAAGCCCCGTGGATCCCGAGGAACAGTGGAAGGTGTACAATATCAAGAGACTCATCATCCATCCAGAATACAACGAACCTTCGTGGTACCACGACCTTGCACTTCTGGAAACAGAAACAGAGTGAGTACGATAGCATCCCTCAAAATTATCTCAAGGGAGCATACTCCCGGAATAAAAGCGGGTAGCGTATTTGCTATTCCAGACTATGATTTATCTTAATAACAAATTTCATCCAGATCTGTTAAGCCGTTCTGGCGTGACTGAGTAACAAACATCCAAACAAACTTTTGCATTTATAGTAGAAGTAAGATTTGTAAAACCAACACCTATATATGAAACTCTTCCGTTACTGGTGACTTAGTGACTGACAGTGGCATGTAGGTTTCTTGGGGAATGTGGGGAAGCACTAATAGAGGATTTCCCAAAATTCGTACGGGAACGGAAAAAAACGGGATATGCGCGTACGAAGTTGCGGGCAAAAGCATAAGCTATAGTAATATTATAAACGAGATATCTGTGTCTGTTACCTGTTCACGTCTAAGCGGCTGAATTGATTTTAATTTAGCACACGGCACCATGTCCTGTTAAGCTTTTTTCCCGGGGGAACTTCCTCTTCACGACTTTCACGCGGGCTAAACCGTTGGTAGAAGCTAGTTCTATATACTGCCCCTGGTCGCCAATCCAGATCGTTACGGCTCCATCGACCATCCGTACTCATTCGTACCAGCCGTGCTTACTGCCACATAAGTTTGGCAATTCTTCGGGTCAGCTGGATTCGTTCTCCTGCAGATCTCTTCATTTCGGATTCTATCACCCTGGGGAACTCGAAGCATACCCTCTTCATTGTCCTTAGGGTGACGTTCAATCTTCTAATGAGGCTAATTAAAATATTTCTATATGTCATCACTGGCTACAAGTACTTTCGTATTGTAACGTATTATGCTCAAGCTAAATTTATAGCTTCGATTGGCCAATGAATATAATGATAATAACCCCATCGCCATATCTCTACGTTGACGTCGTGGTGGGGCTTGCGCGCCCCAATAAACCTTGAGACAAAGAGAAATACAATCCGCGGGACAGTTTTGTTTTTATTTTAGAAAAACTTACAGCTAAACAAATACAGTTACTAAAAGTTTAAACAAAATATGGCCAATTACAAGTTTCCATATATATTACTTGAAACAGAAAATTAACAAAAAAAAAGAAAACCATACATATAACACAAAACAGAAAAAAAGAACCAAATAAAAGCTTGCTTGAACTATTTACGCTCGAAGAAGATACTACTCAAAATTTTCTTCAAATTAGCCACGCTAGTATTGAAAATGTCGATATCAGCTTCCCGGGAGGTTGTATAATAGCGTCTCATCTTTTGTTGCCATATTATGCAATAGTCCTGCACCAACCGGGGATTGTCATTGGGTATACTTTCATAGTACATACAGGGATAATCGTCGGTTGGTGCCCAATTCCATTTGTAATGTCTAACGGGGCCTCTAAGGGTTGGCTTCGGCCCCTCGTATGCCTACCAAAGGACCGGGACTCCAAGGTCTCAAGATTGTCAGAGGCATTCAATAATGATAATAAATAATTTGTCCACAGGATACGTTTCGACAATGAAATTCTTCCCGCATGTCTGGATGTCGGATTCCATGATAAATCCCTAGCAGAAGCTGCTGGTATGCCTAAAATGGATGGGAACGAGGTAAATAATAAAACGAATGAGACCACGAACGAGAAGAATGAATCGAAGGCAAACGTCAGCAATATGCAAACGGTGAGGGATGATTTTATTAAGTAACCTGGAAATATATTTTCTTGCACAAACTTTCTGCTTTCTATCCGTTTCTTTGAAAATTATTATTATATCAATGAGAATGAAAAACATCAACAAAAACTTTGTAAACATTTGAGAATTGCGGTCTGGTATCACATGAACCTCTACCCAAGTAACGAAGACTATCCAGAAACTAATATAATGAAGATGCAACATAAACGACATTTGGGAAACATAAACTTTCGATGGATGTTTAAAATGACACAATCTGACACTAACATTTATTCATCCATAAATAATATCTGTTTCCAGGTGTTTCTGGATAAATTGGATAGAATAATATGCAAGAAAGTATACAAGCCTCACAATGATCTTATACATGGATACGATCATATGTCGCAAATATGCTACAGTGTGCATAACAACACTGGTGATACTTGCAAGGTAATTACTGAACCTATTAAAGCTTTGACCAGTGGTTAATTTTGGGGGGTCGTGCATAAATACGCTAATATTATGGATATTGATAATTTCACAACAAACTTCCAGCCTTTGATGAATGTCAAATTTATGAAGAAGAAAAAATCATTTTTCTCAGTGCTCACTTTCGTAACAAAGAACTCTCGGGCTTTTCATGTTTCTTGACCCAGCAGCTTTGTTTGCGACGTTTGATTATCAAACGCAGATGAGCTCGTGGCTAAATAATAGCAGCTTCCATCTTCGATGGAGGGGTGGCCATCTAAACATACCGAGATTCCTCCGTGCACGTTAAGCTGTTGATCCCACTCATCATCATCATCATCATCATCCACAGCCCGACTTCGCCCACTGCTGAGCATAGGCCTCTTTTCTCTTGTGCCAATCCCCACGCTCCTGCGCCAGCCTCATCCAGGTTCTACCCGCGATGGCAACAATGTCGTCCGCCCATCTCGCCATCGGCCGACCAACACTTCTTCTTCCAGTCCTCGGGCGCCACTCGGTCACTGTCTTACTCCACCTATCATCACCGCGCCTTGCCAGGTGTCCTGCCCAGCCCCATTTTAAATCCGCAATTCGTTTTCCGATGTCGAAAACCTTCGTACGTCTTCGGATCTCGACGTTTGGAACTCGATCTAATAGACGTATGCCAAGCATGGAACGCTGATGATGATCATGATCCCACTATCATTTATTAATCTTTGACAGTCGTTACGGGTTGGGTTGTATGTGCCACGGGGCACCTGTTTGGGCCGATAGGGCCACCATATGCGGGGTACGACGTAAACTGCTTCAAACGTGCTGCAATGTACTACTACGCTCGAAAGATCACCCAGATAACTCAGTTGTATATGTCCCTTGGTGCCTATTGGCCTAGCTCAATTCTGTCTCCTGCTTGAATGGAGAAGTGGAAATTACATTTTTTCCGGGATTTCGTTGCGGGATCCAAGACAGTTAAATTGTTTCTCCGGGACGCGTCGAGCTTCATTCACTCGGCGTTTTTTTCCGGTGGTCGCCACCGTCGATTCTGGCTTTCAGGAGTTGCAGTTGCTGGGAATGTGTGGCGGGCATGTCCCAAAAAAAGTCGTTACGGATAGTCCCAAACCAGGAAAGACCAGTCTTGCCAAGGGGTATTACCCAGTTACTGGATTGAACCGTCCTATGTAGATGGAGAAGGCTAGGCAGACTGATTGAGACAAACAACCATAAGATGATACTACATTATCTGCTAATGATGTACCTATTCTGTAAAAATCGCAACGGGAAAACTTAGGTGAAGTGAGCTGACTTAGCTTTAAGAGGAAGGATAGCCGATCGATTCTGTAAACATGTCAAAGTGAAGGCTTGGGTGAAGTGATCATGAGGTGAGCTGTCAATCCATGTAATCAAGATGTCACGTGATCACGAAGTGAGCTGTCAATCCATATAATCAAGATTTGTCACGTGATCACGAAGTGAGCTGTCATTCCATATAATCAAGATGTCACGTGATCACGAAGTGAGCTGTCATTCCATTTTTATTATATGGATTGACAGCTCACCTCATGATCACTTCACCCAAGCCTTCACTTCGACATGTTTACAAAATCGACGGGCAATTTACTTCATGCTCACTTCGCCTAAATTTTCATAGCTGTTTACAAAATAGGCAGGCTGTTCGCTTAGTGTATGTTGGGGATGCTGATAATGCGAAGGGACGCCGATTGCACACCCTTCGATATATTCTCATTTAACATTGATCATCAAAATACGTATGCCTTACTTACGAGTTTTCTTTATCATTCACAGCGAGTCAGCGGTAGTCCCTTACAAATCGATCAGTTCAGATGTCAATACACAGTAGTTGGCGTGACGGGGCCTTCTTCTGAATGTGGCAAACCATCAGTGCCTGACATTTACACCAGGATACAGAACTACGTCCCTTGGATTGAGAGCGTCGTGTGGCCCGAGAAAGACTGAACAATTTTGTTACTATTCAATTAAATACTATAGGTTTTTTCATTTATATCGTGCCTTTCAATGAAATATGTTTGGTGTGAAACACATTATTATACACTGTCCACCAGGTTAATCACCTTTGACAGATGGAAGTAGTCAGGGTCGGACAGGCCATAAATTCGAGATGGCGTTTGCCAGTCGGGCCCTAGCTTGCTGCAAGTCAGCCAGGGTGCAAACATTTTCGTACGCGCTTCGCTCGCTTCGCTAAATTAAAAATGTCCTGCATCTGTGCATCAGTCAGCAAGCTAATTAAAAAAAAACAAACTATCGAATGTTTGCACATTTCATTCCACCTAAAAAAGTGGCAACTACTAAAAATATATTTTTCTATATTATCCCGTCAATATTATCTGTTTCTTTTATCCCGGACCCTTCCAGCCTAGTCCGACCTTGGAAACGTAACAATTCGATAATTGACACTTCAAATGTCACTTCCAAAGGGATGAAGGGGACTAAGCGCACACATACAAAAAAAGTTGCTAAAATGATATCTATATATCAGATTTTTTTAATGACAAATTTTAGCATTACGAATTTAACAAATATTTATCGACAATTTATCATTTTTATAATAAATAATTCGATTATCTTTCATTAGATTATTGGACAATTTAATTCAAATTTATTATTTATTGTTTAAATTCAATTTATAGTTTGTGTGACAATTTAATAATGGTTCTAGCTTTGTATAAATAAATACCAATGAATGACTGTTCTTATGTATATATTTGTATGCCACAAAGGCCGAACATGTCGGATCTCTTTTGTTTATGAACAACCTGCATTCCTTGTATGTATACTCATGTTTCTACAAATAAATAAATGTCTTATGTCATATGTCTTACTTTAAAAGTCTCGATAACTGACGAATAACTTTTTCAGTTTGTCGTTCTAGTAGTCTAGTCAATAATTAGTACATTTTTGTTTAACTTTTTTTAATGACACACAACAGAGGTTAATTAATGATTGCATAACTAATTGAAAAATCGCGATTTTTTTTTGTTTTGCCAGTCCGGTATTATGCATTTATTTATCCAGTACGTGCCTGAATTTTTTCATTTATCAAATTTCATATTTAAATCCATTTTATAGTTAGAGTTCCCGAAGCGGGCGTGTCTTGCGCAAGCCAGAGTACCTACCCGTTTTCGGCTGTTACTGGAAAACTAAAAATATTGGTCCGAGAGTTACGACTTTATTTCAGGAAATTTCCTCTTCTTTTTTAGATTTCAAAAATCTTAATAAGTTTTGAGGTATTTGCAAAATACCAAACCATCTGTTTTTAGTAAATTAATAACTTTTGCAATTTTTGGAGCGCAACTTAATTTTTTTCAATAATCATCTACGTGTTATTCCGAATCGAATGCCACCTCATTCATATTTTTCCAAGACTGCTGGAAAAAGTTAAACAAAAAATCACTTGTTGACTAGACCATTCAAGGGTTTTCGGATTCAGATTTTCAGACATTCTAAAATGCTGAAGGGCAAATAAAATGTCACGAGACGAAAGTTCTATGTCGGATGGATGATGACCAGTAATAGTTATGTATTTAGTAAAATAAATAAACTTGTATTAAGTGCAAAGTGCGCAATATAAAGCCTTCTTCATCTTTTCAAACTAGTATTTAGGATGGTTTAATTGAATATATAATTTATATTTTAGTGGATGCAAGGTTTTTCTATTCTAATTCAATCGCTGCCACTATGCTAGAGTTGTCAACAGCCTCGGACACCACAGCCTGTCATGCAGCCGTAGCGCGGGTCGCATAGCGCGGCACGCGAATATTAACGACATCATCCGACGAGCTCTTGTCGTCGTCGGCGTTCCGGCTGTATTAGAACCCAATGGCCTGGCACGCGACGACGGCAGGACGGCATGTCGCTATTTCCACTTACGATGCGTAGGCCATTAGTGTGGGACGCTACTTGTGTCAATACTCTTGCGCCATCCCATCTTCCTAGCTCTTAGTGCTGTGTTGGCGCTGCCGCTGTGGAGTTCCTCAAGCGGCGGAAATATGATAACCTCGTTGGTAGTTATATTTTCCAATCGTTTGGGGTTGAAACTCTGGGGTCGTGGGGTCCGTGTTCATAACTTGTTGAAAAGATCTGTCAAGACGCTTAGTTGACACTTGGGTGACCCAAGGGCTGGTTTTTAACTTGGACAAAGTGAAAAACCAGCCCTAGCCCATAAAAGTTCAACAAGGTATAAAAGAAACGCATATAAAAACCAATAAAACTGTCAATTTCTAATCTTACTACAGTATCTATATTTAATATTATCTATATTATTTATCTTATGGATAGTGTTGATATCCGACACCGAACGCAAACCCATCCTTCTGATTATAACCATCATTGTAACGACTGCCAATGGTTGGGCTATCATTTGGAGCCGGATAAGCGAGTACTCCTGTATAACCGTCCTCTGAGTTTTCATCGTACAAGGCATCTGCATAGTTAATATCTCCACTTGTATAAGTCATAGCAGTACCGATGCCCAAACCATCGCTACCACCTAAAACAGTTTTTTCGCCAAGACCATGACTGCCAAAGCCAATGGCTCCACCACCTCCACCTCCACCAAAGCTAAAAGCTCCACCAGCTTGCTTTGCGTAACTTGCACCGAATTTTGGCCCACCAAAGCCTCCACCGAAGCCCAAGCTAAAACCTTTTCCAAGTATCTTCTTTAGGCCACCAACACCGAGCTTGACACCGTTGGTAAGGCGACCGTTACTATTGGCATCGGATGAACTGAATGCGTGAGACTGAGATTGACTTTGAGCGTAAGCCTGCGCTTGAGCTTGTGCATGAGCTTGGGCTTTAGCCTGGGCCTGCGCATGTGCTTGCGCTTGACTTTGACTTTGGGCATTAAATTGTGACTCAGCCTGTGCTTCAGCCATTGCGTGGGCCTGAGCCTCAGCTTGAGCTTGTGCAACCATTTGGTTTTGAATGACAGCCTGAGCTTTGGATTCCGCCTCTGCTTCAGCTTGAGCTTGAAGAATTGCTTGCGCTTTCGCGATCGCCTTAGCTTGAACAAGCGCTTTGGCCTGAGCTTCAAATTCGGTTTGCGCGTCAGCTTTCACATCCGAGTTGAAACTGAACTGATTATAATTGAAACTGTTTTTCTTGGATTCTGCCATATCTTGAGCTTTTTTCCAAGCTTCCATCTTGGCGTTGGTCTCCATGTTAAAATTGCTATTGAATTTTTTTTCAAATTGTGTGTTTTCATTTAAATATTTTTGAATGTCTTGACCACTGTTTTTAATGAAGTCGAAATTAAATTGGTTGGAACCGTCTTTGATCGTTTTCATATCGAACTTATCGAAAGAGTTAACTTTGAATTTATTGGCTCCTTTCTTTATTTCATTTGTATCAAACTTACTTTCAGAATTCAAATTGAAATTTCCTTCATTAATTTTAAATGTACTGAGATCAATATTAAACTTAGTGTCCCCTTCAAATTCGTTTTTAAAATTGCTTTCACTGTTTAAAATATTTTCAAAATTAAAGTTATGAACTTGCATATTGTCGTAGTAGAACTTGTAAGCCTTTAGGATATCTTCAAGGTTGAACATTGTCATACCTTTGTATTTAATACTTAAGTTTTTACTACCATCTTTACTGCTAAAACACAGGAAACTGACTTCTTCATTGGCCCCAGAACTTTCACAAGTGCAGCTATCCGCACTCTGTTTAGGGAAATTCGACTTCTTTAATATTTTAAGGTTTGAACTACTGGACACCGTGTTGTTAGCAAGACCGCTTTCAAGTGTAATGCTACTATTAGAAACGTCTTTCTCAGCGCTGCTAGCACCAGTTGGAGCAATTTCAATTTCACTAATGTCACCATTTCTTGTATTACCATAACCAAGGGCTGTATCGTAAGCGCTCTGCATATCTGAATATAGGCGTTTGCGTAGGTTTGCTGGTTTCGTAAATTTGGTTTCACTAACAGTCTTGCCCGAAGAGTCTTGTTGATTTGTACGTCTTGCGCCGTCAGCGTAAGCTGCTTCATAATGGTTTGCTATGTTAACATTATCCAGTTCTCCATATCCCCTTCGGTTATAACTGTTCGGTTCCTCGTAATAATAATTTCTGGCAAGGTCGTTTAATTTGCTGCGGTCATCAGCATAAGATATTGTGATGTGTTTGAGGACGAGAAGTAACTGTGGAAAATAAATAAATATCACCATGAAATACCAAGATGAATAATTTAAAAATTATCTATTGAATACATCATTTTTTTATTGTGTGTGTGTTATGTGTGAAAGAAAATGTGTTGAAAAATCGATCGAGTAGATTATTATTCGATCGACTTTTCAACACACTTATTCAACTATTTATAACTTTTCGTCGAATCGCGGAAAAACTCAATATTATGTAATACAATCTTTATAGCATTGCTAAAGGGAATGAAGCTTAAGATAAAACTATCCATTAACTAAAAATAATTAACAATCAAGAATTAAGATGACAGTATGTGCCTTCGCTACAGTAATATAGTGTTAACTTAAAGTAAAGAAGGAATTGCTAGAAAAGAAGGTTAACAGAAAATAATTACTTCTAAGATCTTGCGAAGGTCGCAGGATTCTGCTAGATGGAGGAAGCTTGGTATCTGTAGTTGAGGCAATACTTCATCATCATCATATCAGCCAAAAGACGTCCCCTGCTGGAAATAGGCCTCCGCCGAACGGTGGCTTGCCATAATCGTCACGCTTGGCAGGCGGGTTGGCGATCGCAGTGTAACTGTTGCAATACACAGAGAATGCTGCTGCCCATACTCTGGTGTAGTCTTGTGTAGTTCGCGAACGAACTAGTTCGAAAGAGCGCTCCCACATGCGACCTACGCGAACTAGGTCCCAGATCTACCGCTCTTTAGCTCGTTAGTTCGAGACTGAGCGGGAGCGCGGGACCGCGCCGACCTAATTGAGGGAGCGGGAGCGCGGAGCTGTCCGACCTAGTTGCGTCACCGCTCACTCCACAGTCGCCACTCACTGATGCGCTCGTTACTTATCGTACGGTCGTTCATTTATCTGGTCAGTGAATGTTGTGTGTTATTTCAGTGGCAAGACTGTTGCAAAGATTTTGCGTAGCCGGCGCCGATTGTTGTTTTATACAATATTTATTGTATATTCATTTATCATTTACACTGCTTGACTGCTTACAGGTAACATAATAATTAACACATTATGTTTGTAATGTAAAATACCATCTTAAACTTTTTTCTTTTTACATAATGCAATATACAAGCTAGTATTTACTTTTACATTTTGAAAATAAACACGTTCAAAACAAATTATATATTTTTTGTTTTATATTGAACTATTAAATCAATGAAAATACTACGACTAAAATGATATAAATAACTACTTTACAAAGATAACAAACAATAAAATCGCGCGTAGCAGTAAAGAGCAAACTGCAAAGCTCACGAACGATCTGCCGTTCTCAGCTCAGTAGCTCACTCAGTGGGTCAGCTCCTGTCGCGATCCATCGAGCCGGAGCTGGCGAACTAAAGCAGCAAACTAGTTCGCTAAGGAGCCGCGAACTAAAATGAGCGCTCCCGGTCGCGAACTACTATGCGCAAGTCTACTCTACTCTGGTGAGTCCCTTAGTCGACTCTTACGACACCCACGGGAAGTGATGGGCGATACTTGAATGAGACCAATTCCAAACAATGCAAGACCATCGAGAAATGGTTGTGATGAAAATTTATGGCTTTGCGTAATACATTATTACCTCCTAAGTTCAGAGAAATAACCTCAGCAAGAATACTCCATCGTCGAACACATCATCGCCAGCCTTCCACTTGAAATAGTGGTCAAACGTGAACCCATCAAGAATAAAAATAGAAAACAACGTACCAGAGTCTGACACAGCCATAACGAAAGTATGTCTTTCATTTTTCAATAAATTCTAGAGCCACTCCAAGTTTCGATGGTCGCCAGGTACGATGTGGATGTACTTAAATGGCTAACTAATTAATAAGCCAACATTAAGATTGGTTCCAACGGTAGGATTGAAATCGTCATTTGTCACGGTCTTGCAAGCAAATAATTACTAAATAATACATTACTATGATAAGAGTAATTAGTGAAGTGTTATTTTTTTAATTATTTCGTGTGGTTTTTCACGCTGCTTCGCCTGCATGATCACTAGCAGTCATATTAAACACGATAACCATTTGAATGATATTATCTCCTTTATCTTTTACTACTACCTATTTCTGTACTGCTATAATTATTATCTATCCTTAAACATGGTTTTTGTTTTTTTGTGTGAAAACTTCTTTAGCGGCGTTGTGCACTTTTTGGAATGGGTAAAACATTTTAAACTCGCGTCAGGACACGTGACCTGATCGAAAATTCGTAAGACGAAGGGAAAGTTCTGAAGTGTAAAATTTTTAAAGTAATATAATTTGTCATGTTTGTGTACGATAGCGCAATAAATGAATATTGTATTTTACGACATAAATTATAGTACTTTTATACTGATAATTAAAGCAATTCGTGCGAAATTATTCCCTAACCATTCCAAAATTGCAAAAATGCACAACGTTATCTTTAAGTTTTCACTTCAGCCGGCACTCCCGGAGTGCAACCCGTTGTTTTTTTATTACATTTTATTGTAATGTTATTTGTTTGTTTTACATTAGTTCACTACATAGCAAGGTGGTCTGGTAGATATCACTATCAGCAATAAGAACTTCAGAGGCGGCGCAAGGCGCGGCCGATGTGGGCCTCGCGGTCCTAAGGGCCTCGCGGTCCTAAGGGCCTCGCAGCTTTAGCTTAGCTTTTTTTAACTCCGGAAAATTGTAGTTAAGGCTTAATGAAAAATTCAGCTTAGCTCGCTTTGCTCGGTCGTGCTATCTGAATTATTTTTATTGTTAGGCTTTTCTATGAAATTGTTTCGACCAAGTAACGTACCGAACTCAGTATCTAAGTATCCTCAATATATAAGCCGCGGCGGTGTGGCCACAGTTATTTCCAAGCTCTTTACGCTAGCTCTTACATCCATACTTCCCGTTCGATCTTTCAATTTAGTTGTTTCACGAATTTTCCCACATTCGCCCTAACATTTACTATGTTTGCATAACAAGTGCAGGGTCGGACTGGTCAGACATTCGAGGTGGCTTTTACCAGCCGGGCCCTAGCCTACGTTGGCCTCCTGCATACTTAGGTAGACCTAGAGGTCCTCGCAAAATGCCAATTATGACCACATAACATTTTATTCTTGCGCCGCCACTGAGGTCACCTCTCGAAGGCCGAGTGGACTTAATCAGGAGTGACGCCATTGTTTTACTATTGTGTCTGCTATAATGGCCGCTGAAGATATGCATACATCTATGGTATCAGCAAAGAGCAGTGTTAATAATGTCAGTGTTAAAATAAAGCATGTACATATATCCTATGAACAACCTATATTCCATTAGTGAGTTATTTTTTCTTAAAAATACGCAACAAATAACTTGGAAAACATAAAATTTTCTTATTACCTACTTATCACGCATTCAATAATTGGGTTCCATTAGTTTTTACAGAAATATATTGGCTTCGCTAAATAATTGGTTTGTATGTGTTTCTAATTGAAATATGTTTATTAATAATCGATTACAACTATTAGAATTGATTCAATTTATTGAAACAATTTTTTTAATTAAATTTTTCCAAAGTTACGGTATTTTCTGTCCTTGGGTTCGACTCCCGGGTCAAGACAAGTGTTATTGGGTTTTCCACCCGGAATTTCTCAGTACGAGTAGCTGCCCGTAAGTCTGGATTGATTGATGGCAATGGGCTCAACCTCTATTACATGGAACTCAAAGATATCTGGCGGAATTGGGTTTATTATTGAATACACTTGTGCCTAATCCTTTTGGGAATACAGAAGTATGTGATGTTATGTATTTTATTTATTTAAACTTTATGTACAATAGTGGTACACGGGCGGACTTAATGCATCAAGGCATTCTCTACCAGTCAACTTTTGGGTTATAAAGACTATACTGTGGTAGGTGTACAATAAATAAAAATAGATTCAAAATTGAATTTTAACAATTCGGAAAGAATATACAGATAATATATTTAATACTAATAAAATACATATATATACTAAAATAATAAACTAATAAATATGATATATAATATCATACCGATTAAGAGAATTCATAGTAATCATGACGAAGAACGACTAAGAATGACAAGCTTTTAAGTAGTGTTGTTGTGTGTGTGTGTGTGTGTATTTTCAATTTATTATAAGTTACAATAAATGTGGGTACATAACTAACTTAAAACTATTTAAGTACTTAAACTATTTATATCTACTAAACCTTGCCATATACCTACATATATAAAAACAAAATACACTCAGGCGTCGAAGTATTCCTCCGCATCGCTGTCACCCGGAAACGTGCCCAGAAGACTGGCAGCATTGCCACGTTGAATGGCAATGCTAATTCTTTGAGCAAAGAACGAAGCATGCTGGAAAAGTACCTAGGTAACGTACTGTTGAAACCTTTTTTTGATGAAAATATTACTTTTATTTCCGTGAAGATCAGGCCATCATCAGGCGTAGTGCCTGTCTAGTGATAAAACACAATGTCAATCATTATGATCTCCTCCTCCCTACGATCTCTACTTATTAAAGTGACTCGAGTGTCTAGTGAGTACTAGGTAACTAGACCATAGGGGTAAAAAAAAAGGTTAAGAGGTGACTCTTGACCTCTTAACCTTTTTTCTTTTTTGGACGATGACCACTCGCAGCTCAGCACTCTAAGACTGGTTACTGCTTAACCGGACTATCCTGTGGTGGCCTCAAGTGAATTTAAGGCCCCCAGCCAGGGCTTCACCGCCTAACCGGGGCATGAGCACATGCCCCGGTGAAAACAACAGTTTTCAACTACAGAGCGTGCAGGAGAAGCCAACACACTAGGCAAAGTGGCAGGCTATGGGAGAGAACTCTGCCCTACCGTCGCCGTCGGATGATATGTGTATGTAGGTGGAAATAAGTCTGCCAGGGCAGCAGTGATTCGCGGGAGTGTCAGACTCTTACTGACTTAAACCCATCCGTATTCCTACACGGATGGGTTTTAGTCAGTAACCCCTTCCGCTCCGTCTAGAGCGGAAGGAGTCATTTGATGAATTCCCACACAAAAAAAAATGGGAATAAGTCCTTTGAACTCCTTTTTACTCCAATAATCTGCCTAACATGTGCCAACTATGTTGGGGTGGCTTCCAGTCTAACTGTTCCAGACCTGGTATCTACCTGGACCGACTGCGTATCTGACATCCTTCATAATTAAAGTAAATAAAAGACAGAGCTTATGCGAAGAGAAAAATACACAAAAGAACCATATGCCAGGAAACGTCAAACAATTATTTTAGCGTTAGTAGCCGTTGTAACAAAATAGTGACAGTTGCCTCTAGTGACAGTTCTATAAATTTAAAAGTTTAAATATGATGATAAATAGGTAGTTGTGGCAAATGCCGATTCGAATTTTCAATTTCAGTTCGGTACTGCGATAACCAAGGTAGGTACACCGGTAGCTAACAGATGCTGCTATTGCATATAGGTACCTTACATAAATGAACGAACATTAATAAAGTACAAAATATTATACAGAGTAATATTCATTTCATCATCCTGTTGCACTTATCCCAATCTATTTAAGGTCGGGGCAGCCTATCGTCTGCTTCATCCTTATTAGACGCAGAGGCCAATCTACAAATCTCTCAAGTTGGCCGCTGTAAAAATAATCTGGCCAAATGGGGCATTCTTCACCTTACCTACCCAAACGCAGTGCCAGGTGTAGGCAATGTGTAGGGAAATAAAACAAAATATGATTTGGCGATGACTTGGTAGTGCTCGGGAATCGAAAAAGTGCACGACCGGTCGATGCGGCAAAGTTTGGGCCAGGCCGATGTGAAGCAGTGAACGTCTTTCGGTTGAAAGATGTTGATGACAACAAAGAAAATGCTTTTGAAGTGAATGGTATTAAAGTACATATAACGTAAAAATAAAGTATTTTAAGAAACATTCAGCTGCATACTGTGTGAGATTTGTCATGGTTAAAGATTAAATAAATGAGGAGTGCAGAAAACGTTATTTTCATAAAACTAATAGGTTTTTACATTTTTCTTGACCTGGGAATCTTACCCAGGGCCTCCTCCTGGGTAGATTCGCAGGTGAAGACCCTGAAATTCCCAGTAGCAGCCAGACTTTGGACGTCGTTGGTGTGATAACCATGTGCCTGCGCCTGATCTCTCCTGGCGTGGGCTATGAGACCACAGGAACAGAGAGTGGTCCTATGTTTACGCACGCATTTGTGCACTAGGTATAATATCACCAGCGCATTTGGTGATCTTCGTGCAGGTTGGCCAGTAATGAAAATCTCACCTACGTAGGTAAATGTCAAAATGGGCAATACCTACGACAGGTATCTAAACCTCGTCAAGTATATTAGGTAATTCGACGCAGTTATATGACACAATTCGATAATTATGTGCGTCTTGATAACGGTCATGACGCACATAATTATCGACATATTACAACGGTAATATATCAGTCTGTATACCTTTACAAAAACAATTTTATCCGCCCGCGTGATTGTCGAAAATTATCCCAAGGGAACATACTCCCGGGATAAAAAGTTTCCTATGTGTTATTCCAGACTATTATCAACCACTGTGCCAAATTTCATCGAAATCCGTTCAGTAGTTTTTGCGTGAAAGAGTAACAAACATCCATCCATCCATCCATCCATACTTACAAACTTTCGCGTTTATAATATTAGTATTATTAGGATTTTGGCCCAAACCGAAAGTTCGAAACTTGTCAGTTACTGGTAGGTTCATAATATATAAATTACTTATGTCTTCACCTACTAACTCTGTAATCCTTGTTTCTGTTAGCAGTGTCTCAAACATTTCAGCATCACCCAGTTTATTGCATTGTTCACTTTCTGCCTTTATTCTTTCTTTACACTCGTCAAATTTAGTTTTATATTGTTCCCGTAGATATTTTCTGGATAATTAATGTTACTATAATGACGAAATCGTATTCTTCGTGGCTTAGTTCTTTTTCGTATGTTTCCCAAATTATCTTGCAGAGGAATCCAGATTACTACTTCTCTAGCAACAGTTTTCCTTAAGCTCGCGATCTACATTATATTTAATTATCAGTGGTGGTGTGCTGGTGTCAAAAGTGTTTTAATTACAGCGATATATATCAAAGCTTGACTCTCTTATTTAAGAGAGAAACTGGGAGTAATCATGGATGTCATCAAAGCGATCGAACTCGCGGGCACAGCTAGTATACTAAGATAGGGCTCAAATTCCTCAGTCTTATCTATTAGTGCAGTGTGACCTTATGGTAACCTTCCCACAGATGCCACAGGTCTTGCCCAAGAGTGCTTGTAAAAATTGTTCCTAGCGTCAAGACCACCCACTGTTACCCCCTATTTATTTTTAAGTTCTAAATTGAAATTTGTTTGATGTAGATTTACTGTTTTATGCATCTATAAACGATTTGTCATGGTTCGATCCTCTACTATGGTGTGCAAATGCCATCATGATTTCGGTGTGGGAGAGAGACGGAGCTATACAGGACAAATAGCACTATCCTTTATCATAACGGAACATAATCGCAACGACACGTCATAGTAATCCGCAATACTGATCCGCGTTGCCAATAGAGGATATAGATTAGGTACCTCTTATGACCTTTCCTGCTTGGTCACAGAAATAGTTTTCCAGAAGGTTTAGCTAAGTATACTGACGTAACTTTGGAAGTTTAACCGATGACCTGGTGAAGCCCAGGGGAATCCGCTGGATGCAAGAAGCAAAGACCGGTCGATGTGACGACGCTTGGGGGAGGCCTATGTCCAGCAGAGGACGGCTTTCGGCTGAAATGATGATGATAATGTTTCTTTTTATATGTAGCTTCTCGCAAGTCTACCTTGGAGGTTGGGGTACCGCCTGTGGAGTACGGGCATCGGCTTAGTGCGTGGCTGAGGGGAGGCCAGCTAGAGACGGATCGAACAAGGGATGATAGTGAAGTCCATTTATGTTTATAAATGTTACTATCATCATTCGTTATGGATTTAATATTATGTAGCACCAAAGAGTATAGTAATAAATATTGTAGCACCTTTCTATACGTTGAATATAATGACAGATGTCAAATGAGTCTTCGAAGTGATGTAGCGTTTAAAATCGAGACATTTCCTAAATCAGTATTCGATTATTTTTAACAACTGTCCAATTATGAACACTTGTTTAATGGAAAATGGTGTATGTAATTAGGTACTCAATTAAATGGAACCTGAGAAGAAACTATTAGAATTAATGTACCTAATATAATTTGATAAAAATAAATCAACATTTACACCATATCGTGGTAATGTGGGTACATTTAATGTAGGTAAGTATATGTACTAACTTGCTTTCATTGGAGGAGGGGAGGGGTAGGGGTCCAGCCCCTCCCAAAATACCATTTCTTTGGTAGTCTACAACCTGACGAAGTCAATGAAGAATTAATAAAAAGTAATCCAAGAAGGCTTGTTAAGCCTTAAGCGAAATAAAATGTTATGTGCTTTTTAGGATTCCGTAGTTAACAACGCTTTTGGGGTTTATACACGTCCATTAATCCGGGAGAGTAGGGTCACCTTCTCTACTCTTCACTTGGGTAACTCCTGTCAGGCACGTCCTCGTCGCGGGGGTGCCCACCCCCGCGACTTGGACGCCAGACAGGAGTTTTACTCTCCAGTAGGCCGGAGTGAGGAGTAGGAGGGAGGGAAAGTTTAATAACCAATACACATACTCTACCCGTGCTGATTATCACCATCTGCTAATTGGAGACCTGCGACTGAAGCTGCAAAGAACGCGACAAGTTGGAACATCTCGAAGAATAGAAGTAAAAACCACTTCCATAGAGAATAGGCACGCAGCATGGAGAGCAGTTGCTGGGAATAACGACTCAAACACCTTGTGGATATCAGCAAAAATGTATATTTTGAATGCAGTTTCGGAATCATAACCTAAAAACATTTTAGCAAAACAAAAACACTGGTAGACTATGTTTGTAATCATTTGAACCACAGAATTATTATTGATAAAATGTATAATGACATTGTTAATATTTTATGTCAAGCAGTTTCTGAAGGTTACGAAACAAATCAGGTGCGGAAAAGGAAACTAGGAATGGGGTGGAATAAGCACATCAAAGATGCTCACAGGCAGGCGAGGCTAAAGTTTGAGCAGTGGGTGTCTTATGGTAGATCGCGCGAGGGTAACGTTTGAGTTGATATGCAAACAAGTCGATTTTTTTTTTATCGCGTTTACTTTGTCGCTAGAACAAAAGTGTCCAAGTTAGAATGGACATGTTCGCGTCGCAACGTTCTAAGGGTGACTTCCGCTGTTTTTGGAAGTCCACCGATAAACCCAATAGCAGGTCGGGCCTGCCGGTGAGTGTCAGCGGCGCTACTGATATCACAGGGATTGCCGAGCTATTTAGGCAGAACTTTGCTGTTTCGTTAGCGTTGGGACCTTCACAGTTTACAAGTAGTGCTGGTTGTAGTGGTCAGGAGTTCAGTGTCCGGTTTACGGCAAAGGAGGTAAGACATGTTATTATGTCTATCTCGAGGGGCAAGTCTCCAGGCCACGATGATTTAATTATTACACCTACACACCTTAGGCATGCTGATTAATATATTATTATTAACGTGTGAAAGTATGTGCACGTCACAAACAACAAAAGTAACGTTGAACACAATAATTTATCATCACAGTTGTGAATATTGTGGGTAGTTTTGAATAAAAATAATCTAAGATGTCATGAATGATTATTATCAATTGTTGTATCATAATTTGATCAAGATCAATTTAATAAATCTCCAAATAAATAGGTAAATAACTATATTCCTATGAATAAATGCAACTTGTAAATAATTATAAAAATTGTATGAATGGATAAAACTTTACTACGGTTATCCAGAGTCAAGTTGTTCATAAGCCGCTAAGCGCCTGCTAAAACATTGCTAGCAATTATTCTGAGAAGGAAAGACGTAAATAAAATTAATGAACAGGCGTTTTTATGGCTTTTATTAATAACTTTTTATAAGAGCTTCTTAAAGTTGTGTAAAAATATTAGTTAAGGTAGCAAACAGGTATTTAATATTAACATTAATGACTCGATTAATACAACGCTAAAACTATGACAACTTGGAAGTGGTCAGACAACTTGACGTCAGAATTATTGCTGACCACTTCATTTATTCTTAACGCAAAGGTAACAAATATTTAATTATACACAGTAAGTAAATAGTAGCAAAAAAGTATTAAACAGTGCACATGATCTAATATTCATATCTCGTTTGGTCCAGCCATCCTGACAGTCACATTTTGGACCCATGGATCCCTTTGAGCTTTACTTTTTATATCATTACATAGATAGATTGTGCTTTAATGTGGGTTCGTACTCACGGAAGAACCCCCAATCTAAACCCACTCCATCACGCATATTAATTGTAAAATGTTTTCAGAAGTGTTTAATGGAAAACATTTAACTAATCAGCTCTTATCACTTGTAAATTGAGTAATTATTTGTTGGGCGACCGTGACTAATAGCCGTTTATGTTCTAGTGTTTAAATTTGCTATATGGCGCCTTATTAAAGTCGACCAGCCTTCGTCTGCCGCACCATTATGGACTGAACCTGGCTGGGACTTGGAACCGATGATGACAATTTACCTGGTAATGTACCTACTGTCGTTTCATTTCATTGCATTAAAACTAATAGGTAAAATCAGCCGTTTATGGATTACGTGTATTGTTTTTGGGATAAATGTTCCGGGCGAAAGTGTGATAAGTACCTACTTATTAATTGATTTTTATTTCGGTTCTAATACCAAATAGCAATTTTAATTTTTTGGTCGGTGAGGCAATGATTGGGGGACTCATATGTCCATCACTGTAGATCTTTCAGTTTAGAGATTAATTATGTAATTTTTTAATTGCCGGAACAAGGGTGGGTTTAAGTCAGTAAGAGTCTGACACTTCCTCCCAATACTTTAGAATGGGGGGAGTCATTTGATGATTTCCCATCCATAAGCAAGGCATGTTGACATGTCATCATTTGAACATGTATTTTGTGTCAACATAGCCGGCCATTAAAGACTGTTTTAAAAAAATCCTAGGTTTTCTTTCCCTGGTTTAGATAAAAGCAACCTTCCCTTAGCCTACCTAGGATTTTTTATCCCGCGCCACCTCGTACCTACCAGGTCGTCTCGACCTCTTCCTGGGCCCGTCTTGGCAGCGAGCTTTAGCTTTGGCAGAGAGACTATAGCCCTGCGCGGCCCTGCGGCCACTGTGCATGCACCTGACGTGGCCCTCCCAATCCCAGCTGAGCTTGGCAGCCTGATTCTACATATTGTTATTCCACTTATATTTCACTTTTTTTTGGTATTGTTAAATAGGTACCTACAGTAGATTGAAACAAAATCAGGATTGAAACACCCTACAGTACATAGATGTCACGCTTAAGCCGTAAGCAGCCTTGCTAGTGGAAGATAAAGGCTGGGTCATTCGGGCCTGTTGGCTTTGAAAACGCTTCCTTCGCCGGCGACCCCTCATGTTATCACGACGATGTTATGTCCGTCCGATGAAGTCTTCGAAATTTTTGATTCGATAGTGCGCATTCATATGACAAGAGTTTCATTAGCGAGCAGTATTTGATTCGCGTCCGTGTTTTGCAATCGCCATTACGCCTCTTGTCATGAAGGGATCACGTGTTGGGATCGCAATTGCGCGACTCGTGTGCTTCGCGATCGCCACGCCTGTTACCATTTAGCATTGTACTTTGTAAATTGTGACAAAACGCATAAAGTGTCTATAAATTCGAAAGTCCTAGAGAAAAGCACAGCGAAAAAAAGCGCAGTGTCGCAGCGAAAAAATTACGCTTGTGCGTCACAACAATATGAAAAGAAACTTTTTAAACTACATCCGCTCCCTCTGTCTTTCTTTCTTATCACCTTCTGATGCCCTAAAATTGCCTATTTATTTATCTGCCTTTAGAAAAATATTCAGTCGTTTTTTTGGAGGATCCAAAATGAGGACTGAAACTTTAAAAAATACTAACTATGTCATTAATTTTCAGTCATATCTCCTCGCTATAATCGTTGTATGTCAAGCGAATGAGGTGTCATGGAATAGACAGCAGAATGCTTACTCCGAGCAAAGAAGAAATGATCTCAATAGAGGAGCCTACTTAGACGAAGGAGATGGCAGAAGCGACAGAAATATATTAGGTAGATCAACATATGGCGGGAGCGTATATGTTGTAAGAGCGGAGAATGTCAACGATGACGTTAGGCGTGCAGGTAACCCTGGAGAACACAGAGTCAGTCCGTCACTAGCTGAGAATCTGAAAAGTAGAGCTAATTACCATAATCCCTTGAGAGTCGGTCCGAATCAAGAACCCAATGTGGGCAGCGCAAGTCAAGCCCAGGGAGATTCCAATAATAAGCCAGTCAGTAAAGATACAATAGAAAAGAAGGTAAATAAAGACCCTGTTGTCGACGCTCGTTTTGGCTTTAATGATGACCCTGCTGTCCGTATCCTTCGACAAACTAGGAGCATTCCAGTCGGAGTAAGTGGCGTTAATCCAGCATATGTTAACAAACCCAATAACCTTAATCTAGGAGCTAACGTTTTAAGAAGAAATGATCTTAGCAGAGGCAGTGGCTATACCCAAGCAAATAATCTTAACAGGGCCGGTGGACTAAGTCCAGTCGAATATGCAAGAAGAAATTCCATCTCACCAGTTCCTGTTGCTAGGTCTGGAAACTATATAAATAACCTCGATGTCAATAGTCAAAGACTGAACGTTGGCAGAACAAGTTACCATGATCAGTCAGCCCCAATCGTGAGAGCAGGAAACTACGGCAACGTTAACAATGTAGGTGGCACAAACCAAAGACCTGATGTAACAAGAGGTGAACCTAGAAATGACATAAGTAGATCAAATGTTGTTAGACCAGACCAGGCCCAGATGATTCGACACGGGTATAATCATCCAGTTCCTGAAATTGATAGTAAACAGCTCGTAGCCCAATATGCTCCGTCAGTTTTAGATACCGCCGAAAGAAATGCTATCGACGATAGTACTAATAATGTCCGCGACAGTACTTTCATGCCGAATAAAGGTTTTACTCTCCCCAGTTCAGACCCCATTGAAGACTATAATCTCCTTGGTGATGCTTTCGGAAGCACAAACGATGGATATGACGTTTATGGCATTAACGACGTCTCCGAAATGACTAATCTAAGCCCTAATAAAGGATATGGTGGCTTGGATTATAGCATGCTTGCTCCTGATTTTGATAATTTTCTCGAAAATGATGTTAATTCCTTAGCAAAAAATAAGATTTCAAACAGCGCTGTAATTGCTGCATACAATGAAAGCAATGAGCTAAATATTGACAACAGTACTGATCAAAAGATTATCTCCGATCGCGGGGGCTTCTTTGATGACGACAGCGGCTACAGCGTGGATCACCGCAGCTTCCATAACACGTTGTTTTCAGATGACAACTCTAACGACGATGGCATTCCTGCTGTCGTTGAAATTAGCAGCAACAGCGCCCCTATGAGCGCTAACAATGAATGCTACTGCAGCAATAACAACGGTCATCGTGTTTGTCATAACTGTGACCAGAACCAACACTGTGAGGGTGCAAACTGTCACCGCACTGTCACTCAAACGCACACCACCACTACAACTACTTGCGAACTTTGTAAAGTTAAAGAGACGACAACTCAGAAACCCATAGTTTGTGACATATGAAAACAACGCAC
>NDFZ01005359.1:276429-469308 GCA_002192655.3 Mamestra configurata | reverse complement strand
CCACCACCACCACCACCCCCACCGCCACCGCCTCCAACAAGGTGTGAATGTTGTGAGTCATGCAGACCTAAATGCGACCCCTGCAAACAAAGAGAATCCAGTTGTGATTGCAAACAAAGCTGTGGCTGCGGATGCAATTGCTGTAAAACTGAAAGCAGTTGCTGTAAAACTGAAAGCAGTTGCTGTAAGCAAAGCAGTTGTTGTAAACAAAGTAGCGGCAGTTGCGGCTGCAAGAATAGCTGCCAGAGTTGCAGGCCAAAAAAACCTTGCAATTGTGAATTAGGCCAAAATTTCGATTATGGAAACGATAATGGATTTAATGCAGACAATAATTATAATGGCGATAATGGACACAATTACAATGTAGAAAACGCAAACAATGACTATGAAGCAAATAAAAAAGCTTATGATGAGTACTATAAGAATTATTACAGTCAACACGGAGGCGCTACGTTTGTAGCAAATACTGGTGCAGGGTTTGCTACAGGTGCTGCTGGAGCTTTTACTGGCAACACTGGAGGAGGATTCGTTGGTAATGCTGGCGGACAGTTTCATGCCAATGTTCAAGGAGGTGCATTTGCCGGAGCAGGAGCCTACGCGGGAGGAGGTGGCCAAATCACCGGCCGTGGCTCTGAGGCCGAAGAGTTTGGCTCCAGCGGTGGAACTGTAGCCTTATTTTCCGATGGTGACATGGACGACAGCTCGGGCAGTAGCAGTATGACCAGTTCTGGCACCAGCTCCAGTAGTAATGCTGGCAACAGCATCAGTAGTCTTATTGGAAGCAGTAAAAGTAATGTCGGTGGCACCACTAAAACTACTGTAAAAATTACTACTGGCAGTATCAAGACCGGCGGGAGCAGTAGTGGTGGCGGTTACAGCAGCAGTACCACGTTTGGTAGCAGTAACAGCCCATACAGCAAACTTTTTAGCAGTTTCAGTAACAACGGCTTGTTCGGAAAGAATACCCTGTTACCTGGAAGCGTTTTCGGCAGATAACACAATTTTTAGTTAAGTTACTGATTAATAAATTGATTTTTGGATTTTTGTTGGTTTTTTGTGGAAAGCATTCCCTATACCCTACATTGAAAGTTTATTTAGTTAGCACGATTGTGAAGAGTAACTGGACAGAATTCCGTTGCGAAGATCTAAGCATAGATGTAGGAAGATGAAGAGAAAGGTACCTATCTCATCTACCTTAAAAGATATGTTTTTTATTTTACCACTTTGTCGGCGTAATTAATATGTAGTTACCCATACAAAATACCAACTTTCTAATGCTAAGCGTCCCTGAGCTAAACCGCGGACAGATAGAGGCATGTGGGGCAAGTGTGCGCACTTAAGGTTTGAAGTGTCATATAATAAAAAATGTGAAGTTGAATGAAACAAAACAAGGTTTATTAGTTACAATATTTAATAATCAACAACTTAAACACAAAAAAAATCATTATCAATGGCAATAATTCTTTGGAAATCAACAAAATCAAAATAGTCCAAATGCGTACACTTACCCAAGTATAGGGGTAACTGTGCGCAGTAGTGCTGCTAAGTGTAAGCAACATATAACATACAAAAATAAAAGCCAGACTCATACTATAAACTGGTAAATCAACATCCTTAACCTTATAATAAATCAGTGAGATCAAAATCTTATGTCATAAGTAGGTACATTATTAAAGTAAGGGAACAAAAATAACACTTCACATACTCGTAGATTTCATCTAACGGGTGATTTTTTTGCTGGTATCTTTTTGGCAACACTGTTTTTGACAGATCACGCGTGAATCGTGTCTTGTGTCATTGTCAAACTTGTTCAGTTTGGTCTATAATTTAACCATGAATCGACTTACGAACGAACAACGCTTGCAAATTATTGAATTTTACTATCAAAATGCATGCTCGGTTAAGAGAGTGCATAGCGCACTTCTTCCAAGCGAGCGCTACCGTGTGATGATTGGCGATTTTTTTTTGCCCAAAATGGAAGAATTGGACATGCCTGACATGTGGTTTCAACAAGACGGTGCCACATGCCACACGGCACGCGAAACAATGGCCCAATTGAGAGCCGCCTTCGGTGAACAGTTTATCTCACGTTTTGGGCCCGTCAATTGGCCGTCTAGATCGAGTGATTGACGCACTGGGAGCCAATATTGAAGCATTTATTCGTGATATACCGGCTGATATGTTGGAGAGAGTGTGCCGAAATTGGGTCTTGCGAATGGGCCATCTAAACCGGAGCCGCGGCCAGCATTTGCATGAAATCATCTTCAAACATTAAATTATATTGATCGTTCTATCGATTCCAATAAAGATTTCATCAAATTTTTCAAATTTTTTGTGTTTTTTTTGAAAATCAAATCCTATACCTCTTAAAAATCACCCGTTACTTGTGCCTTTGAAAATGTGTTGGTATATCTTCCCATACTTGTCGCAGTCGATCATACCTTCAACCGTTTAAGTAGTGTAGGTACTCTCCTTCAATCCTACTTGAGATGCAGCTTTTCGTTTGCTAGCACCCTTTGAAATGAATTGTTTGGCAGCTTCCAGCAGTTCCTCCGTGACAACATTTCTATCACCTTTCTTGTGGAATCCCGGGACATTTTTTATGTACCTACCTATAATTTAATTATACTCTGAAACAACGAATTGCATCATAAATACAAAGCCAAAGCGATGCGGGATAAGTGTGCTCATGCGCACACTTACTCGACATGCGCATGCGCAAACTTACTCCAAACCATCAAAACGAGATTCAATCAAAACTGAGGAATTTTACGTAATCGTCACTACCAAAACATTAACCATGGCTTATATAAAATATTATGTATTGTTCGATGGTATATAGCATAATTTTAAAACATGGATATGTTAATAAAGAATGAATCCCTAATTTGAAGCAAAAATCGCAATAATTCAAGCAAAAAACAATACTCACTAAGTACGGCGTTGCGTGCGGCACTGAAGAGGGGGGTTTTCAGTTCGTACATATAAACCGTTTTCGAGATATTTCGAGTGCGTACACTTACTCGCTGCGCACACTTGCCCCACGTGACTCTACACAGACAGACAGACATGGCGAAACTATAAAGGTTCTTTGTTGAATACAGAACCCTAAAAAAGGTTAATATGATATTAAAGAACATAGCATTCCCGAGGCTGGGTGCTATAATTTTGAGCTCACTCATTCTTACACCCTTCGCTTTTCAGCATAGCTACCTAACTACTTACATCGACAAAGTTACTGCTATCTCTATATGAATGGGCAACAGAAAACCTATCCTATGCGAGTCATCATCATCATATCCGTCGAAAGACGTCCACTGCAGGACATAGGCCTCCTCCAAAAGGGGGGTTGCTATAATCGTCACGCTTGCAAGGCGGGTTGGCGATCTCAGTGTAGCTGTTGCAATGCACAGAGACTGCTGCTAGTGTCGGATTTTATAAGCCGGTGCGCGGTCCGTAGCAAATTTTACTAAGGGCCCCCTAAACTTGGCTTCATTATCCCATCAGATAAAATTACTAACAGGACATGAATCTTTTGCGTGAAATAAATTTTATTGTATTCACCATGGACAATGGACATACTTTTAGTCAGAGAGTCGTCAGATTTGGGCCCACCATTTCTTCGCAAATTTGCCTATTTAAGTATGGACCGGACCTGGGGCTACTTTGATCTCATACGGTAGGTATGCTAGGATAAAACAAAAGAAAAAGAATTTTATTTGCTCGAAGTATGACCCATAGGTACCATAAACAAATAAACAAAATTAGACTTATGTAGGTGTATACCTACATATTCGCCAACCTGTATAGGTTGGCGAATAGGGTCATATCGAAAAACGACTATCGCTCAATATAGCAGGAGTTAGGACTCGTGTGTGAGACAGAGACACTGGCACTGATTTTCAGAGACATACTTTTTTAAATCCAAGCGCGGGGCCCGTAGCATTTGCTAGGTACCTACTCTTTCTATATGGCTTATCCGGCACTGGCTGCCATTCTCTGGTGAGTCCCTTAGTCGCCTTTTACGACACCCATGGGAAGTGATGGGATGGTGCTTTTACGTCAGGCACCATACAGAACAATTATATCCCATGCGGATGCTGAAAATAAACCCTGCCTGACAAAATAGTCATTTCGGTTTTTATTATTCATAAATTATCGAGAGAAAATCGAAACGTAGGTATACGGCTGGTGTGGCGACTGGCGATCATTTTGCACGCTCTTGCATCAGGTGCTCTCTAAACTTTTACTTCAGTATGATCAAAAGGAAATAAAACATATCTGAGGTGGAGTGCAAACATTTTCAAGGTCGCTTCCGCCTCCTCTTACCGCACTATTAATGCTCTCGTCGACTAGTACCGGCAGGGAAATTATCATCATCAAACACTAGGTACTGGACTCACACAACAATATCCACACGGGGTGTCACCCATGCTAGAAGCGCCACTGCTTTGAAGTATCGGATGACTAATCGTGGTAATGGTAGCGACGTGTTGCCGTATCGGCACGAAATAATGGTTCGACGCCAGACAGGCAACTTAACTAAGTAGGTACCTGTCTAATTATTTTGATGTTACAAACACTTCGATTTTATTTATAAGTGTTTTTGTTGTACCTACCTTCTAAGGTACACTTTCTTAGTGTCTGTTCCATCTCTCTCCGGAACGGCTGGACCAATTTTAACGGGTCTTTGGTAGGCAGTTAGCCTTAGTTACTCCTCAGAGTAAATGAGGCTAACTTTTAACGGCTACACTACACTGCCAAATCCAGGTTAGGCCCTCCCTCATCAATGAAAATACCCTCATGCTAAGCTGTGGCACTTGCGACCAATAGACCATCATGTGCCTAGCCTTT
Source organism: Mamestra configurata (assembly GCA_002192655.3). NCBI lineage: Eukaryota > Metazoa > Arthropoda > Insecta > Lepidoptera > Noctuidae > Mamestra > Mamestra configurata. Next base: position 464,454 of record NDFZ01005359.1, on the reverse strand, counting down.
TCCCAACTATAGGTATTGAGGTCGTCTTCCCCGATACAGCTGAATACCAGTATTACGACGCCTATCTGAATCACAACTAGAACTGGATATCACGGTACTTCTAGGCAAGACTAGTGTCAGATGTTCTGGCTACTGAGAATCTGTAATGACTGCGGAAGATTTACAAATGACAGCCTTGGTCCCGGCTGTCATTCGCACGTGCTTTCCGAGGCACGGAGGAGTCTCGGTATGCTAAGATGGTCACCCATCCACAGACCGACATCGGCAAGTGTTGCTTAAATATACTAGATTAGACCAACGAGGCAGTTATTCTATCAATGAGATCTGTTTAATTGTCTTTGTCTTCACTCAGCTCCGGTGGAGAATTGTCAACAGAGCCAGGTATTTGAACATGGAGGGATGTATGTGAGGATTGAAAGCGAGGAATGTGTGTGCGCACAGATAAAAGTATGTAGTTACACTTCCTCGCCCCACACACACCGTATCACAGCTCCGTCGTGAATCCTCACATCCTGTGGCATACCTTAGGTAGAAACATTTACTTACAAATTTTCACAGAGCAGCTACGCATACTTGCACCATCTCTGCAGTAAATTCAATTTTTTTTAAATAGCAATAAAACACTCATATGCAAATATGTTACATTATTTAATTATCCACACACTTGGTTTTGACAATACAAATGAACAAGTTTCAGAACATTTTTTTTTTCTCACCCGTCTAACCATTTTGCACAATTAACAGTATTTTCTTTACATACAAAATTATTTGGAACGGCTGTTGAAGGTTTCCTTAAGATATTTTCATAGTTACTGGTGTGGAGGTTTTGGCAGAATTTTATTTCATACCAATGTATGAAAATATTGTACTTCGCACACATTTTTCTATGTTAACTTAAATTAAGGAATGAAATTCTAACTATATTCTATCTAATGACTCTAACATTATAATGCTGTTTCCTCTGATAACCTGAAAGATAAAATAAAGATATTTAGAAGAATTATTTTAACCAAATTATTCCTGAGTTCATGAGAGGTCTTACTATTCTGATCATAAGGGGCGTCATTCATAAACTAGAGTCGAGTCGGGGCGCGGATGGGATTTTTATCCCAACCGCGCCTCGACTCAACTCAAGTCAAGTTTGTCTTAAAGTGAGACAAAATGCTATCTTTCTCTCTTATGTTTAAACACCAACTGCGCCTCGACTTGTAGAGTGTGATCGACGCCCCTAAGGTTCCTCGGGTAGTAGATACAATTTAAAGAAAATGGATATGTTAATTGATCCGAAAAAGAGTCATGATCTGATCTTAAATTAAAATAGTGAGGGTTTGTATGATTCGTAATCATATACACTTCAAATTGTTTTTGAATATGATAGCCACATTCATGAGGGAAGGCTTTAGGCTGTACAGGAATGGGAAAAATTGGGATATGTGTGTACAAAGTCACGGGCAAAAGCTAGTAAATAAAATATAGGATGTATAAAAAAGTGCTGAAAACAAAATCACTACTCAAACGGCCAGTTTCAATAACGTATCTACCTTTAACCAACTCTCAAAGTAGCTACCTACAGCAGCTCAAACATCATGTTCACCATTCTCTTCAGCTAATTTGACAGTTGGTTGTAGGGAGATACATTATTCCACCAATCAAATCACATTATACTAGTCTTAAGTAGTGCTTCAATCTAGAGCTTACTTCTGCATTACTGGTCAGACACTATGATCTACTTTTATAAAAGTAAACATTTGCTTTGACTTCCTGTATCAATTTTATTTGAAGTTAGACATTGCGAGAGTGAATATTTAAACTTTATGTCTCGGTCTTCCCTTGGTATCAGTCATACTACATTCACTTATGTTACAGGTAGAAACATACCAAATAGTAGCTCAAAATACTCTACAAATCACTGCTTAGTAGTAAACTAAGTGACCACGGGATGATGTACTGTGCAGTGAAAAGCGAACGTTACAGAAGTCTAGTTTGAATCAGCATACATGAGCACATAAATAAGATGACCTCAAACAATAGTATCAAACAGATAATGAAAACTAAGATGTACGTACCACCATGCCAATGTTATTCCGCTGACCATCTTTACATTCCTCTACAGACTCATCAAGTACTAGGTTCATGAAGGGATCGAATCCTCGGAGGACCCCAGTCACAGCGCGACCAGCATTCAGTTTGATTGACAGCTTCTTGTCCATGAACCTGTAAATGTTAGAAGAATTAATGTTTAAATGATAAAGATTTGTGTGGGACTAAGTAAACACTTTCCGAGAGCATAACCCATACTGTTACAACTCAGGGGAAAGGCAGTGTCTTCGTAAGTTTTTGTTGGCATTATTCAGGAATAGATTATGATAAAAAGCCTCATTTTAAGCCTAAAATCATTGTATGATGACTATTGATGACGGAACAAACCCGGTTTCAATTGTTTCGTGAAACTTATTTCTCTAAGCTCATTCCGAGCCACAATGATGACGAACTAGTGAAAGAAAGACGGACGGAAGTTGGTAATAACAAATTTAAATCTCATCACAGTAAAATAATATAATATTAGTAATATATTCTCAAAAAAGAGACAACAGGCTTTTGTTTAGGTTACCAATGGCGCGCATGGGACGCCACATAAAGATAGTCTGTTTTTGCACAAATGCGGCTTATAAAACTTACTTCTTCAATTCCGGCGGGTGAGCTTTCGACATTTTTGCTGTTTTTATTTAGTTATTAATCACTTTAAATGGTTATTTTGATTGAATTTTGCTTCCGGCAAACAAATCGTTTGCCTAGATTGTACTTAAACTTTTTAATCTATGGTATTGGTAGTAGAAATAGAGAAGCAGTTAATGTTGCCACAATGAAAAAAGAAAAAAATAACGAAAACGTAAACACGAACTGAAATTTATACTTTTAAAAGCAACAGTATTTTGAAAATAATATAAAAGGGAAGTTGACAAATTTTAATTGATTTGCACTCACATAATAACAGTATAACGTATTTATGTGTGTGCAAACCAATTTTTTCTTTTTTATTGCATAAAGTCGCAACAGAAAAGAAAAACGTTCGAAAAAACTCAATTTTTGATTTTCTTGACATTTTATTGTATTTTGTCACCGGAAAATTGCAAATAATAATGGATTAAAAAAAAATGTTGTAAATCGATATGAAACTTCTATGTAGTTTTCGAACGTACCCACGTTCAGGTGGTTTCTGTGTAGCCATAGCAAAAAAAATATTATTTGAAATGGCATTCAGAAAAAATATCTTCTGTCGTTTTTATCGACTAATCTTCTCAATTGTTAAATTATATTTCACCAATTGAAATAGACACCTAAAAAGTTACACACATGTTTTAGATTTTTGTTTACATCTCATAAAATTTTGCCATGATATTGCCATTACATAAAATCGTTTTGCAAATGTAATCCAATTTATTGTCAAAGTTCACAAAATTCAAACTTATCACATGTGAAAGGGATAGTTTTAATTTAGTAGAATAATAGTCATTCCTTTTATCACACGTCAAAATAAGTATAACCAATAATACAATAGCAACAAGTAGACAGCTGGGAGGATGGATGCTGTTGTGATTTTCATCAAATGCTATAATAAATAGTCCGTTCCGTTTATGACTATGAGATTTTAGCGTACCATAGTACTGCGTGTTATTAGTGAAAGTTTGTGTTTGTGTTTTACGATCAAAAATGGATGAATCCGGGATCGACATGGGATTCGATCTCGCAACGTTCCTCACGAAAGATTTTAGTGTTGATCAGAAAGTCTTGGAGGAGATGACTGCAGCTCAGCAACACCAGGACTTTATGTTCTACGAGCTCAAGTCGAAAGCAGTGCCGATAACAGAGAGGTGAGTGGCATTTTTATTATAAACATGTCTATCATCTAGTCGGTGATGCGCTACGGCGAATGTCTACATTACGAATATTTTTAGCACAACATGAGGAACAATTTCACCGTAGTTCGAACGCCCGCGACCCTGAAAACTGGACTTGGCAAAGCCCCCAGTTTCACCTCTTGTTTATCTTTGGTCTACACAATTTTGCAAACATTCCATCGTCGGATGTAATGTGTGCAAAACGAAACTTACGCTTTCTTTAGTATTATCTAAGTAAACACGTGACTATACATTATATCAATAAATTTCCAATTCGATTTTCAAATTTCCCGCCATTTTTGGGGAATACAATAAAAAATTAAAAAAAGGCAATATTATGGTCAACGTAATTGAACGTAATAGTCATCATGATTATCATGCTGGAAAATTAAAGTATGTAGGGAGGAAGTGTAAATATTTTGGCGTGCACAGAATTACTTTCAAAAATGACCTCCTTTGCGGATCGCAAGACGTCCGACGAGTTTTTGTCCACCTAAATGCCTATCTGACTTAGGTTATAGGTGTAATATGTCGCTTGTAGTAAAACTGGATATTGTATTTCGTGCTATGCCATAAGTAGTTTGTTGTTTATCATTATTATTTGCCAGCGACTCGCGACCGCCAAGTTAGGTGCGAAATTCCGCAAATAAAATTTTTTCAAAGTAAAATTTTTCCATTCCTGCTGAGTGCTGACTCAAGATGAAAAACAAAATGTACTTAGTAATTTTCTGATGATCTGGTTTTTGTATTTATCGAAAACCTGTAATGCCCGAAAATATTCGCCTTTCAAGTGGTAGGTATAATGTACCTAGGTGTCATGTAGGTGGAGTTACCGCGGCCCTGGAACGCAATAGGTATTTGGAGGAACACTGATGGGTTTTACTCATAGAAATATTTATATCTATGGTTTTACTCCTCGAAGGAATCATTTCATGATTTCCCGTCCTAAAAAAAGAAAGGTATCATGTAGGTGTCATGGTTGAACTAATTAAGCTTCCGTGGCTCTTTCCAAGCAAACATTAAGATATCAAAGGATACAAAATCGCCTAGAATTTGCGTTTCCAGACGCACGGACCAACACGTCACCATCACCAATTACCACGCACTAGGCACTGCCAGAAATTGCGTAATTTGGAAATTATACGGTAAGCAAAATAGGAAATCTATTTTCGCACGCGTTCAATGACCTCACAAACGCGTCGGATCCTTTCGTCCTCCTCTCGAACTCAGAACTTTCATAATTATTTGCATTTCAGGTCTGGCATAGAAGGGGGTCAGTGGTCCACTGTTGGGCATAGATCGCTCTTTTTTCTTTGATAATCCCCACGCTACCGTGTCACCCAAATCCAAGTTCTGCCCGCGTTGGCAACGATGTCGTCTGCCCATCTCGCTGCCAGACGAACCAACTTTTTTTTCTACCAGTCCTTGGACGCCACGCAGTCTCTACCTTACTCCACTTAACCTCCCAACTCCATTTGAATCCCGTACCTAACTCGTTTTCCAATATCGAAGACCTTTGTTTTGTTGTTAGGGTCCCGTACGCAAAAGGTAAAACGGGGCCCTATTACTAAGACTTCGCTGTCCGTCTGTCTGTCTGTCACCAGGCTGCATCTCATGATCCGTGATGGTTAGACAGTTGAAATTTTCACAGATGATGTATTTCTGTTGCCGCTATAACAACAAATACTAAAAAACTAAGCAAGCGTGCTCCATCGTCGACCTCATCGTCGCTTTACATCAGGTAAGAATCAAGTCAAACGCGCGCCTTCCATCAATAAAAAAAAAATCTAGGTCTCTAGGGTCTGACCTGAATAAGATCAGCCGTTTTCCGATCGCTCGATGACCCTGGCCGTTTCGTTGAAAGAGGCCACTGCCCTGCCCGCCTTAGATATTGTTTACGACTATAAACAATACTTATTATTCAATATCAAACTCGTGGTTTCAATTTATTCATTTGTTAGTAGTGTGTGTCCATCTGAAGTTTTCATTTTCATTCTATTACGAGTATTTACTTTCGGGGAACATGATTTGAAGATCGTAGACCAGGTAACTGTTTCTGGCGACTCCTTTTATGATCTATCTTTCAATTTATTAAATCAATTTTTGTCCTCACATTGCCTGCCTTCCACATTCCGATTCACATTTTTCAGTCTACGACTATCTAGGCATATCAGGCCGTTTTGTCAGGTCAGACACAAAAACTTCGTCGACCATCAGGTGAGATTAGGGTTGCCACCTGTACTTTAATTTCAACGCCCTTTTATCCCGTTTTTATCCCGTTCTCGTATAGCCTACAGCCTTCCTCAAGAATGTGGCAATCATATACAAAAAGAATTTTCCAAATCCGACTGGTTCCAGAGATTAGCGCGTTCGCTATACGGGAACGGGAAATTCCCGCGAGAACGAGAAAAACCGGGAAATGCGCGCACGAAGTCGCGGGCAAAACCTAGTTAGGTGATAAAAAAAAACTCTTTTTTGCCTTCACTGATAAGTGGTCATTCAGGAGTAGCTGGAAAGGATCCGTTTCCTTCCAGCCAATCGGCATAAGCCAATAGTTTCGTAGTATTGGTTTATGCTGTTACTCCCTAAATGACTAAACCAATTAACAGTAATTAGTTATCTCTGTCTCGCATGGCATTCATTAATTAGTGAAGATTTCGGAGACAGTCACTAAAAGTCTCTCTGAGTGAAATACTTGTTTGTGTACCTATTAGGTACCTACTTCGTAATCGTATAAATTTATCGGTATTTCATCATATCAGCCGAAAGACGTCCACTGTTGGACATAGGCCTCCCCCAATGGCCGCCCCCTTTGCCATAATCGCCACGCTTGGCAGGCGGGTTGGCGATAGCAGTGTAGCTGTTGCAATGCACAGAACCACAGAGAATGCTGCTGCCCATTCTCTAGTGAGTCCCTTATTCGGCTCTTACGGTCTTATCGGTATTTATTCAGCGTTTATTTTATTTTTGTTAGTGTGCGATTGTCTTGTAATGTTTAACATAAAAGATGATAAGAATTCTTTATTTGGAATGTCATCAAACAAGCGATGCGACATCCAATGCAGCGATAAGTGGTTGGTACTGAGAAATATTTTGTTACGAATACCTATATAGGTTGATTCAAACTTAATCACGTCTGTGAAGTTCGCACACTGCTCTCAGTGTGCGAAATGTGTTACTAGGGAATGCAAATCTCGCGAGATTGGGGCTCAAGCGAGATCCCGCGAGTTTATGAATAACAATACTGCGAGATCTCGCCAATTTGGAGATCTCGCGAGATTGGCAGTTTTGTGTGTTTTTTTTTTGCAAATAATCACAAAATCTGAATAAATTAGGAAAAAAAAAATATAAAAGAAACATTTATTTTCACGATTTTTTTCAATAGACTTTAATGCATCTAACATTGTTTGACGTATGTATCTATCAAATAACAAATGAAAGAAACAATCAGTCTTCTCTTCTAATATTTGTCATCTTTTAATAATAAAACTGTTCTTTTATAACAAATAAAACAAAGAGATGTAAAAAAAATTAAACTTAGACTAAATTGAGTTGACTATTAAACTTAGATATTATTATCAATTAAATAAAACTATATCTACTCAGTAGATCCAATAGATATTACAGATTAATTAACAAAATATACCGATTAGTCAGACTATTAGAAATTACAGATTAATTTCAAAATATACCAATCAAATGAAAGATTTCAATCTCGTTAAACTCGCGAGATCTCGCCCTTTTTTCGTCCGAGATCAATCTCGCTAAAAACGGCCGAGATCTCGCGAGAACGAGATTGCATTCCCTAGCAGCCACTCGCGGAGTGTTCCAAGCTGCTGTTATGTTTGATTCTACCTGTACGATGCGGGAATACTTAAGAGTCGATTTCTCGACGTGTTTCCAGTTTATACTAATGCTGTTTAGAAAGTCTAGTCTTATATTTCTTGGAAAACTAGTTGAATATTTATGTAAGACATAAACGACGACGACTATTTACGGGGATAAAATTAACTGGGTAACACGGTACTTGGCAAGACTGGAGTCAGATTTACTGGTTTCTGACAATCCGTAACGACTGCCAAATGACAGCCGGAACCAACTGCTTAACGTGCTTTCCGAGGTACGGAGGAAACTCGGTATATTAATCCAACAGACCAACCTCGGCAAGCGTTGCTTAACCTTGAAGGCCGACCCGTGCGGCTGTTATTCTTTAGCCACGAGCTCCTCCCAACGTCTCTAACTTGCCTACATAAGACAGTAAATTTAATTTGCATTGAGTGTCCAGTAAGTAAAACGTTGCAAAATATTCTGACTCTAATTTAGCAGATGCCAAAACAGAATTGATTCTGACCGCCTTATCGCACTCTAGATTTGTACAAGTTACGTAACTCAACGAGACAAACTTCCTAATCGGGGAAAGTAATAATTTTAACAAACTACAGAAGCCAGTGAACGATTCTGTATTTTTATTGATACAATGAAGAAGCTACGAGTATTTAGAAGCTCGACTCTTACCGAAGACTGGCCTGAACTAGCAAAGGGTTGTGAGGAAAGGGGAGAGGGAGGCCTTATAGAGGTATGCGGTACAGAGAGTAAAGTCCCGCATACCTCCACTGAAAATGGGAGGCTCCTCCGGACCAGACGGTTGTTGTGTCTGGTGGGCAACTGCTCCATAGTTGATATTCGGACTGTTGTATATGTTCAAATCGCACGGAGAACTTTGCTTGCGCGATGCAGGATTTCGTTGTTAGTTCGTCGTAGATGGCGTTGCGGTTCTTTTTGTTGCCGTACAAATTTCGTTTCTTAGTTTTTCATGTGGCGCTATTGATGCCGCTACAGCCTTGCCCAGGTTAGATAAATTGATACTTCCTATAAACATTTAAATTTGCAATTGCATTTGCATTGCAGACTCAGATTTTTAGCTATTATTCTAGAATCAATCAACGATGTTTTTTGAACAACGGTGGAGTGAATAAATACAATGACTTAATATTGGGTTGTTTCGTCGGAGATGAAGACACTATAATATTGTATGTGGTAGATAATACGGTAAGAAAGGAAGTAAATGCAGAGATACTATATTTAGGACAAAGATAAGAAGATTCTAGTCTTGGTCCTGCCACACTTTATTATATAACATGACGCTGCATCAATATCTGAGAGTTAGCTGAAATATTTTAAGGTCTGTCATACCTAAAAAGGTCTAGAAATGGGTAAAAAAAGAAGCCTTGTCCGCTATTAGCTGACCTCGCAAAAGATTCGGTGTTTTATCTCGTCATGTGATGTTATCGTTTCTTTATATTCGTAGACCGTTCAACGGAGTTTTTATCGGAACAGTTAAGGCTTCATTACACTTAGTTTTGTTAGTAAATATTGCGCCAAAAGTATAATAGGTAGAATGTTCTCTCTTGACGCAAGTCTGTCTGTCACAGCTAGAAAGTAAAATCTCGTTCAGATAGATGATACAGCAATATCATGAATTTGGCCAACAATCTTGTTTGATTGTCTCTAAATGGAGTCAACTTGTAGCATAGTAGGTAAACAAGATATACTATTGTTCAGGTGCTCACTCACCGGGAGCATTCGCCTGTAATGTATTACAACAAATTCGCGCATTACATCAGTAAGTGAAGATAACCCACCATTAGGAACAGTTCACAACCTGAAATTATGCAATTTGTAATATTTTGCGTGCGTGATCAGTGCGTGCGCCGCTTCGTCTGATATTTTAAAAACAACTAATTCAGATATTATATAGGGAAATGCTCTAAACGACTTTGAATTGTAACATAAAAAGCGAATGCTCGTGATTCAGGGAAGCAGAATTGTAATGATCAAAATCGAACCCGAAATATTACATAGGCGAATGCAGTTGTTCTTCCGAACTGGCTACAAAATATAACACAAAGCAATAAAAAGCGGTTCGTTTTTAAATAATTTAAGTTAATCATCATCATCACTATCAGCTCAGTACGCTGCTGAATTTAGGTCTTTGCATTCGTACGCTATTCATTCCGTTTCTGAATCCAGTTTTGACAATAACAGTTTTTATTTTTAAGACACAATCTTGTACTATACTATAGTACAAGATTGTGTCTTAAAAATAAAAACTGTTAATTTTATTCTTGCTTGCTTTAAAGATTAGCTTAATCCAAAACTGTCTGCCTTATCTCAATTGTCCAGTTGGGTATTAAGAATAATATTTGCACTAAATTATCCCACGAAACGTGCAATGATATTTGAATCGGTCTGTCACGAATTCATGTCGTTAGGTAGTCTGGTGCTCTTGGCATCTTCATCTTCGCACTTATGTTATCCCACATCGAAACCTGGGTTACTGATGCAATCAGGGGCACAGCTTGGACTGAATACAATCCTTGTTAGTGGCTGTATGTGATAGGTTTATGAGTGGCGTCTCTGAGTGTGCCAGTTAGTGACAACAACTTTGCTGCTGGGTTTCTATCTGTTAAAAAAATGTATCTGTAATAGTTTTGATGTTTCTTTAGAGGTCATTGTGGCTTGCCTTTTCATCTTCTCCTAAAATGTGTGTTGTGCTATTTTGATTTCCACTTATCATTGCAATTATGTAGAAGTTTAAAGAGAAGAATATTGTTTTTAGGGTTCCGTACCCAAAAGATAAAACGGGACCCTATTACTAAGGTTCTGCTGTTCATCTGTCTGTCCGTCTGTCACCAGGCTGTATCTCATGAACCGTGATAGTTAGAAAGTTGGAAGGCATGTAAGTGAAATGTAAATTTCTTCATGAGAATTAAACATATTTAACCAGAAGTTGAAATTTTCACAGATGATGTATTTCTGTTGCCGCTATAACAAAAAATACTAAAAACAGAATAAAATAAATATTTAAGGGGGCTGCCATACAACAAACTTGATTTTTTTTGCTCGTTTTCGCTCGATGTTGATAACGGCAATATGTAGACGCTTAAAATATTCACAGAATATTTAGTTATATATACATTTTTAAAATAAAATATATATTATACAACAAAAATATATATATTATACAAAAAACGGCAAAACTTTTTTTGCCGTTTTTTTAGATAATGGTACAGAACCCTTCGTGTGCGAGTCCGACACGCACTTGGACGGTTTTTTTTTTCAAACAACATTCTACATGCTATTAGGCACATTTTTATCTGGCACATTCAGAGCCAGCAGCCAGTCATGTTTATCTGAGGACATCGCACCGGAATATATAATTTATTTAAAGTTTTCTATCAACATCAAGATACGAGTATATTTTTATGCGACATCAACCGATAACGTACCTAGCCGAATTGTCTTAAATAAGTACTTGTATAAACTGTTATCATGAACGTTGACACTATGCAATTCATTCTGACGATTATTAACCAAGGCAATTCCTTCTGGCGAATTTTAATAAATCGCGAAGTACTAACTTACTTTATTTCAACTTGTACAATAGTGGTACATGGACGGACTTTATGCATCAAGGCATTCTCTAACAGTCAACCTTTGGGTATAAAGACTATACTGTGGTAGGTGTACAACAAATCAAAATAAAATTCTAAATAGAATTTATCGACTAACTTAGCGATTTATTAAAAATCGCCAGGATGAGATCGCCAGACTGTTAATCGCTAGGTTAGTTACGGAATCATTTGTCGCTCTCCAATTTTGTCCTGTTGGTCTGGATGTAGTCTGATAACAGCTTAACACCACCCGAACTACAAATTAAAAGCCTTAAATAGCACACGTAAAGTTATCCTCGCAATCGGAGTATACACCCGTCAATCGAATCGCTTATTTACCTAGCCTCGCTCAGCGCAAGCAATCCTATAGGTTCTTAACAAACACATCCCTCGCTATAGTTCGGTTAAGCAGTAACCAGCCTTAGTGTGCTGAACTGCGAGTGGTCATCGTCCAAAAAAAGAACATCCCTCGCTACGCATCCTCGCACATTTTTGGTGCACTCCCATTCGGTCCGTTGTGCGTAGACAAGCACAGGTTGTGATGAGAAGGAGCCTTCGAAGAAAGAAGATAAATCGAACACATGAAGCTAGAAACAAGCGATACAAATTAATAATAAAAAAAAACACAGTCAAAAATTTAAAAATTGTAATGACAAAACACCAAGTAGAAGGCAACAATGAATACAATGAATTGGTTAAAGAACATATTGATATAACAATGTTTTTTTTTTTAAGGATGGCAAATCATCAAATGACTTCCTCCACTCTGGGTGGAGCGGAAGGGCGTGTCAGACTCTTACTGACTAAAACCCATCCGTGTTCCTTCTAAAGCCCTTTGCGTTCCAGGGCCGCGGTGACTGTTTCGAACAAATTCCAAAACCCTGGCAGGATAACAATGATAGAGAGATATAGTTAGAACCGAAACATTTCTCAAGCAAATACTTCAAATGTAAAAAGCTTCATAAAATTGCACAACATACTCGTACGTACCTACAAGTCAGTCATGCGTGCCGTATGTTTATTTGATACATTCGCATTAGATTTAAATATTAATTAGAAATTATTAACTGGTTTCAGAACTTAATAGCTGCCTACATTGATTTCTGTGACGCTATGTTTTGTTTGCAGCCTAGTTGAGTATTTATTCTTTATCTTGTTTTGTCCCACTGCGTGCCCATCGTCTCCCTTCATTTTCCCTCCCGGTTTTGGTGTGGACCAGCCCTGTCTGTGGGTGTCGAGCTCTTCCTGCCATCTTCGACAGGGTCGCCTTCGCAATATCGTCGGATGTTTTCTAAGAAATGCTGTTTTTTTTTAATTTGACAATATTCAATACAGTGTCAGTCAATTAGATATTTTGAATTCACGGAATTTCCTACGTGGTTCATTACGGCCCACTGCTACTCAAAGAGGACACCCATGTCCTAATAGTACCTAAGGCTCATGCTATGTTATGCCCATGTGTATTGAAAACTGTAGTCAATTGCAGCACTTTTTAACCGACTTCCAAAAAAGGAGGAGGGTAGCGTTTTTCAAAATTATTTTTAAGTTTGAAAGCCTATACCCCTGAGGTGGTCCCATTGTCTCCAAGTCAGAATCTGATGATGGAATCCCAGGGAAATCGAGGGCACAAACATTATTTTATAACTTCTAACGCAATTCTGATATGTGTGCCTGGTAATCATCATCTCATGTTGCTGAGCTGATGATGGAGGGTATATGTCAGGATCTGATGATAGGATCCCAAGAAAATTAAGGGCAACCCTCAAATGTCAATGTCAAATTGATATTGTTTGAAACAGTATATTTCTACATGTAAAATATACTGTTGTCCTTGTGTAAAAATACTAGAGAGATTTTTTTGTAAAAAAGCTCTCGGTCGGCTGGTATGTGAGCTTTGTGTCTGTTTCGTCCAAAATGATAGTGTGGGTGTTATTTTTATTGACAATTGAGTATTTGCCATTTAAAAATGAACTTTCTGTCTCGTTTTGTTTGATAGCTTTGCTGTAATTTTTGGTTGTTGTATTGTAATATGTAAGTGGGGCAGTAGGTACGTGTCTGCATGTTCCGTTAGAAACTTGTTCAAGGTCCCTAAGCTGATAGGGAAATTGTTGAATTATATGACCTCCATGCGTAAATAAGTTGCTATTTTTAACCGACTTCAAAAAAAGGAGGAGGTTTCCAATTCGACTGACTGTTTTTTTTTGTATGTTTGTTCAGCGATATTTTCGCCAATTGTCAACCTAAATGGATGATTATTTTTTTGTTTGGAAGAGTATATTTCCCGACTAGTCCCATTTCAATTTGGTGAAGATCTGAGGAAGGCCTTCGGAGATAGGCAACGGAACTCTTTAATTAATGATAGCAAATGGCTCGGGATCGCTGAAATCGCATGTTTGTAGTGTTTACACCTTACACCAGTTCATTACATAACATCACGCCGCGGTATATTCTGGAGGAGTACGCAGACGGTCATACTGGTATAGGTACCCTTATGACTTCTGATCTGGGTGGAGCGGAAGGGCATGTCAGACTCTTACTGACTAAAACCCATCCGTGTTCCTTCTAAAGCCCTTTGCGTTCCAGGGCCGCGGTGACTCTTTCGAACAAATTCCGCAACTCTGGCAGGATCCTGGTGTACCCTTACCTCACCAATTAAGTTCAATTGATTTCAATGTTTTTGTTTACTAAATAATAACAGCCGCACTGGTCAATCTTCAAGTTTAAGCAACGCTTGCCGAGGTTGGTCGGTGGATGGGTGACCATCTTAACATACCGAGACTCCTCCGTGCCTCGGAAAGCACGTAAAGCCGTTGGTTCCGGCTGTCATTTGTAGATCTTTGGCAGTCGTTACGGATAGTCAGAAGCCAGAAAATCTGACACCAGTCTTACCAATGATTACCGTGTTACCGAGTTAATGGGTTGTGGAGGTCTTGTAGGCAGCTGCTCTACGTAAAATACTGGTATTCAGCTGGATCCAGTTTGACTGGAAGCCGACCCCAATTTGGGAAAAGGCTAGGCAGATGATGATGATTTCAATGTCTTTGGGATTGGCTATTCGGGCATAACTTTATTGTTTGTATCGATCTTGATGATTCTTTTTGCGTTGGGTTTAGTTATTTTTATTATTGGACGTGGAACTTTAAAGATATACCAGTGAGAGTGACCTACTCAAATTAAAATCTAGGAAATAAGTAAAATATTGTTAGGTTTACGTCAATTCCAAATCTAAGTAGATATTTAACTATGAGCTGGCTTGGACTAGGACTGCGAAGGCACAAAACGCAAATGTGTAGACTGACTCGTTATGGGTGTAATCAATTTTAATTAGTTTACTACTAAAAAGCAAACAATGAAAAACTATTTTACAAAAAAATACGGCCGACTTCCAAATAAAAACACACTACTTAGTATAAAATAACTTTAATTTCGGAAGTCGGTGTCAAAAAACTAAGAAACAAAACGAAAAACACCGACTTCCGAAATTAAAGTACTTTGAGTGTTTTATTTGGAAGTCGGTTGAATTTTTTTGTAAAAAGTTTTTTATGCAATTGATTGCGTTGCAACGCCTTGCAATTTTCTTCTTTAAAGTAGGTATCGACATACGATTCGTAAGGGCAAAAAACCAATAATATGACTTTAAAAATGGTAATTGCAAGACAACACTCCAAAAAAACGAAAAATAAATAAAAATTGAGATTAAAAATAAAGAAGATATTATTTAGAAACCTGTTAAAGTGTTACAGTGTATAATTCTATAAGTACAAATTAACGAACGTGTGTATATGTAGAGACTCACCGACCCCACAGTCAAACCATTACTGCGGTTTTGTGGGACTTAGTTTATAAATTAACTAAGCAATATGTGAAGCTTATAACTAACCAGTTTATTTATAGAATCCCGTATTAGAACAATGGATTATCTTCCTGACGTCAGAGCAAAATATTTGAAGAATCCTTGCGTCATATGAAAGCGTTTTTTTTGTGCAGAAAGACGTAGTATATCGAAGTTTCGTAAGGTGAAAAAAGAACCTCATACGAAAACTGTAGCATGTAACATCTGTATCCTTCCTGCCAGGGTTGCGGAATTTGTTCGAAAGAGTCACCGCGGCCCTGGAACGCAAAGGGCTTTAGAAGGAAAACGGATGGGTTTGAGTCAGTAAGAGTCTGACACGCCCTCCCGCTCCACCCAGAACGGAAGAAGTCATTTGATGATTTCCCATCCTTAAAAAAAAAACATCTGTATCCTTAAGGATCCTTCCTAACCAAATCTTCTTCGTCACACAAACCTTCTATTTGTTCTTTGATCTGTCTCTGCTGACGTGCCTCCGATTTTGAAGTGATAACTTCTTATGGGAGGGTAAACGAAGCCGTAACGTAACGCGTTACGGCGCCAGTCTGTCTGGCTTCCCTTTCTCTCACGCATACGGCGGTACAGCGGTAGGCAGGCTCTTCCTCTCTCACTCTAACCCACAGCGCTAGTCGTATTTCGGACAGACAGTTCACATATTAAATAGTTCAACTTAGATTAGTTTAAGTTATCACTTCTGTCAGGCATCCCGAGACGCACACGTTTTTTTAAAATTAAGAATATGAAGTTGAATACTTGTCAAACTCTACTTAAGCTTGAAATCCTGAAAAACTTTGGCATTAAAGTAGGATTTGACACGTTCTTAACTCCAAATACTAAACTCAGAAACTATAGTCATCCACGTGCATATCCAACATTTTTAACTGACTTAAAAAAAGGAGGTTCTCAATTCTGTTGTATTTTTTATGTTTGTTATCTCATACTCCGTCATTTATGAACCGATTTGAGAAATCATTTTTTTGTGTGAAAGGATATATATTCCGATTGCTCCCAAAGAAACTTCATCAAAATCGGTTCAGCAGTTTGGTTTTTAAATCAAAATAGCTGGAGAAAATAGAAAATATATTACCCAAGTAAACGAAATTGTGTGTTTTGCTTTCCTGCCACATTCCAGTGGTGTAGTTAGGTGTAGGGTACCATTAAAAAGTGAAAAATATATCCAATGGCGACACACTCTCGGTCACAATTAAAAGGTTTTCGACGGAAGTCTCATTTCAGCCTAATCCTCAAAGGACGCAATGAATGTTGTTGAATTGTCAAAATAAATGAAACGCATTGCCGGTTGTGTTTTACTCCATTAGTAGTAGGAGACCCTGCCATGCTTAGTAATTCGGTGCAAATTATCTGGTTTGATAATGACAATTTGACTAGGGAACCTGCTGAATACACGCGGTTTTTTATTTAATACTAGCTGCCACCCGCGAAAAAAGTCGGAAATGATCCAACAAAAAGTTTTTATTCCAGACTATAATCTACCTGTGCCAAATTTCATCAAGATCCGTTCAGCCGTTCTGACGTGAAAGAGTAACAAACATCCATCCATACTTACAAACTTTCGCGTTTGTAATATTAGTAGGATATTTTCCTTTGCCCTTTAGCGTAGCCCTGCTTGGTCATCCTCTTCTTGAAATAGTCCTTCTGCTTATTTGTATCATGAGCTCTATATTTAAGGCGATTATGCGTAGTGAATTTAAGGAGGAGGAGCTCGTGGCTAAATAATAACAGCCGCACGGGTCGATCTACAACGCTTGCCGAAGTTGGTCTGTAGATGGGTGACCATATTAACAAACCGAGACTCCTCCGTGCCTCGGAGAGCACGTTAAGCCGTTGGTCCCGGCTGTCATTTGTACATCTTTGGCAGTCGTTACGGATAGTCAGAAGCCAGAAAATCTGACACCAGTCTTGCCAAGGAGTACCGTGTTACCCAGTTAATGGGTAGTGGAGGTCTGGTAGGCAGCCGCTCCACGTAAATTACTGGTATTCAGCTGAATCCGGTTTGACTGAAAGCCGACCCCAATATATACTTCTGGACACATCTATTGGCCCACCTTGTATTTTCAGTTTCGTTTGGTCCTAGCTAAAATTTTATATTAGGTCGAGCAAAAAGTTTTTATGCAGTTTTGAACCTGGCACATTCACAATTTCATTCAATAGTCTTTTTTTGAATTTCGAACACAGAATTTAAAGAAACAAAAGACAATTTGGAGCCTGTTTGTTGATATCAAACAATCGAATACTAAGAAAACTTGGTTTTATTGGTTTACTTGGATTTAATTCTTGAAAAAGTGATTGATATCTTTGGTTTTGCAACAAACATTACTTATTCTTAACATTAAGGTGAGGTTCTATCAATAATCTATGGATACTTCACCTGAAGTCGCCGCCCAAGCTGTGGCACTTATTCAGGCCGGACACAGCCAAAGAAACGTGAGTGCTCAACTTAATTTAAGTCGATCTGCGGTCCGAAATGTTTATCGGAGGTACCTAGAGACTGGCGGCTTTGTTCGTCGCCAAGGAAGGCCACGATCTCGGGTCACAACTGAAAGGCAGGATCGATTCATCGTGACGACCAGCTTGAGAAATCGTCACCTTACCTCCATTGAGATACAAAACCAACTTCGCGACTTCCACGGAGTATCTGTGAGCGCTCGAACTGTTCGGAGAAGGTTAAAAGAACGCGATATGGTACCACACAAGCCAGCTAATGGGCCCAAACTAACGCGAGCCCACCGAACAGCGCGCCTTCATTTCGCACGCAGTCATTTAAATTGGACACAGCAAGATTGGAGCCGTGTACTCTTTTCTGATGAGTCTAAAATTGTGTTACATGGCAATGATGGAAGGAAGAAGGTCTACCGACGTAAGGGAGAGCGTTTCGCACAATGCTGCTTTGAAGAGAGGGTTGCTTATGGCGGTGGCTCATGGACTGTCTGGGGCGGTATATCCGCGAGCGGCAAAACTCAACTTGAGGTTGTTACAGGACCACGGCTGCCAACATTAAATGCTGAAAGGTACATTCGTGAGTGCTTAGAACCTCACGTGATACCATACGCGGACTATGTGGGCCCAAATTTCCTTTTTATGCATGATAATGCAAGAGCCCATGCGGCCGGCATCGTCAGGGAATATCTTCGGGATGTGAACATCACAGTTATGGACTGGCCAGCCAGAAGCCCAGACATGAACCCCATTGAGCACATGTGGGACGAGCTAAAAAGACGTGTTAGGGCTCGTCAGCCAGTTGCCCAGACGATGCAGGAGTTGAAAACTGCCATAGAAGAGGAATGGGAGATGATCCCTCAAAATTGCATAGAGCGGTTGATAAACTCTATGCCTAATCGTATGAGAGCTGTGGTAGATGCCCATGGAGGCAACACGCGTTATTAAATTAAACCTTTATTTGATAAAACATGTTTTTTATTCAAAAATCAATTGCCTTTAACAAGGCGCATATCCGACTTGTTAGGCGTAGCTCCATGTCGTATGGTATTCTGAATTCAAATTTAAAACAATACGATCGAAAAAGATGGTAAAATGTATCAGGTTTAAAACTGCATCAACAGTTTTTGTTCAATCTAGCAATCATATTTCGGTAGGGGCCATCGAAACCTAAACTCTAAGGTGGGCCAATAGATGTGTCCAGAAGTGTAGTTGGGAAAAGGCTAGGCAGATGATGATGCGTAGTGAATTTAAATACAATAATATGTCTGGCTTCAAGCCAGGACGGCTATTTTGTAAATGTTACGCTAAATTAAACCAAACTGTAACAGTTTCTTAATGTTTGTTGGGTGTTATTTGGCAATGTCTTGATTTTAATTTCGTGTAGTAAGTCGCATTAATCTCGTCCCTATTATTATCAATTAGGCAGTCTCTCCTTCGGTAGTGAATTTTTTGTTACGGCTTTAAGATTAACTACTCAAGTAATTTTAACGCAGATAACAGCTGTTTGAATGTCTGTTTAGAGCCCAGTTTTTCTTTAATCCGATTTGCGAATACAAATTCTTTTTTTTTTACCTACACTTGTGTCCCACTGCTGGGCAAAGGCCTTTCTCCTTCCAAATCTCTCTCTTGGGCGATCTCTGGCCAAGTCTGCCCCGCAAACATGATGAGATCGTCACACTACTTACGCCGCGGGCGACCTCGAACGACGACGTCCTTCCTCAGGCTACCAGTGAGTGACGACCTTCGCCCACCTGTCCGGGACAGTCCGGGTGCATTCAAAATCTTTAGACATTTTTTATTAACCAACCCGAAAATTATACCCATGACGAAAAATCTGAATATTTCGTCTGCGCTTCCAGGATTTCGATTTTCGGTTGCCCATATTCGTATAAAACTTATTTTAATTCAAAAGTACCTGTTAATGGTTTATTTGAAATAAATACTTTGACTTTGACTTTATAGAAACTCATTCACTATAAATATGGCGGTGATAACATAATAGTTGGGCAGTCGTGTAATAACTAGAGACGTGATAAGTTTCAAAATATATATTTAGCTGACTATACTTTGATAAATATTTGAAATGTGGTGAAAACGGAACTTTGTTTGAAAAAACGTGTTTTTTTTTTTCCAAAACTGGGCGAACAAATGTGGCGAAAACGGAACAAATCATATTAAACTATGCCTTCGTAAAATTTATGGTAAAAGTTGAAGACGTTGAAAAAACGATTTTAAAAAGTCCCCGTGACCTAATAATAATCCAAATTTAGTTTAGAAAGTCTAGTTGCTTTTTAGGGTTCCCTTTGGGTACGGAACCCAAAGTTACTAAGACTCCGCTGTCCGTCTGTCACCAGGCTGTCAGACGGTGATAGTTAGACAGTTGAAATTTTCATAGATGATGTATTTCTGTTGCCGATATAACAATAAATACTAAAAACAGAATAAAATCAATATTTAAGGGGCTCTCATACAACAGACATGATTTTTTTGCCGTTTTTATAGAAAATAACCCTTAGTGCGCGAGTCCGACTCGCTCATGGCCGGTTTTTTTTTAGGTATGTGAAATCATTAAATGACTCCTTGCGCTCGGGGCGAAGCACTGGTAGTGTCAGACTCTTACTGACTAAAACCCATCCGTGTTCCTCCAAATGCCCTTTGCGTTCCAGAGCCGCGGTGACTCAAATTCTGCAACAAGCCTAGGTGCTAGAAAATCTAAAGATGAAAAGTTGGGTAAGTGATTGAGATATTCTACCCGTCATGTCTTTCTAGAACCCAATTCGTTAAAATAAGAATGTGTCTTCAATCATTATTGATATGCAATTCAATCGAGCTTTCAGACGCACGAGACGAAACAAACAACATAGTATGTGTGTATATTTGATTTGGTGCGTGTTTTTCTTTGAGCGTGCGCAGGAGTTCCGGGAAGTTTAAACATAACATGTAAGATTTTTTTTTTTTTATATAATTCTTACACCGGCAACGGTAGTGTTTGTGAAACTGTTTTATTTTAAGAGCTTAATGTACACATATACTCAGAAATAAATAATAATTATTAGTTTTATTATTCCGTTTATTCATTTTTTTAAACTAATTTCTTACATTTTTAAATATTTCTTAAAAAATACAAAAACAAAAAAAAAAACATTTAAAAATATAAAAATAATAGCTCACCGGTATCAGGAACAGGGTCCAAGCTACCGGCCGGTCAGGGCTCAAGAGAGAGGAACCTCCTAACAATACGAGCCGTGTCCAGAAGTACCGCTTCCTGAATCAGGCCCTTGATCCAGCTGCCAAACGGGAGCCTCCTGAGGTGCTGGTCGAGGCTCGTGGCTATATATTATTATTATTATTAAGAATAGGACTTGACCAGCCTTGCACTCACTCATAGATGAGGTACATCAACATCACAAACCCACTCAAAAAGTACCCAAAAAATCATTGTTATCTGACCTAAATTGTGCAGACATGTTAAACATTATCAACTTTTGCTGTCAAAAACCTCTCGCCCAATTATCGCTCATAAATCAACAATTTAATGATCATAATTACTTAAAAACATTTTCGCAGATGATACACGCATCTTGCACGTTAAAATCTTAAGTATATGTGAAACGGTGACGTAAGGATTTTTCCTTTGTTATCAGCAATGGAATGTTATCTATGCCTATGAATGTTACCTAAAGGTTATTTGGGGAAATTACAGTCTTTTGTATCACATAATACATAATAATGTAAGTGTATAATTTTTTTTATTTTTTTTTTTAAGTATGGGAAATCATCAAGTGACTTCTTCCGCTCTGGGTGGAGCGGAAGGGCGTGTCAGACTCTTACTGACTAAAACCCATCCGTGTTCCTTCTAAAGCCCTTTGCGTTCCAGGGCCGCGGTGACTCTTTCGAACAAATTCCGCAACCCTGGGAGTGTATAATAATGAGTTTGTTTGCACGCGCTAATCTCTGATCCCATCCAATTTTTAAAATTATTTATGTAAATGATAGCCACATTCATGAGGAACGCTATAGGCTATACGAGAACGGGAAATTCCTACGGGAACAAAACGAGAAATGTGCTTACGAAGTCGCGGGCAAAAGCTCGTCGGTAATATTTTGGAATCCAATAATGTGTGGGATGAAAATTTCTTCTATGTAGGAGTCTCGAGTCTCGTAATTTGAATCCGCTTTGTCTTTTTAGTAGCGTTTATGAAGATAGACTTGGACCTCTTGACGCAATCCCTTAGTAGCATTAACGGTTCTTTGAAAAAGCCGAAAGACAGCTTTGTTTGTTCTGGATCATAGGAAAGACCTATCAGAAGAGGGACAGAAGAAGGCTCCATTCCAATCCGGAACCTCTGTTTAAAGAGTGAAACGGTACCCAGCCGTCCAGGCTCGGTAACGTTTGTCTCTTGCTCAAAGAAATAGTTCTAAATTACCCTTGCATCTTGACACATGGGCGTGCAGTAGGCTATAGTAAGGGTAGGCCAGCACATGCATAATGGCCAAAAAAAAAACTCACCACATTATTCAGGGTTGAAATCACAATACTGACGATGCGAATTTTCGCCGTTTTTTTAAGGCCTACTGCATGAGCATGTCTTGACCTGATGCAGAGTACATCAATTCTCCATAGTAGAAATAATAGGGCTAGTCTAACCAGAATTTACTTGTATCCCGGGCCATAACTCATGGTAGCGGTAGGAACTGAGGGATTATTCGGTAGGAGTCCGACAGAATCTTCCGGTCTTTACAGATAGAAGGTATCCATGAGGATGTCCCCACAAATATGATCCCAGACCACTGTATATGCTCATAGGTCTCAAAAAACTAGTACAGTCACACACAAAACAATGTGAGCACGCGTATCGCCACGCGATGGCTCCGCAGTCGTGCCAAGGTATTCGATTCGAAGTTTTTATAAAGCAATAAAGTTCGTTTATAGTTTGTGCCAATTACAACTCACAACTCTATGGGATAGGATAGGTTTTTCCTTGGAGGAGTTGCTTTTTTCGTGGTGGATGCGTGCATTATCATCCGGCAATGGTAAAATAAACTTTTTCTTTTGGAGAAGACCAATATGTGACATGCTTATGTCTTGGAGTTTTAGGCACATTCAATTTTCAAGATAAGATTCAAATTTTGATGCTTAAAAAAGTTCAAATGTTCAGTTGACAATGTATCGAGAGTTTACAATCTCTCAAGTTATTTTATAATCTTCAGGAATTTGCCATTTTGCCATCAGAAGTTGATTCCTTGAGTTTTGACCTTGTAGTTTGATATTTATAAAAAGTTGGTTTGCCTCACTAAACTGTTATCTTAATGATGATTTAAAAACCCCTAGAATTCCTTTACACGGCCATATCAACAATGTTAGTTAAATTCAATGCCATGGCAAGTCATTGCCCTCTACATACCGATACACATAATGTACAAGTCTTAGTGTACCTACCTACATATATTTCACGTACATACAGTCATTTATCCTTAACGTTATAGTTCACGAGAACGACTCAGGAATTTTCCAACATTTAGTTACTTACATATAAAATTTGTGGTTTTACTTAAATCATCATCTGCTTAGCTTTTTCCCAACTATATTGGAGTTGGCTTCTAGTCAAACTGGATTCAGCTGAATACAGTATTTTACATAGAGCAGTCTCTACCAGACCTCCACAACCCATTAACTTAGTAACACGTACTTCTTGGCAAGACTGCGGACAGGTTTTCTGGCTTCTGGCAATCCGTAACGACTGCCAAAGATCTACCAATGACAGCCAGGACCTACGGTTTAACGTGTTTTCCGAGGCGCGGAGGAATTTCGTTATGTTAAGAAGGTCACCCATCCACAGACCGACCGTGGCAAGCCTTGCTTAACCTTGTAGATCTACCCGTGTAGCTGTTATTCTTTGGCCACGAGCTCCTCGTTTTTACTTAAATACCCAACTTAAATTCTCTTCTACGTTCGCTTGCTGCAGATCAGCATCCTGTTTACTGAGAAGCATATTTTCAAAAAATCTTACTTCTAATAAGTGGAACATGGAAACAAGACATTACAAAATAAATCTTCGCAAAATATCAGTTCACACTCATTTAATTTAACCCTATCGTTGTCACGTGAAGCCGAGTTGTATTGGCTAACGACATCGATTCTAATGGCCGCCGGTTTGTCCAGCCAATCACCGACGACCGTTGAATTGATAGCAATTTAGCGTAATGATGCTTTGATACTGTTGGCAAATTGTTATCTTGTAACTGTACCAGGTTATAAGTTTAAATGTTTGAACTTACTGTTTTTATTTTGAATTCCAGTTTTGACTCAATACTGTTATGTCGATAGGTCTTCGTTTGTAAGATGTGGATCTCGTTCATCATCACATCCGAAAGACGTGAAGCGTCGCCACATCGACCTGTCTTATGTTTCATGCAACCAGGATCGTCCTTATTTTCTTTCAGATATCTTGTCTCGCATTGCCATCATAGATTACCGTCGTATTAGAAAATATCTTTCTGTCTATTGTTTTAGAAAGGCTAGTCTTTTTGAAGTGAAAACTTCTTTAGCGGCGTTCTGCACTTTTTGGGATGGGTAAAAAATGTTAAACTCGCGTCAGGACACGTGACCTGATCGAAAATTCGTAAGACGGAGGGAGAGTAGACCGCCGGTGCGGCGTAGGAGATGAAGTAATATCCCCCTCTCTTTCTACCGCGCGGCGAAAATGTGTGCCTGCTCCTGCTGTTTCGTCGAGATAAACTTTTTAATGTAAAATAGTTCTTGTTGTAATAGTTCTGAGTGTTAAATTTTGAATGTAATATTAATTGTCATGTTTGTGTACGATAGCACAATAAATGAATATTGTATTTTACCACATAAATCATAGTTCTTTTGTACTGATAATTAAACCAATTCGTGCGAAATTATACCCTAACCGTTCCAAAATATCAAAAATGCACAACGTTAATGTTCAAATTTCACCCGTTGTTTTTTTTTCTTCATGTTTGCCTTGTTTTTTTCATCGATTTGATCGATTTGATCCATAACAAAACAGAACCCTAAATATTTTCTCAACAAACTATCTTTATCATAACTTGAGACACTACCGTCGTCATACTATGTAAATAAGTTCAAAATTATTCGTGCTATTCTTTGTCAAAAAACCGCAGTTGTCACAGCTTATTTGAATCTGGTAAAAAACTAACATATATAAGTAATAAGTGCATTCGTCCACTATCAACAAACTCATAGTTAATTGTCATTGACACAACAAGGCACAAGACGTCCATTTTGTCAATTAATTAATTAATCTCATCATGCGGCTGCTTCGTGAATACTAGCTTTTGCTCTGTTTTCATTTTGCTTACTGATTTACTGTTCGGTTATCTGTACTTATTAACGAGAAATTCACCTGTTTATTTCCTAGCATTTAGAGGGTTAATTTCACGAATGGAACCGGATGCGAATAACACTTCTAAACCGCTAAACCGCGTTGAAGAACAAATGCTCATCTGTGAAATTCGCCCTTTAGTCAGATCCTTTTTTATGGATGGGAATTCTTCAAATGACTTCTTCCGCTCTGGGTGGAGCGGAAGGGCGTGTCAGACCTTACTGTCTAAAACCCATCCGTGTATCTCCTAATGCCGTTCCAGGGCCGCGGTGACTCTTTCGAACCAATTCTGCAACCCTGAATTTAGTCAGACCCGACCTGTAAGATTTACTGCTTCGTTCAATACGTACCCACCAAATTGTAGTGTATTGTGGCGGGCAACCGCACATTGACAACTTTTCATGTCGAAGCAGTAATGGTAATTTTACTAGTACAAGTTTAATTTTGGTCATTAAAACTTGAATGCACGACTTTACCATGTTCTTTGACCCTCAAAGTACATCCATAGTTCTCCAGGTGTACTTTTTTATGCAAAAGTTAAAAAATAAAACAGTGACTAATCTGACTGAATTATTTCTTTGTTATGTCAATGACAATATTGACGCATAATTTTGTTATAAACTCCCTTTATATTTATTAATGAAAGTGAAACCTACTACCACACATATATTTACTGATTTTCCTTATTCTAAAATACCACTCCATTCACAATAACTGGCTTCACATTTATAGATTCCCTTTCGTACAATTCTTACTTATTGAGCTCATCTGCTGGTATTTGAAAGGAAGGTATCCTTGGCAATTCGTGATGAAGTACTTAGTGCCTCCACGATTTCGTTAACACCACATAAACAGACCGAATGCAGAGAAAAATAATATTGATCGATTTGTAAAAAGATTTATTGTGCCAATGATATTAAAGATGATGGTCGTTTGATCCTCCTGTCTAAAACTGACAATATCTAATCGTTGGTTGATAAATGCGTCTGTTGAATGTATCGAAATTCTGCACCAAAATTACGTAACAACATAATATCATAATCTTTACCATAACTTAATCCATTACTTTTCAACAGAAAATATTCCATAAATAACACTTAACTAACTATATACACTAGAAATAAAAATAAAATCTAACTTACGCCATAGATTACGTGCTAAACATACTTGACTTATGATGTAACTAGCTTCTGCCCGCGACTTCGAACGCGCATATCCCGTTTTTCCCATTCCCTTAGGAATTTCGGGAAATCCTCCCCTCTCTCCGCAAGGAAACTAAATGCCAAATTTTAGCTTTCTAGAACTAGTAGTTTCGACTGTGCGTTGTCTGTCAGTCACTCAGTAACGAAAGAGTTTGAATATGTTTATAGAGGTAAGTGGTAAAGTCCCGCAATAGAGGTTCCATTGAAAAGGCTCCGACCAGACGGTTATTTAACTGCCCGATAGTTAATATTCGGATTGTTGTATTGTATATGTTCAAATCGCAAGGAGAACTTTGCTTGCGCGATGCAGGATTTCGTTGGTAGTATAGTGCCATACAAATTTCGCTTCTTAGTTTTTCATGAGGCGGCAATGATGCCGCTACATATTTTCTATTTCTTAACTTACTTCTTCCATTACCGTCACCAACATCATTATCATCTTTGTCCATACCATGGCAACCAGAAGCTATCCTAATTTTTTGTTTCGTTTTAGATACTCATTAATACTATTTTTTTTTTACTGTTGATAGGCACTCGTTTGACCACTATCTTAGCTGTTAGTAAACACACCCCTTCTCTTCCGACTCTCTATTCTCTTTTTGCGTTACCTTATTCTATTATTTGGGTTCAGTTCTCCCTGTCATAGTTCACCAGACGTGTCTGTCCTGGGTCATTGAGTCATCTAAGTATTTTGCCTTCGGGTCGTTGTTAACAGGTTTAACTAAGTGGAAATAAAGTAAAACAGTAAATATAACTGTCAGCTCAGCATGATCAAAAGAAACAAACACCAGTTCACTCCGTCCAACAACAGTTCATATTCTCCCAAAACACTTGGCACATACTCCTCCACTGCATATTAGTCAACGATGGCTAGCGGCAAGCTAGACACATGGTTCAGCCACGGGGTTCCTTGTGCGTTACCGACTCTTGGCCGGACGCCACCAGAACTGTGCATACCACAACATGACATCCGGAATAATAATATTTGTGTGTCTTGTAATTGTCTGTTAGTCAGACTGGGTATTTATATACTGGTGTTTTTAGTTTTGTGTCACAAAAATTGTTTTTCGCGCCACATTTTCTGATGTGTTTTCAAGGTTGAGGGGATACTTTATCATCTAGAACTGTAGATTTGTCTTTAAAAAGCTTGATCTGTTCTCCTACATTTACGTATGTTGTGCT
Source organism: Mamestra configurata (assembly GCA_002192655.3). Classification (NCBI taxonomy): domain Eukaryota; kingdom Metazoa; phylum Arthropoda; class Insecta; order Lepidoptera; family Noctuidae; genus Mamestra; species Mamestra configurata. The sequence continues at coordinate 437,037 of NDFZ01005359.1, read as the reverse complement.
GCTTCACGCCAATTCTCGAGAAAGCCATCCAAGGCGTCTGCCATCATCTGGGTTTGCCGCGACACCATCTAAAAGACGAAATATTTTGTTTGTAGGAAATAATCGAAAAGCACTGATCAGATTTTCATATTTTTTAACTAATAGAAAGCTACACTATCGTTAAGTATCACACAAGGTAATTAATTCTGTTCAAATTGGGTTTTTTGTATTGTTGTGAATTACAAAATCTAAATCTAAATTTGCTGAGAGCCAGCACTTTTTGAACGTGAAATTGTATATAAAGCCAAACCCAGTTTTTGGCTTTTCCCAGTGTTTTAGCTGAAAAGAATAAGGGGCGCAACTCCCCAGCAACACATCTGTCCATTAAGTTTTAAGACCTTGAATTAATACAATAGTATGCAAGGTACACAGAACAAAAAAAACTGCCATAATCCAATTGATGATTGATCGTATTGGAAAGACGGTATGCTGTCTTTCTTCTTTATTCACTATAAGTCATCATCATCCTCTTGATCGTATCTCAATTTATTACGGTACGTTGCATGTATTATTCTTCCACATATCAATAAAGCGGAAATACAACAAAATATATGAAAGGGCACAGTTTGTGCTCTTATCGCTAGTAGCATTATCTATCAGATATAACCTTTGGATGGTCAAGGGCAACGTAAAAATAGGTTAGTTCCCCTGTTGAATATCGTAATATCGCCAAACAGGTCGCGAAGACACGGTGTACTATATGTTTAGTTTCCAAAACCTCATGAGAATCTGATCTCTACAAATAATTTATAATCACTTCTATTATTGCTTCCATTCTTGCCTCCCATTTTTTTTGGGAATTATTTTGGATCTGTTCCCCTCGTCTTTATTTGCCCGAAATATCTGTTTTGAATCGTCGTGATGTAACTAATACTAGTTTTTTCTGCAGCTCGCTCCTCGAGGCTTATCCCATAGGAAGCATACATAGAGTAAGCCTTTAATAATGGTATCAGTAATTCCAGAGATTACCTTCTACAACAAATAAACTATCGATTTCACCTCTTTATAACATTTCTCTTTATTTAGGTGTTTTTAAGTTTTGTTTAATGCGTTCATTATTATTAGTTTAGATGATCTTTCATCAGACTTATTACATATTAAGACATTAACTTATTTTTCTGATATAAAACGAATACCTATCCCCAAATCTTCAATAATTTCCAAGAAATATACGAATGCTCCTTGCGTTACGAGGCCGATTTACCTCGACCATGCGTGTGCGCAGACTTTGAACCAAAGATTTGTTCAACAGAACTGTCTTTGAAAAATATTAATTTACGATTATTAGAGGTAATAAAGGTTATCTCCTTGTTAATGTTTATTATATTTTATGTACTATGGGTTTCGCTTGCGACTTTGCTTGCAGATTTATTTTGTACCTACATACATGTGGTATGTATGCAGATAAAAAGAACCCGACTGAGGATATCTTCATTCGGATGCTTTTAGAAATCTTAAGTAAATGTACAATTGTCTGGAAATTTTGAAATGGTTTCTTTGATGTTACATTAATAATAAAGAAGACACACGCAAGCACATGAGGCCTTAAATATCATAGATTTTTTTTTAGCCGTTGAAGTTACGAGACTGGTGCAAGAGCTTCATCAGTTTCTAAATTAGCATAACCTAACAGACAGACACACAGCCCGACCCAAACTTAATAAAAACTTTCTTTTATACTTTGTTGCGGTTATTTATGACTCGCCTCCCACTCTCACAAGATAACATATAATGACAGGCAAGCGCTGATAAGTGTTGCAAGTGTAGACCTGCTTTGCCCGTTTAAGCAGTTGATTCATCTTTTGCCAGTCCCATCCATCATTCATCTCCTACCGATCAACTAAAGAAGATGGCCGCTCTGCCTAGCCAAACAGTATTCTTCACTTCGTCCGATATGCTGCTCCAAGTCAAGAACACGACTGCCCCAGCCATGAGTGCTATGCCTGATATGACGGGCTACTCAGCTATTCACACACCATAAATAATACTGCTTCTGGAGCAGTCATTGTTAAACATTTTAGGAGTATATTTTCGTATTTTATTTGATTCTTTAGTCTAAGAATTCACACACTCTTCTCTTGTTCTTACACACTATTGCCTACATGTCTATTTCTTTTCTCCTTTCCCAGGTCTGCTGGAAGAAATTTCATTAGAAATAAGCAGTTCCTTTGTACTCATAATTATAATGTTATTTATATAACTATATTTCCATGCGTGCATGAATAATAAAATAAATATTAATTAATTAACTCAGTCATTCAGTTTCAATGAAAATTTGACAATCCTAAACAAAGAAAAAGGGACCTAGAATGTTGCCCTGTGGAATCCCACAATCACGGACCATCCTGTTGCCAATTCACCTTCTTTCCACCTTTAGTTACGTGTCAGATCATCAAATTAATTAATTAAAATTCTTCGGCTGCGAACGTTACACATATCCATCATTGCTTCTTTGTGTTTTAAACGTTTTTATGACGTCTACATATCGTAGGAACGTTTAGAAATGCCTTTCTCGCGCCATCCATCTTTATTTTGGCAACCGCCACTAGTTTGAATGATAAAAGGTTTATTTTACGCTTAGTACATGATAAATCAAATGTTTGGTATTTTTATTTGTAATTTATAATGGCATTCACAAGGTTAAGTGGCTATTATCATCGGTTTGATATTTGGGGAAATAAATTACAGTTGAAATGGTTTTTGGTTGTTGTGGCGATCTGGTGTCTGTGAACATGAGAATTTAACAATGAAAGGTGTGCAAGCTTTCCTAAGCCAGTATTCTGGAGAGGTGAAACGCCTTACATGCAATATGCACACTACCGTCGTCTCAGTTTTTTCACTACCAATCTTGCTTTCGTTTTCCTCAACTTCATGTTTATATTTTCAGCTAGAAAATGTAATATGAGAACATACTCGACTCGTACATCATCGGACCTCAAGACGTACAAAACGTTTTGGGAACACATTCATTGTGCATACCGGGACAGCTAAGGAGTGGAATTCCCTGCCAGAGTCTGTGTTTCCTGATAGCTACAACCTGGGAGTCTTTAAGTCAAGAGTGAATAGGTTACTTCTAGGCAAGCGCGCGTCATCGCCGACCACATCATCGCTTACCATCAGGGGAGATAGTGGTCAAACGCTTGCCTATCAATAGAAAAAAAAATAAAAATCTCACCAGCCAGCTAGTACTAAAACATTTTGTTTAAAATTGTGTTCATTCTCTAATTTTAATTTATTGAATTCCAACACTACCACGTGTGTCTACTTTTTCATTATGCTCTTATAGAATATGATGTCGATAGCAAGGTTCTTCTTTAGATTTACCAACGTTCTTAAATGAACTGGTTTAGCTGCGATGCTCTTGTCCAGAACATTGAAGCCCTTACCTTTATCAAGATGTACTTCAAGTGGCTGGACACCTGCTTAAAACTCACTGACGCTGCTATAACATGACAACCTACTAGGTTCAAATCATCTAGAAAGCTTAAATGAAGAAGAACCGTTTCCCTTATATTTTTCTCTTCTGGAGCCCTTGAACTTGAGTGGCGCGGGCGCATATAAATAGTCGGCGTGTTAATAAACACGCACTCGTCTGCCAAATGTAATTTTCTATGTGCGAGCCAATACTTTTTGTTTATCATACAAAAAGAAAATTGAGAGAACATGACTGTGTCATTGCTTTTTTTTAATTATTCCGGGAAACAGTTTTTTTGTAGCTTGTCGTGTTTCCTCGTGATCGACTATTGATGTAGCGTTTACTCTATAAATGGTGATGACGATGTGAATAAAAAGCATAATCATGTGGCCATGTCAATAATTTCGTGTTATTCACAGTACATAAAAGATATAATAAGTACCATATAAGTCGTTGTAGCCTTTATCCTGATGCCGCTTCACCCGCGACTTCGTACGCGCATATACCGTTTTTTCCCATTCTCGTATTTTTTTACCTCATGAATGTGGCTATCATATACCAAAAGAATTTTCCAAATCCGACTGGCAGTTCGAGAGATTAGCGTGTTTATACAAACAAACGAACTCGACAGCTTTATGATTGTCAAAAATAGTACCGTTTCTGACAAAATACCAGTCTTCAAACCAGATTGAGTTAGTTTTTACTGAAAACTAGTTGGAAATATGAGCATCTTTAAACAAACGGTTATTAAAATAAAGACGGGAAAGAAAACGGGTAAGAAAATAAATTAAACAATTCAACTCAGTTGACTCGTGACTGACTACGATGATCTAGGTCTGATGGTTCTTCCCGTCTGTGTCTGTCTTGGAGTGCTAACTTTATCTGGTCTGGCCTTTCCATATTTACGGAATCAAAATCATTCATTTAAAATTCTGATGAATTCATAATTTAGAAACAATCATAATCAAGAAACTGGTTTTTGTTATTGAATTATAATATCGCAAACACGTTGCTTCACACGCCCACACCTGCAATTTGCCTTTTAAGCCTTTGCATTTATTAAGTTGGTGTCGGACGTAAAAGAATAGCACCATCCCATCACTTCCCGTGGTTGTCGTAAGAGGCGACTAAGGGACTCACCAGAGAATGGGCAGCAGCATTCTCTGCATTGCAACAGCTACACTGAGATCGCCAACCGGCCTGCCAAGTGTGGCGATTGTGGTAACCCTCTTTCCAACCCCCCCCTCCTTGAGGGAGGCCATGTCCAGCAGCGGACGTCTTTCGGATGATTTGATGATGATGATGATTTATTAAGTTTAATCTTAGGCTTTAACTGCGAGGGTAATTCCCCTAAAACCCTTCAATTGCTGAAAATACGGAGAAGTTCAACAGCACCTGATCCTAGTAATATTTACCCTTGGACAAAAAGCTTATTATAAGTAAAGTGATCCATATTGTAAAGGCTCTAATGACCTCAATACGCTTGTGACGTGCAATTACGTAGTATTACACCGCATTGGATTTTATGGCAGTGCTTAAGCTTTGTATGAACATTGAGATCATAGAGTTTATAGCTGTTATGGTGTACAAGCGGCCATTTTAAATAATGTCTCATTCTTTATCTGGCTTATTCCTGCAGCTTTCTTCTCGTCCTATCCAGCAGGAACCTTTTATTCTTCTTCTTCGTGTCATTGGCACGACCGTTTTTTTTTTAAATTGAATGGCCCAAAACATTGCCACTTCAACGGCATCACCACCATCATCTTCCACCTTTTATTTGAAGCCTATGACTCTCAGCCGCTTTTGGTAAGGCGTTAAAGTACAGAACGGATAATTTTCGGTTGTGAAGTCTGGTCCTTAGTCCGGTTGGTGATTGCAAATGCTCCCTTTATTTCAAACTCCGCACTGCATCACAATTTCATCTCTTGTCTCGTGTTCCTTGGGGTCAGCGAAACACGTTTTCTTCTTACATTCTTCCTGTCCATCGTCACGCTTTCATTCACTCCCTCATTCATTCTCTTTCATCACACAATGCGTCTATTCACAGAATCCGCAAGTATTGAAGGTTTTCCCTACGACTACCGCCTGCAGTTTCCACATCCTTACACACCTCTTTTAGTTAAGAAAACAAAGCCATTAAAATTCCGTTTCATATACGTAAATCTAAGCCCATAACAAAATACTTGAGTGCGTCAGTTAGTACAAAAGAAGGTTATTTGTCCTGATGGGTCACATTAGTATTATTATTACAACAATATTGGCTGTATAGGAGGAGCAGAGTACTGCCTCGACTGGTTACGACATTTGTCTTACGTAAGATTTTAATGCGAAGTATTTACTGCCTCATAGGTTTATTGATCGCTATTGTGATTGTTTCACTGGACCTGGATTTAAAAAGGGTATAGCAGTGATATTGGGTTATTCCACTTGGAAATTCTTAGCAGAGGCACTGAAATGTTTGTAATACATCGTATTCAGAAGTACTTCTACTACCATACCTATCTGTTTCTGCATTGCTGTTTCCCTTTTTTTTAATGATGGTATATCATCAAATGACTTCTTCCGCTCTGAGTGAAGTGGAAGGGCGTGTCAGACTCTTACAAACTAAAACCCATCCGTGTTCCTTCTAAAGCCCTCTGCGTTCCGGGGCCGCGGTGACTCTTTCGCACAAATTTGTTGCTGTGTTTCCCTAAGGATTATTATTGGTACTCCGCCAGTTAGGTACACTGTTTATGAGGTCGTCTATGAGATGATGGCAATGCATCGGGATAGTTCTTTAGATCACAGCTAACTGTAATTCTGTGATTGCGTTGATAAACAAACAGTACTTCTGCCTACCTAATTTAAAATTTCAATCAGTGCCATAATTATAATGACAATCCACGATTAATTTTTTTTTAATGAAATTTTTCATCATACTAATATTATAAAGGCGAAAGTTTGTGTGTGTGTGTATGTTTGTTACTTCTTCACGCGCAAACGGCTGGACCGATTTAGATGAAATTTGGTATAGAGATTGTTTGAGTCCCGGAAAAGGATATAGGCTAGTTTTTTTATCTCGGGAGTATGTTCCCTTGGGATAATTTTCGACATTAACGCGGGCGAAGCCGCGGGCGGTAGCTAGTATCATTATAGATAACAACGCACACATAATTCAATTAAATAATTGAATAGTTTCGTTAATATATTGGATAGTCGTTACACTTGACCATTAATTACTCTGACCTTTCAGATATTGGTCGAAGAACATTGTAAAAATAGTATAGAACTCGAGTCTATAACGTATTGATCTAATTTTGATTGGAAGGCTGCTCTAGCGTTTGTATCAAAATTAATTAGGTGCATGTTTTATCATGATAAAGACAAGTATTTTAATTTGTTTTTCGTGATTACAATGTCTTGTTTTTATTGCTTTAGTCCAAGATCCTGGTGTTGAAAAGGTGAAGGAAACACCAAAGTTTGGCAGAGTTGGGATAACTGACTCCGGCTACATTTATAGTCGATATGATTAGTCAGCACAAGTTGTCAACTATTCGGCATAAAAACAAAAATAATAAAGTTGAATCGGGAAGCTATCCGGAAAAAAATTCGGTCAGCGACCAGTCTATTCGGCTAGTTGGCCAAGTCCATAGTTGACCCATCTCTTTTAAATATGCATCCACATATAAAACAACTTCTTCAAGTTTATCAATATCACAATTAAAACGTAATGACTTATGTAAATCTATATTTATTACATCGACCTCAAACCCTACTGGTCTACCAAGATAACCTTGATATTGAGGATTATTATCTAGTCCAACGAGTCTAGACAACGACCAACTCATTTGATTATAGGTTCAAGATTGACCAGTTTTAGATGAAACTTTAACTCCTTGACACTATTCGAGGATAGGGATCAAGTTGTTTCAGCTTCTATTTCTTGACAGACGGGTGTAAACTGTTGGTTGAAAATAACTACGATTGAGTTACTTTTTTAGAAATAGGTTTACCTTAAACAGATATGTCCTTATTCTTGGAAATGAATGACTCGATACGTAAGATCTAAATAGTTGCATAACAACTATTGAAATTGACGGCACGGTTGGCGAAGTGGTTGAGCGATTGGCTGGCTGTTTGTGTATGTGACTTTGTATTTTTGTAAATGCACCCACGATACAGTAGACCTTAGTGTGGGGCAACGTTATTTAAAAAAATAAAAAACAAAACTTATTAGAAAAAGAGTTAATAGAGACAGAGAGCAATGTTAAGTTTTCTGTCTTTCTTGTTCGTTTTTTTTTTAATCTTTTGTGATTCAACAAAATCGGTTCATTAATTTTCAAGAAAAAGAAAGAAAAATATTTATTTGGGGCTAATTGGGACTCGCACAAAACCAATAGAAAAGTAAAATAAATTGAGCGGAGTTGCGGACTGTGTCTGTCCATTGATGCGGAGCGAGGTAGTGCGGAGCGTAGTTGCGGACTGTGCGGAGGTCACGTGACGAGTTATTTGGGCGGGCGGCCGTTTACTCCGCTTTCCTGCTCTGTTTCCCAGCTTCGCTTCTCCAATCCGCTGCCTCGCTCCGCTTTCAGTTTAGTATGATTTTTTAAATTAGTTCGCACATCCCTGTCCATCGAAGCAGAGCAGAGATTTTACGCAATTCCATTGGTTAATATTGCCACAGCTCCACTTCGCTCCTCTCCTCTTCACTCCAGTGGACATTCAGCCTAAGAACTTGTCTGTTTGTATGAAGCTCTTAAGAAAAGCCTTGATGCTTCAACTGTCGAAATGATTTCAATAGAAATTGGCATAGAGCATATCACTTGAAGGACATTTAATAAACTCATCATCATCATATCAGCCGAGAGACGTCCACTGCTGGACATAGGCCTCCCCTAAGTGCCACAACAACCGGTCCTGTGCGTCTCGCATCCATCGGCTACCCGCGACCCGTACCAGGTCATCGGTCCACCTTGTAGGAGGCCTTCCTACGCTACGTCTTCCACAAACTATAGCAAACTTTCGCAGTGAAATAACAATAAATTACCCACGATTTTATTGAAAACGAAAAAACTAGGGTCTTAATTCTGTTGCTACGGCGGCCTACAAACATGCTTATAACTTCAGAGCCAAGTTTGGAAGAACCTGTCATGGTCTTCCAAACTTGGCTCCCATTAAATCAAAGGTTATTGACGCCATCAATATTACGGATGTTGTCAAAGGCCGCCATATTTGATAATCACGGATAGATGCAAATTACCTTCATTGTCACTAAACTTAAGATCATGTCTGTCTTTGTTATTATACAGTTCTTTTGACCTTTGCACGCCAATAGCTAAAGGTTTTTTTTTGCAAATATTTAGCGAGATTTTATAATCATTCTGTAGAGATTACGATATTTGGACGCTCTTCCGGGGTCATGGATGTAATTATTATAGAGCTATTTGTTTCTACGACCAAATAACACAACACAAGACTGGATAGATATTGGCGCCCAAATGGGCCATATTTCGTCAATCAGGCCCTTTTTTATTTCTTGCGTCAAATCGAAATAGTCCTGGAGGTTTCCTGCATATCTGCTGTGATTAGAAAGATTTAGTGGCTATGGTATGTTATTTGGGGTACTGCAGTAGTACCAAATTTTCGGTAATCTGTAATTCATCATTCTTCTTTTTCTTTATGAGTCAATCGACATGAAAAAATAAATGTTTTTGTGTCGATTGACTCGTATTAAATTTTGTCCGACCAGTATTGAACTACCTGTAAAGCTCTATTATCATCATTATTTCAGCCCAAAGTGTGCCCTGATAACTGGCCTTGTGTGTCTCGCATCCAGCGGATTCCCGCGCATCATAGATCAGATGTATTGACATAGTATTTATATCTCTTATAAATCTGTGGCTTTAACAATTTATTTCTTTTGTAATTGAAGTTCACTTCAATGTCTCGCTGATGGTGGCGCGAGTATCGGATCATTCAGTTCCCTTCAAAATGGTTGAGCTGAATGGTGCTGATAAATGCGTCATGTTCGTGAACGGGCGCCGTCAGTGGACATCCCTTAGTTGCCACTGGCTCATTTTAATATTTGATACTGTAAATTGTTTTGTCTTTCTTTACATTGTTTTCGTATATAGAAGCAACAAGGTTAATGTAACCAGGATTTTTGTAAACATAAAATGATTTAAAAGAGTGTCCGTGGAATTTCTTGCACGTTCTTCTCCATGGAGATCTACGCTTTGGATCGTGTAAATAGCTTCATGTTTTTGACGGACTGACTTTGACAATTCATAAGTACCTGTTAATGGTTTATTTGAAATAATTGCTTTGACTTTGACTTTGACTTTGATTCATACAAGAGGCGGAGACTTGTCAAGAAGGTAGCCAAATATTGAAATATTCTTCTGTGGGATCCGAGTCGTTGCCATGCCACCATAATTAGCAGTCGCATTGTCGTCAGGAAGTTGCATCTCCGTCAAAATATCACTATCACGATCTTATCACGGATGTTATCATTGACGTCACAATGACGTTGTCTGACACCGAAACGTCAAATATTTACGTCCTTTTACAAAAAGCTGCAATGCCGATGTTTTTATTTGTCTACGTCTCTGTGTCACTTTTCTTTCTTATTATAAAAACAAAGTGACTACCGTTTGTACGTCATACGGCAAGCATACAGCTTGCTAAGCTACTTTATCTTTAACTGTGGGCAAATAGGTTTGACATTACACATCCCACCTTACAATATTGTGCTGGGATCTGCGATGTGGCGGATCTATCCTGAGAGAAACAATTCAATTGTCTTGGATCCCGAAACAAAATTAATTAGAAAAGAAAACCGGAGGTGTAATAAATAACCGTTCACAGACGGGCCGACAGACAGACGGACGGACAGCGGAGTCTGAGTAATAGGGTCCCGTTTTACCCTTTGGGTACGGAACCCTAAAAACATAATTTTTGCTACCACTACTGGATTAACAATACCATGATATTTGCCTTAGTGAAATGGCACCATGAAGTCCTACTTTCTGCGCTTTTCTACCTATACAGGTGGATTTAAGTGATGAAACCAATGACAGGTGGCGGTGTGACATTTTTGTTTATCATTCTCATTTATTTGACGATTTAAAAAAAGAAAAATACTTTAATTCGGACCTTGATCCATATTATGTTATTATTATACAAACTTATAAGCTATGTTAGTACAAAAATATTAAAAAAAAAACATATCTGTTGCACTCACCTGACGCACCGGCTACATGCACCCAATGCGCCATGATGGTGCAACACGGCTTATCACTGATGACCCCCAGAATGCCGTTGACGCCAAGCCAAGCCTAAAAAGCTAATCTGAAAAATCTTAATGGTCCATGAATTAGCGGCAACCTCTAAGAGTTGACCTGCGCATACATCCAGGTACTGTTATGTTGGATGTTAATTAGTAATGCTATTGTTAGTAGTCCTTAGATAACAGTATAAGATAATAATTACATTAGATTTAGAACAGATAACAGCGTGAGGTTTTGACTACCTGAATGCCCGCTTGTATGCAAACTTTTTGTGTCCTGCTTCACTATAAAAATATCTCGTGCCATGATGATAAGCATTTGAAGAGAATTATCTCTCTTCACTGTTATCCACTAGTTATATATAATAATAGACCATGTTTAATTTAATTATAATTATGTAGGTATTTAGTTAAATGTATTTGTGTGTTTATTATTATACTTTGATATATTTATTATTAGACAATAATGTTTTAGTTAAGTTAGTATAGTCTATTTTAGGAGCTCGTGGCTAAAGAATATCAGCCGCACGGGTCGATCAAGGTTAAGCAACGCTTGCCAAGGTTGGTCTGTGGATGGGTGACCATCTTAACTTACCGAGTTTCCTCCGTGCCTCGGAAAGCACGTTAAGCCGTTGGTCCCGGCTGTCATTTGTAGAACTTTGGCAATCGTTACGGAATCAGAAGCCAGTAAATCTGACACCAGTCTTGCCAAGGAGTACCGTGTTACCCAGTTAATGGATTGTGGAGGTCTGGTAGGTAGCCGCTCCACGTAAAATACTGGTATTCAGCTGAATCCGGTATGACTGGAAGCCGACCCCAATCTAGTTGAGAAAAAAGGCTAGGCAGATGATGAGTATAGTCTATTTTATGTTTCCTTCTCTGTCTCTTTACACACTGTGTCTACGTACTCGTACCACTCTTCTGTCGCAGGTCTGCTGTAAGAAATTTCTAATGAAATAAGCAGTACCTTTATGCTCTTTTATCTGTATATTTTTTTTTTAAGTTTATTGTGTGTACATAAATAAATAAATAAGATGATTATACTATAGGTATAGATGAAATTCACCATCTTTTTTATTGTTTTCAGGTAATTACACAAAAGAACCGATGAGCAACGCCATGTAAGTAAGGGCTAAGAAATAAAATATCTCTTGTAATCAGGCAAAGAATAGTTGATAAACTTCACAGTACATGGTTACTTATACATAAGTACTAGTCTCAAGAAATAAAAATGCATGTATATATTTTTTATTTAAGATGGGTTTGCTCTTGACTCTAGACTAGGTCGTAGATGACGTAGACAAAGTCGGCGATGGAGCCAGCTTACCCAGAAGAAGCCTGTTTACTCTAATTTTGAAGAGATTAGGGGGGACTAGATATGTACTTATATGGATTCTCAGTACCTTCATCTTCCTAGCTCTTTCTCACTTTATTTGGGGTCGGCTCTCCTACATTTGTGACGCCAGGACAATCTGTCCTGGGTCTGGCAGGTCGTTCTCCGTTAGAACTTTCGTCGTGCTGGTCCACCACGTAGCAGGAGGTCGTTCTCTACCTCTCTTTTGTTTACTTCCCTAGAACCATCGGGCTAAATAACGTTCATTCATAGAGATTCGTCAGGAGTAAAATATGCTGCTGCATGCGTAATGTAATGTACCTAGCTTAATCAATTCGTTTCACATTGCACATTGCACACATAATATTTTTTTTGAAAATCGACCAACTCCCTCCTCGATATTTAGAAAAAAATATTTACACTTAAACTAAGCATGATACGAAATATTTTATTGGGTACATTGATGATGAATGGGATCTTAATATCCGGATGGAAATAGGACGATTTTCAAAAAAATATTACGCAAAAACTAGACTTGGTAGCTAAATGACGATACGAAATCTCGCATTAAAATGATTATTTCTATCAGTTTTTCTAATAAAAATGTGATGTCCGAAAAATGGGCTTCATAAAACACTGTGCATTGTTTCATATGAATCTTACAATATATCAACCGTGTTTATTTGACGTATCTCACGGCATATTCTTCTTCTTCCTCATTCCCTCTTTTATGAAGACTGACTGCATACAGTGCGTCCCCAAGTATATAATAATATATAATATATATCCTGGGACAACTCACACACGGTCATCCGATCCCAAACTAGGCAGAGCCTGTACTATGGCAACCAGACAACTGATAAACATACTTATATATTTCTAAATACATACATATTATACACAAATTACACCCAGACACAGAACAAATGATCATGCTCATCACACAAAGATTTGTCCTGGGTGGGAATCGAACCCACGACCTCCGGTTAAGCAGTCAGGGTCACTAACCACTCGACCAACAGGCCAGTCAGTAGTAATGCGGTCTTCTGCATTGAGAACCGTACCAACTCCAATAGCCCGTTTAATGGTACCAAGGAGCACCACGCTTGGAAGTGAAAGTGTATTAATTGCTTATGGTCTAGCTTATCTATCTTTGGCACATCAGGATGATTCTGTTTTATAGATACTTCCTTTGCTCTTTCACAAGTACTATTTCCCTCACCATTGTTAACCAATGTTCATCTAACTCGTCTATCTCAAAATATATGACCATCCCATCTTCACAGTCAGAGTTCATCTCATTGTTGCTTCATTAGCTTACTTGCTGCGTGGGAGTGTAACGCAGTTTCAATAAACATTTTGGCACTGCTCCTGACTACTCTTAACGCATTCAAAATTACGTGCGTGACAGAACACGTGTTGACAAATTCCGGTTTAAGATTCTTTTCTAATGGATTTTTTGACATTTGGTATAACATTGTAGTTGTTTAATGTAGGATCTGCTTTGTTATTTATTGATTCTATAATTGAGATGAAATATTAATCAAGCCATCCAAAAATTATCTCTTCATTGCTTTTTTGCAAATTCCAAAGCAAGATTTGACTCTAGGATGGAAGTCAAATCTTTAAGTATCCTGTGATATCGCTCTCTTTATCTATTGACGTCCTTAAGTCATTATTTGCTTCCAGTCTAGATGCAGCTGAAAACTAGAATTTCCATGGAGCGACGTCTTTTTTGTTGTCTTCAGTGCAGGTTGCAATTATTTATTATAAATATATTTTGTATTTCCAAAACACGTATTCTTATCGTGAAGGTCTGACCTCACTGATCCTTCACCTACGACCCGTCATGTTTATTGTACACAACTCAATCAGTCGTAATTACTCATACAGGCGCCCGTGCAGGGACCAAATAATACTCGTGTATCCCTTAATTGTTCTTTTCATCTTTTATTTGATTTCAAACGTTCAAAATATTGTATACATTCAAGTTTTTAATACTTAACAAAAGGTGTGCTGCTGAGGAGATTGTTGCGCCACTTCTTCTTCCCAGCTGGAATGCAAGGAAGTGGTGACGGGCGGGGAACTGTCTTATGGAAAATATAACGCATAAACAGTGCTGGCTCACAGCCTAATTTGAATAAATGACTTTTGATTTTGCTTACTTAAAATTTTCGGCATTTACCTTCGTTCGTCAGGTCATCCTTATTAGACAGCACCATTAATCTTTCATCTCTTTCATGATCTATTTGAAAGTAAAGGATATTAATGGTGTTTGACGAAGGTCAATATTGGCGCTCATGTTTTTAAATCATTTTTTGCAGTGTAGTTACTGTTTTTGTTTGTATGTTCATTATCTAAGTCTAATACATAATTTTTTTTTGTTGTGATACAACTAGGTTCATTGCTCTTTAATATCTAACTGAACTTTCAAGTTTGATATTAATTGGCATTTCTTGTTTAAGCTGTATTGTACTGTTGAAGCATTCTTTATTGTTTAATCTAATCGAACTAATAAATGGTTCTTCTGCAGTAAATATTCGTAACTATTTGGAACTTCTTCAGCATCAGCTAATTTCTGTTTATCACATAAATCATCATTCGAATGAAGGTTTCCAGGCAAGTTCATTAAAATACTGACGTTGACGTTGATGTCGATTTAAGAAATGTCGAAAAACATTAGCGTTTTGAAATGTGGCTGGACCTGACACCTCAGTGCTGCAACCTGGTCCTCATCATTTCAGGAAACCCTCATTACAAGTAAATTTACACGAAAATAAATGAGATAATTCTGTTTGTAACGATATAAGTATTTATCTATATGACTATCACTTAAAAGTTTTTAATGTTTCGTCATTTTAAACTCATTGTTACCTATGTAGTTTTTATTCTTGACAAGTTGTGATTTTGCGAGTGTTGTAAGTACCTGTTTCTTTTGCTTCTTCTTTGAGAACCATTATGTATTCGGGTCTAGCATCTGTACACAATCGTTAATAGAGGCCGTTAAAATGTTTTCCTTTCGGAGCCCCAAGGAGTACTGTTGGGCTGCACAGGTTGAGTTTACGTGTCCTTTTGTGGCATAGAAAATTGGCGGTGCTGATTAAGTGACTTAGCCTTAACCTTAGCTTTTTTGTTGAGTTATTTTGTAAATGTTTGAGCAGTTTTTGTAGTCTGTGCGCTAATTGTTTTAAAATCCTTTTCTGGATTTGATTCTACGGTACAGTGATTGAGTGTTATCAAGTGTCATTAAAAACAAAATAAAGCTTTCTGATCCAAATCTGGTTCATATAATGGGTACACCTACAGTATTTATCTCGTCTCCACATGTGTGTAACTTCGCAGGGGTCGAGGGTAATCTCTGGCGACTACTGATAACAATTTAATTGCGTATGTGAGAGAGTTGTTCCGGAACGGCTGTTTGTAAATGTGAGTTTGTATGTTTGTAAACGCACCACGATACAGGAGAAATTCCTAGTGTGGGGCAAAGTTATTTTTTTATATATATATAATATAATATATTTATAGATTTGTTGGTTTTGTCGCTCATAACAGTTAGAATTTCAAAAGAGTTACCTATTTTCAAATACAATGCGAAGATTTTCCAAGAAGGTTTTGACAGTATTTTCACAGCTGAATGTTGAAGTAAAAGATTAAAGCCTTGTCAGTGGCTGATCAATGTTTTTCTTACTCCGGACGCTTTTCTTGTGCATTTCTTTCTACATCGTTCTCACATATATGTATATAAGAATGATGACACCAAAACATTGTAAAAAAACAAAAAATGATTTAAAAGAGTGTTTATGGAGTTTCTTTTACGTTCTTCTCCAAAGAGATCTACGCTTTGGAACGTGCAAATAACTTCATCTTTGACTGACCGACCTTGACAATTCAAAAGTGCCTGTAAATGGTTTGATTGAAATAAATAATTTGAGTTTTTTTATAGATATGATTTTTGGACTCGTGGTTACATGATGACCGATATAGAAAGTTTGTTTGTCATAATAGGAAGTCAAAAAACGATGTTAACCATGGCCGATCAGCTAGGACATTCCTATTCCTCCAACGGAGTGGAACCGTTGGTGAAATAGGAATCTTCTTTATGAGATGCATAAATAAGTATTCACTTAAAATCTGGATAAGGCAAGCTGAGTTCATCCTCCATATTGGTGGTATGACCACACAATTAGATAGATAGGTACTTCTTTCCTAAGCGAACATACCGATTAAAATTCACAAGTCCTTAAAAACAGCTATTATAAAAACTCCACATCAAAATATCGATCCTTACATGATGCAACTGATATTCTAGTAAGCCGAGCCGCAATGGGAACAATGAAAGACAAACATTATTAGATTATAATGGATTATTCTAGCTATATTAATAACAATAATGTTATTGTATGAGGTCTTGAGTCCATTGAACAACTGCTCGAAGAATCTTGGATTAAAATTTTATGTTGTTTATTTGTCACAGAACTCGAAATTTAACACCGTCTAGATGAACATCGTCTATCATACGTCTAGATACAACTAGAAATTCTTTATCATATTAGTCATATCAGCCAATTGCCGTCCACTGCTGAACGTAAGCCTCCCCCAAAGATCGCCAACCATCCCGGTCCTGAGCGGTCCGCATCCATCCGCTGCCAGCCACCTTCTTCAAATCATCGATCCATCGTGCCGCAGGGCGTCCCACACTACGTATCATATTAGTAGTTTAAGATAAAAGTAAATGCATAAAGAAAGAGTCGACAAATTCTCGTCATGACTGTGCTAACCCAATCATCATGAGCCTGTGTCTTGGGGGACCCATAGCACGTAGCTGATTTTCAATGGCGTGGAGTAGTAAAAAGACCGGCGAATTTGTGGCTTGGCGTCGGGTGCACGCCGATGCGTTTATGCTCTGGCGTTCAAAAGGTTAAGTACACCTCTTCCAAACTTTTCGGGGGAATACAGACGTTGTATGATTAATGTCATGTCATCATCATCTTTCTGCCCTTATCCCATGTTACTTGGGGTCGGCACAACACGTTTTTTTTTCCATTCTGTCTTGTCAGCCGTCACGCTATCGCACCCTTTTCTTTCATATCACTCCTAACACAATCCATCCATCTTTTCTTTGGCCTCCCTGATTAATGTCATATGAAATATATAATTTACTATTTTAATAGGTGTCTATTAGATCGAAATTATACTAATTCTCATATTGTGTGTTGGTCTAAAGTGAAAGTGAAGAATGCGTGGAGGTTGATACAGTCACAAAATCACGTGTTTTTACGAGTAAACAAATCTAGTGCTAGCTTTATTATGTCGCGTTTCGTAATATTGTGTAATGGCGTAGGTACATACTTAAATGAGAATAGAAATATGCGAGTTCTTTTTTTCATAATTGTGTCATTTTAGTATTTCATCTTACTTCGACTTATCTTCCTTAATTTTTGGCAAATTGCCCTACGGCTTCGCTGCTTCCCGCTTTTAAGAATACAGACACTATTTCAAGTTACGCTTGACGCGGGTGTTAATGAATTCATCGTAGTTTTCGTAAAAAAAATACTTACGACTTATAAGAGCTGCGCGGGATTCATTGAGTTTTATGTTCTGTTCAATAAATTCTAGGCCAGACTAAACACAAATTCTTGCCATTCGGCGTAAGCGGTAGGCTGTGGTTATGAAATGGTAAAACTACAATGCTACTAACAGCTAGGTAGGCAGAAATTCGATGAAGGTCGAGGCCGTTTGGATGCTAGAAATTCTGAAACTGTCAATTATTATAAAAATACATATAAATAAATCTTCTTGGTTGTCATTCCAATGTGGGCTTTCATATTGAATTGCCCTTCTTCTACCCTTGCTTTTTGACTCTCAAATAAACCTGAATCATCATCATCTTACTGCCCTTGTCCCATGTTACTTGAGGTCAGCGCAAATGTCTTCCATATCTTTTCTTCTTCCTTCAGGAACCCTATTAAACAATAAAAAAAATAACATCTTGCCTTATATCACCCAGTTTGTTAGGTAATTTCGCTTCGGCTTTAGTAAAAATATATATTGAGTATAATTCTAATTACCTATTCCGTCCTAGATAAATCTTTTTCGTAACACCTAATTGCAAAAATCGCGTAACTTAATCTGATTACGACACAAAGAAATTGTGAAAGTAGAATTCATAATTAGCACCCTCACACATCTATATAGTAATACCAAAACATATACAACTAGCTCTACCTGTTGTTATGTTGGTAGCATTACGTAGATTGATCGTTGTCGAGTTAGTTCGAGTGTTAGCCGCTAGATGGCGTTACTGGTGAGTTGTAGATCTTAAATGCGCGGCAAAATGATCGATGGTAAATAAGTAATGGTTTTCACGATTACTTTCATGTTATTATAATAATTGAAAGTGAAGATCTGGGTTCCATTCCCAGTTCGGACTAAATTGTTGAATTGTTTTTACTGAGAATGGAAGGTAGCGTTTTTAGCTAACAACAATTTTGTTGGGTGTAATGTTACGTACGGATTCCAGATTTATCGCTGGTCCATCCCTTTATAAATTTTTAAAGTCACTAAAGATTTATAGGACACTTCTGTGAAGCTGAAGCCACTTTAATAAAAAAAATCAAGACATTTTCACTTATTGATTTTATTACCACATATATCTGTTTTTCCTCTATAGCAGTTTCTAGGAATTACTATGACGTCAGAGCGGACAGACCCAGTCGCTGACATTAGTATGTAAGGACGTCTTTCGTCTTGACCTGATTGTTGTGTCCTTAACCATGCGTCGGAGTTTACCATGTGCGCACACGCATGTAACATATAGTGCAGAAGTTTCATTTGGTGAAAGTTGCGGAGTGTAAGCAGTGCAAGAATGGGACCTGTGGATGAAATAATTTTGATGAATGTGTAAAGACAAGCTTAGGTTGTTTCACCATTGTCCAAAATTGAGGAGAATGACATAATCGATAACCGGTTTCTTGAAATATTCTTGTTTCAGATTTTGACTTGACGCACACATTTACCGCAGTAGTCCTGTAAGCTTTTATTTGAAACACCCGAACAACCTTGAACCACATTGTAAAAATGCAAATGCACATGGCAAAAATTAACAGCAATGCTTTTGTACCGGCTCGAGGTGATTTTTGCGAGTAATAATAGGTGGATCTTCTGATTTGTTTACACTCGTACAAGCAGAACTCGCTCATTTATTAAGGCGGGATGTTGTCAATATAACAACACTGTTTAATTAGATAAAAAGAAACATATGGAAATACAGCTTTCGTGGAGTTTTTTGTTGGAAGCTGTTCTTGTCACTCCATATCCTGTCATAAAGTCTTAATTGATTTAATTGCGTAAGCGTAGGTTCGGCTTTTACTTTAAATAAGTCTGACTTTAAGTTAAAGTCCTCATTACTCTGCAAATTATTTCTACCAAATTGTCTCGTACCCTTTTACATGTGACGTAAAATAACTGACGAAATATGGTTGTAATATGAGTACACCTCTTAAATCCTTCGGGGAATACAAGGATGAATTTATATTTACGTTTTCTCTATAATATTTAATTAATTTTCACTAAACAGGTATGGCCCTAGTATTGACCGTTTTTTTTTTTTTTTTAATGTTGGGAAATCATCAAATGACTTCAAACGTCTTCTATGCTGACATCTCTTTGAGGTGCGCGTGAAACACAACGCCCCATCGACCCGGGCCTGGTGATGATCGGACAGCGAGCCACCCAACGCTCGCCGTCCGCAGGCCCGCGCCTACGGTGGCCGGGGATCGCCCTGCGACTAAGAGACCTGAAAAAATCCTAGTTATAACAAAGATTTAAATATGTCTGATCGAAAACTGGGCTTCTTTGGCTCAATTTATTTACACATATCGCTATCAAATAACTTTCACTTGAGCCTGACGTTAATATAATTACCTGTCTATTTATTAAAACACCTGTATAACAACTTATTCCAAGTCATTGGCATTGACTACCTACTGGAGTTGACAGCTCTAAATAGAATTTGCTACGTTATGTGTGATAAGAGAACTAAACAATAAATAAAGGTATGTTTAAACATGAGGGTGCTGTGAATAGATATTCTGTAATTATTTCTAGGCACATTAGAAGCAACATTGTAACAAAATTAATTTGAGAAGTAGCGTCAAAAAGTGTTTAACAGTCCTTATCCGCTCTTTTACCAACGTTTTTGTTGTCAGCTGCCTCTGATGGTACACTACCGCTTGACCTTCGCTATTAAAGTCTCCTATTCTGAGGCTCGACCTCCTGTCAAGAATTTCAGGTAAAGGACCTCTTGCGACGATCGAGTATACGTCTGTCTGTGACTACAAGCAGATCACGGCCCTTCGGATTTGTCTCTGAGATGCGCCTTCAAAGTCTTTCTTTTGGAGAAGCTCAGGGTTTGCTTTCAAATTAGTTGGCGTTGGTGTCCAGACTGCATTTTTGCCATCTCCGGCCAATCCGTCACGAACGAGTCTAAATCGTCACAGCCCTGCCTCGACTACGACGGCCTTCCTTAGGCACCCACTGCGTGACGATCCTTACCCACCCGGTCACTTGTCACCAACGTCGGCGATGCCTGTCCTAGATCGTATTATTGTGCTACGTTCCATCGGTTTGAGTTGTCATGTTTGAGCGCCATAGGTTAGGATGCAGTTTGCAACCTAAAAAAATCTGACATTTCTTATAAACTACTTTTGATGTATCCATTGGATTTAATATTGACCTTGATTCCTTGTCATCACAATGACGGGTCATTGAGAACACAAGCTAACGAGCCAAAAAATTGGGTCGCCCCATCAAAACTGCCGCTCTTCAGATCCCATAGTAGATACATAATGTGCGTCACACCATAATGTATCCCATTGTTACAAGCAACTAATTGTAAGTGTAATTGTTGATTAGTAAAAATTAGACGCAGTTCGCACGGTTGGTTTGTTACTGCGACATTTCTCAGGACCCGAAAATTAAGACCAAGATTCTGAACGGAATTATGATTCTAGCTCATTCTACAGCAAATGTTTTGCTGTTTTACTATAAATTCCATGCCTGGCTATATTTATTTTCAACCTGTTTTGGCCTACTGCAGGGTAAAGGCCTCCCTTTTCTAGGGTTCCGAACAACCGTAAAAAACGGAACCCTTATTTATAGTATCACTCGGGTGTCTGTCTGTCTCTCCGTCTGGCACAGTCAATTTTCTCCGAATCTACTGGATCGATTCTGTTGAAATTTCGTACACATATGATCTTCTGTGACCCAAACACGGACGCGTTACGTAAATTTAAAAAAAAAACTGAGTACGGTGGTCACTTTTGGGAGACAACCTAGAAAAAAAAATAGTTTTTCAAACTGTGTGACATATCACATCATAGGGCTTATTGTGAGTGTTTTCATTACTTTTTTTATAATTTTTCCAGGTTTAGTTAGGTAGTTAGTTAAGTTTCGGAGATAAGATGGAAGTGAAAGTGGAGTGAGCACTTTCACTTCCACCTCCGAAGCTGGTCCAGAAATTAAAAAAAAAAAAACAGATTTAAGTTATTTACCTATAGATTACAGGAAAACCTATAAGAAGTCTATAGTGTTAAAATAACATGTTACAATAACTTTTTTAAAAAAAAAAACTACAAAGTATAAAATAACTTTTATTTGGAAGTCGGTTGCATTTAATAATAAGTTTTTTATTTTTCACTTTTTAGTGGTACCACCTAACAACATAATATTATAATTTATATGTTCTCCAGATATTTTGATTTAAAAACCAAACTACTGAATCGATTTTGATGAAATTTCTATGGGACTAATCGGAACGTAGGTATATATTTCCATTCACAATGATAAACTTTTTTTTCAAATCGGTTCATAAATAATAATAATAATAATAGTTTAATAATAATAGTTTACTATCAGAAAGGTGGGTACAAAATCATCTCAAATGACGGAGTTATGAGTAAAAAAAATACAATCGAATTGAGACATTGACCAAATTTGAACCGACTTAAAAAAAAAGAGGACCTCTTTTTGAAGTCGGTTAAAAATAAAATTTTAAGGAACCCTTTTCACGTGAGTTCGACTCGCACTTGGTCAGCTTTTTCCTCTATTCTAGGCTTTGGGCAAGGGTAGACTAATCTCTTGACTTCAAGTTCGTGCCGCCATCTTCGCCTGGGTCTGCGCCGGGCACTTTCTGTACTTATGAATTTGCATAATTGCACCACAAGTTTCTTCTTTAAAGTTTTAGTATTGGCAACAAACTTTACTACACTGCAAACAGAAACTCAACAATGCTGCTATGTGGTGGCAGAAATGATTTTCTATGCAGTAGCTAACCTACTCTGTTGGCGCACTTGTCCCAAGACGAACTATTTGGTAAAACTCAAATTTTTAACTGACTTCAAAAATAGCAGGAGATTCTCAATTCGGTTGTATTTTTTATGATGTTTGTTACCTCATAACTCCGTCAGTTATGAACCGATTTGGATATACTTTCCGATTGGTCCGATAGAAACCGAAAATCGGTTCAATAGTTTAATTTTTAAATCAAAAGTGCTGGAAAAAAGAATTGTGTCGTCCAAGTAACCGGAGTTGCGTATTTTGCTTCCCTGTGTGTTGTGTCAGTGGTGTTGTTAGGTATGGGGACCATTAACAAGTAAAAAAAAAAAAAAAAAATACAACCGACTTCCAATTATTTTTTTTATTTGGAAGTCTAATTTCGGAAGTCGGTGTTAAAAAAACGAAAAAACATACAAAAACACCGACTCCTGAAGTTAAAGTTATTTTATCCTTTTTAGTGTTTTTTTTATTTAGAAATCGGTTGTCTCTCGTGATATTTTGTCTAGGTAATATTTGTGTAGTCGTACGTATTTAATAATCATTTTTCTTTATTTTCAGGTAAGCTATCACTTCTGGCAAACAATGTACCATCACGTGTGGCCAGCTAGTTAGCGACGGTAGTTACCGTCATAACACAAATTAATATGACTATGCAGTTTTATCCTGCGGCGTCACGTGAATGGTGGTCGCTGAAAAACTGAGAATAGTAAACATTTTGACAGTCTGTCTGCTGTGTTGACGAAGTTGAGCTTTAGGTAAGTTCTTTTGTTTTTTTATAAGCTTTTATTTAACTTGCACCGTTCGTATGTATGTATATAGGTATATAAGTTGTCCGTCAAAATTTGCAAATCTTTTTTCGACCATTTGTTGGTATCGGATTGAGCTGAAATTTTGCATGCACCTTTAGTTCTGGTGACAATATAATGTACAATACTCAATATTGTAATAAT
The DNA here is from genome assembly GCA_002192655.3 of Mamestra configurata. NCBI lineage: Eukaryota > Metazoa > Arthropoda > Insecta > Lepidoptera > Noctuidae > Mamestra > Mamestra configurata. The sequence continues at coordinate 413,698 of NDFZ01005359.1, read as the reverse complement.
TTCAATATGGCCGCCGCTCCAAGATGGCGGAATACATAATTTTCTCAACCCCCTTAATATAGGTATCAATCGATAGGGTCTGAAGTTAAACAATGTTAAAAAAAAATTAGGAGAATTTATTATAATTAATTTTATACTAGACTAGCTTTTGCCCGCGACTTCGTACGAGCATAAACTCGTTTTTTCCCGTTCCCGTATAGCAATGTGGCTATCGTTTACAGAAATCATTTTCCAAATCCGACTGGTAGTTCCAGAGATTAGCGCGTTCAAACAAACTCTTCAGCGTTATTATATATTATATTTTTTATTTATGTATTCATAGTTTAACTTTAAATTGTATTGTCCCAATGTAATTGGATCGTAGAGTGATGGCCTGAAACACAGGTTTAAAGTAACCTAGATCGGGCAGATCGCTGTTTAACAATGCAATTCCGAACCATCGTTAATTGCATGTTTAATAAAAATATCTTAGTTTAGTTTATTTTTAGGCACTATTATTGTAAGGAAAATATTATTACTGCTGACTAAATGTACATTTTTGTAGACGTTTTTATTTTGAATAAATTATTATTATTATAAATTATTATTATTATTCTCCTTTATTCATTTTATATACATACAAATTACATTTTTAAATATTAAAATACAATGATATAAAAATATTTAAAAATATAAAAAATAGTAGCCCACCGGTATCGGGAACAGGGTCCAAGCTACCGGTGGTCAGGGCCCCTGAGAGAGGAACCTCCTAACTATGCGCGCCGTGTCCAGGAGTACTGCTTTCTGGATCAAGCCCTTGATCCAGCTGCCCAACGAGAGCCTCTTTAGATGTTGGTCGAGGCTCTTGGCAATTATGCCATTGGCCGTCACGACTATCGGCACAATGACTGCTGTGTTCACATCCCACATGTCGACAACCTCGCGAGCCAAGTCAAGATACTTCGTTTGTTTATCTTTCTCAGTCTTCACGAGGTTCACGTCATGAGGGACTGCTATATCAACAATCATTGCGCGACGCTCTAGTCGATCTATCACCACTATGTCAGGCTTATTGGCAATAATAGTCCTGTCAGTGATGATAGACCGATCCCAATACAACGTGCAATTGCCATTTTCGAGAACTGGGTCGGGCACATACCTATAGTACGGTACCTCCGATTCCACAAGATTGTATTTAAGAGCAAGTTGCTGGTGGATAATCCTGGCTACAAGGTTGTGCCTGTGCAAATAGTCTCCGTTAGCCAGACTAGAACAACCGGAAATAATGTGGCGGATGGATTCCCCGGGCCGGTGACATGCCCGACATATGTCAACCGTACCGTCCTTCACAATGTATTTCCGGTAGTTGTTCGTCATCATAACTTCGTCCATAATCGCACAGACAAAACCTTCGGTTTCCCCGAAGAGGTCACCAAAACGCAGCCAGGCTACGGACGCTAGAAAGTCTACATCGGGCCCATGTAGGACCCGGTAAAAGCGTCCGTGAAGCTCCTTGCTCTGCCATACCTCCCTGCGGTCATTAGTATCTAATACCACAGGTTTGCGCCAGTTCTCGTTAGCCAAGGAGAGCGCAGTAAGGCCTTTGTCCACTGCTACCACATCCCGATGCATACCCACGTCGGCCTCTAGGAAGAACTCCCTAAGGCTGCATATCTCACGGTTGTGCAGGGTCTTAGCATTTAAGAAGCCACGACCCCCGCACTTCCGCGGGATATACAGCCTCATCACCGATGACCGTGGGTGATGCATCCGATTTGCGGTAAGCAGTGAGCGGACCCTCCTATCCAGGGCGTCAAGTTCCGTCTGAGTCCATTTGAGTATGCCGAAAGAGTACATCAATACCGGCATGACCCAACCGTTAAAGGCGCGCACCTTGTTTCCGCCTGATAAAAGACTATTTAGTACTTTGTTCAGGCGGCCAAAGAAGCGCTCCTTCAACGATTGTTTCACGTCATTAGCATTGATGCCCAACGCTTCCGACATACCCAAATACTTGTAAGTTTCGGTTGAGCTGAGGGATCTAAGGTGTATGGAATCCGAGAGTTGGGTTCCCACGGATTCCATAATCTCCCCTCGCTTCACATGCATGACCGCACATTTGTCCACACCAAATTCCATACTGATGGCGCTACTGAAGGTTTCTGTTACCTTCAGTAGCTTCATCAGTTGCAAGTTGTTGGGGGCAAAGAGTTTCAAGTCATCCATGTAAAGGAGGTGAGATATGACCTGACCACCTCTTCTCAACCGATAGCCTTGGCCCGAACCTTCCAGCAGTGTACTGAGAGGGTTGAGGGCCAGACAAAACCACAGTGGACTCAGGCTGTCGCCCTGAAATATACCACGCTCGATCCTTATCGGGTCGCTGTTCGCCTGGATCTGTCGACATCCTGGATAGCGAAGGACCGTCCTCCACTGCCCCATACACGACATCAGGAAGGTGCGTAGAACTGCATCAACTTTATACAGCTCCAGCACCCTCATGAGCCATGTATGTGGCACCGAGTCATAGGCCTTCTTGTAGTCTATCCAGCATGTCGACAGATCCCTTCGGGAACGACGAACCTGTTGGCTAATGGCAACATCGATGAGGAGCAGCTCCTTAGTACCGCGGGACCGGTTCCTACATCCATTCTGAGAGGCAGACATTATCGAATTAGTTTCAATGTGTTGGTTAATCTTTGCTCTCAAAATGGATGTAAGAACTTTATAGACCGTCGGTAAACACGTGATCGGTCTATAATTTTTAGGCTCCGCGGTACTACCTGATTTATGGAGCAGGTGGGTTATTCCTGTAGTTAGGAACTGGGGCAGCGACCCTGACTCTAATGCAGACTGGAATTGAGATGCCAAGCGAGCGTGCGATCTTTTGAACCATTTGATCCAAAAATTGTGCAGCCCGTCCGGCCCTGGAGATTTCCAGTTAGGCAACGGACGGACTGCACGAGCTACATCTTGGGGGCTGATGGTAATTGCCCCCATTTCTGGTATCGGATCGCACGCGCGCTCAACCTCCCGAGTCCAGTCACCCTCAGTGTGACTGACAGGCACCGACCAGATGTTGCGCCAGAATGAACACATGACGTCATCATCCGGTAGGCGCGTATCAGTCACACCTTGGTCCGGTCGCTCCCAAGCCCTATAAACCCACCTCTCATTGCTTTGGAATGTGCGATTCTGAGTGTATCGCTCCACTCGCCGCTTGTACCGACGTATACGGTTTGCCCATGCATAGATTTTCTGCTTCAGGAAGTCGATACGCTCTGTGACGCGGGTCAGATAATCCCGAGGACTAGTATCAGTCCCCGAGAATGCCCGCCTCACAAAGCGCATCACTCTACGGCGGGTGTTGCCCTCCCTGAAGCAGATAAGTTTGCCGATGAGTGCTCTAGCCTCACCGATACGACGCTCGATCCTGCACTGCCAAGCTGGTACAGCTGGTCGTGTAGCTCTGTCACTGTTAGGAAATTTGACATGAGCTACACGACATGCCGCTGCAGCCGCACAGTATAAGATCGAGTGGGTATCGGCGAGGTCTTCGCTGCTATCAAAACAATTTGCTAGCTGCGAATCTAGAGCACACACCAGCGCCCTATTTTTATTATGCATGGGCAAACGAGGTAGACGGGGCCTAAGCTCAGGCGGTGTGGAGCGATACTCTCGGAAAGCATCCTCCAAAGCGCTCCTCAATCGCTCATTGCATTGGGTACTCACGGATATAGCCCCATCATCATCATCTTCACCGACGTTGTTGGGTCGCGGTGAAACACTAGATTGTATTTGCACCGCGGCCGGTGGTGAAGCAGCTGAGACGCGGCTATTCCGTGATTCCAGACGCAGTCTATCAAGTACGGCGTCATCCAACATACGGTTACGCTGGATGACCCGCACCTGATCCGATAGTCGTTGGGCTGATACGTTGACAGCTGGCTCAAGCACCTGAAACAGAGAGAGCATCCGACCACGGTACGCAGTCAAGTTAGTTCCCCCCTCTGTAGCCCCATAGTATGAGCGCATGACGTTTTCATTAATGGTTTGCGTCCATCGCATGCGCTGCACACTTCCACCGGGAGCTGGGACCCTATCAGAGGCCGTTGGGCCTCGAGGTCCTAAGCCGTCCGGCGGCCGGCGTCCTCTTCGTCGACGTGCAGGTAGTGGTGACGTGGGCGGCGAGAAGTACTCATCACTCGAGCTCGACGCAACTGCTACGGCCGGTATCACAGCACTCACGGTGGGGCTGGGTTCCGGCGGCGGCGAGGCGGAGCTGAGCGATGAGGCCAGAGGTGGTAGGCGTGCTCGTTGAGCTGCGGCTCTTGTCAACATATTTTTTTCATATTTATTATATCGGTTTTCTTCATTGTATGTCAGTTATATTACACTCTTGCAGTATTATTGTTTTATTTTCCATCTTATTGTCATTTTGTTATGTATGATTTATTAACGGATTTATTGGAAATAAAATTTATTAAAATTGGACGTGTAAAAATTCGTGTCACTTGGTTGACAGTCGAGCCACAGATTATTATTATTATTATTATATTAGTATAGATTTTTCCGAAGTAGAAAGCAGCCTCTATTGACATAGCAGCAAAAATGTACCTGCAATTAAATAATTTTCGTAATCGGATAAGTTTCAAAGATTACCTGTTTCAGACATTTTAACAACAATGCTGCCTTTATAATATAAAGTTAGTTTTGATTTATTTAATAGTTTTATGCTGTTGTAGTGGTAACAAGCATTGTATGCAGAAATGCAAAAAAATTAAACTTGGTGCAGCCTTTATGGCTGTAGATCAAATGCGCAAGAATCAAGAGTCGAGTCTAAATTTCGTTAAAGTTCGGCTACCATCGTGTTATGATATAGATGTGTTAATACTATGTGTGTTATTTTAATACAGTGAGTAAGTAATGTGTGGTATTTGTTAATATTGTAATTAATGTTTTAAATATTTAAAAGAATTAAATATTATGCTACCTCTTTTTTGTTTGAATAGTGATGCGAAGCAATATATTATGTGAGTGTATCGCACTGTTTGATACCCCTATAAACTCGACTGAACCGTGCAGAGCTAAAGCAAATCAGGGAAGTTACTTCGTCATCATCATCATCATATCAACCGAAAGACGTCCACTGCTGAACATAGGCCTCCCCCAAGTGTCGCCACAACAACCGATCCTGTGCGTTTCGCATCCATAGGCTACCCGCGGGTTCGCGACCCTCACGGTCATCGGTCCACCTTGTGGGAGGATTTCCAACGCTACGTCTTCAGGTACGCGGTCGCCACTCCAGAAACTTTCCCCATCGACCATCTATTCTGCGAGCAATGTCACTGCCCACTGCCACTTCAGTTTGGCGATCCTTCGGGCTATGTCGGTAACCTTGGTTCTTTTGCGGATATCTTAATTACTTGTTCACCTCTTAATTGATAGGATGTCTTTCTTTGTAATATAAATGTTGGTGGTTAGAAAAAGGAAGGCCAAACAAAAGATGGATGGATTTATGTGAGGAATTGAATGAAAGAAAAGGGAGACAATGATGACGGTTGAAAGAAAAGAGTGGAAAAAGAAACAAATAACATTGGACAGGGGCAGCAAAATCATAATATAGGTACCTTGATATTTAATAAGTCTTACATTTCAGCTATCCTAATGTGTTACTGCATTTATCTCACAAACTCCGGTAACATACCACGCGACAGACGAGTGCCGTTGCTTTGTTTTGGACTTATCACTTTATCGCATCTGTCACAGTTATCAGGAACACCGGTTAGTTTGCCATGTATGATCTTAGGCAAATAGCACCGCCTACTCTTAAGTAAACCTACACAGGTATTTATAGTATGCTCTGAATAAATGGACCAAACCAACCATCAACCAAGATCTATCAAACCGGCATTTATTTGTTTTTTATACAACGTGTAACAGAATAAACGCAATACCTCTTGAGGGGTCATTGTACTCAACATTATGAATAACTTTTACTATGGGACCAACACTGAAATCGCGAAAAGAATTCGACTGCCCCATACATTTTCATGCACATAACTCGACAAAATGTCATGAACAGCAGATTTTTTACGATTTCGGGGTTGGTCCCCTAACAAAAGTTGTTCATAATGATGAGTATAATGACCCCGTATGAGGTATTGCTTTTATTCTGTTACACGTTGTATAGATGGTGTACACTGTAAGAGTGTCTTCTTGATGTCCGCTGTTCCCTTAGATTAAGCTTATTGCAGTCCATTGCTGGACATAGGGCTTCCCAATTTTAGCCTAAACACCCTGTTTTTCGCTTTCCGCTGCCATTTGACCTGATATATATGAGGATGTTCGTCCATCGGTCAAATTCTGGTTAACATCATGGACTCTCTGAGTACATGGGATTGTATTATTTTAACAGGCTAAATGTGCTTGTTATATATCTTATCGAAGTCTTCAGAGAAAATAAGTTTCATGTTATGTCCTCAACTGAAGATCGAAAACTAAATCACCTCCATCATCATTATCATATCAGTCGAAAGACGTCCACTGCTGGACATAGACCTACCCCGAGGGGAGTGGGGTAGCTATAATCGCCACGCTTGGCAGGCGGGTTGGCGACAGTTGCAATGCACAGTGAATGCTGCTGCACATTCTCTGGTGAGTCCCTTAGTCGCCACGGGAAGTGAGGGGATTGTGCTATTCTTTTACGTCCGACACGACACCATACAGAACAAATTCACAAGAATCACTTGCATAGCAACATGCAAACACATTCTGCATCCGCGCAAGTCGTGCGAGAACTGTGAGAAACAGGTTACTATGGTTCGCGTTGTACATAAATAACTAAATAATGGCTTATTTCAATTAGTTTGCAATTATGATTCTGTTGACGCGGCGTGCATATCGTCTGTGGGGTCTTACCCATACTTGTCATGCTCGTAAGAAAGCATTTTATTTGCTAGTATTTTTCGTCTTAACTCCTGGGAAAGACCTCAGCCTTTTTTATTATTTATTTAGTATGGGTTTGCTCTTGACTCTAGTCTAGGTCATAGATGACAGAGACAAAGTCGACGATGAAGTGAGCTTACCCAGAAGAAGCCTGTTCACTGTTATTTTGAAGAGATTAGGGTTGTATGCGTTCAGAAACACAGACGCAGGCAGAGGCCAGGCCCAGTAGCCCGTGCTTGAGGAAGCAAACATGTCTCAGGCATTTCACAAGGATCCCGGGTGGTATCTCAAGCGAGAGCTTCTCCTTCTATAAGCTGGTAGTGACCACCGGAGAGGTACTCTCATGCTCAAAATTATTGTGCCTTTTCAAGAAGTCGGAAGTAACGTCAAGAACGATTAAATTTTAATACTGTATTCCAAAACGCCAGCCTGGCTGAGAAGAGATGGCGTAAAAACTTCCAACATGGACCAGGGTGCTTACAAGGCTATTCAATAAAATTAAATCTTTAAAAAGGATTCGTATCGTTCAACTTAACAGCATGCCAGCACATGACAAAGATGAACTCTAAACCGCTCAATAAAAAGTTTAAAAGCACAAAGATGGCGTCGCTTCGAACCGCCTCGAACCAGTATCAATAATCATAAGGAATGTTTCACTAATCGCGATTACTGTAGGTCATTAATGTGTGTCTGGGACCCTTGGACTGTTCGTGGGATTAAATTGATGAGTAGTTAAATAATTATGAGTACCTAGATTAATATGTGCGTCATTTTGATAGATCAATAAGGACATCTAGCAGCCTTGGAAGTCCGGTACGGGTTCAGAAGGATACTTTTTTAAATAACAGATTTATAATTCTAATAGGATTAAATCTACTTGTAATATTTTTAATGAAGGAAGACAATATAAGCTCCAGAACACGGCGAACAGTCGTTTCGTCATCGAGTGAAAAAAATACTAAAAGGTACCTACTTGAATATCCCACAAACATCCCACAAAGGAGTTTGATTCTTTGCAGAATCAAATCATAACACGCGAGAATCTTTATTATTATTGCATAGTATAAAACAAAGTCGCAGTCGCCGTTTGTACGCTTATATCTTTATACTACGCAATGGCTTTGCACAGAGATTCAAGAGAAAGGTTTTGATAAGTGACGAACTTCTACTACGAACTAAGTCAAATTCTGACATAGTAGAAATTCCGATCTAGGCTACACATAATAACATCAAAGTCCACATACACCAAAAATTATTTATCTTGTCTCATAACATAATAGAGACATCTTTAGAACTCGAGATGCGGATCTGTGTACCTATCGCAAACCAAACACAAAATTCTACGAAGTCATTTTTTGTATGACGTCTACATTTTGTACATACAAATATTGTGTACATCGTGTACATACAGTGGAACCGTGATATATTATAACTATGTACACTTAACTCGTGAATATGATTCATTAAAACTATTTGACTATGAATTTCATGTCACTGACGTAGAAATGAGATGTGGCGCTCCAGTGTGGTCAACTAGGCCGACACCAGTTAAGTGTGTTTATTTTACTCACATCACACTTTACATGGTCATACTAAGCTTATTTACTATAGACCGACCGCTTAACCGGGAACGTTCCTGAGGAAGCAGCGCGGTGCAAGATGTGTGTGTCACTAGCCCGCTGATGGTTGTAAGCACCTCTCGGTCGCCACCTAAAGCTCCTCTACTATCACATCTTCATCATAATTTCAGCCAAAAGACGTCCAATGCTGGACATAGGCCTCTTGCAAGCGTCGCCACATCGACCACTTCTGGGCATTCAAGCATCCAGCGTACTCCAGCGGCCCTTCACCAGGTCTTCGGTTCATATTCCACCACTATGCTAAGCAAACCAGGAGAATCCAAAGCTCCTTGCTCATCCCAGCCCCCTGCTGTTAACGCCCCCCCAGTATAGAGGGATGCGGAGAGTAAAGTCCCGCACACCTCCACTGAAATGGGACGGTTGATGTGTCTGGTGAGCAACTGCCCGATAGTTGATATTCGGACTGTTGTATATGTTCAATTCGAACGGAGAACTTTGCTTGCGCGATACAGGATACCGTTGGTACTTCGTCACTGACAAGATAGATGGCGTTGCGGTTCTTTTTGTTGCCGTACCAATTCCGCTTCTTTGTTTTTCATGTAGCGGCCTTGATGCCGCTACACCATAAACCTTCAAGGTACCTTTAAAAGTGCGAGTAATATGCGCTTATGTGATGATAAGCCATTATATGTTTGATGATTGGATAAGATACTTTTACCAAATAGTCCGATACTATAAAATGCCACGTGCTACTTGATCTAGGGGAAAAACCTGACCCCCTTTGATAGATAAATAGGCTCAAGATTGGAGTTTAGCTATTCAGTAAGACTGACAGTAAACTAAGCCGGTTTTGATAACTAAATCGGATGGATCACCATCCAATTCAGTTACGAAATCGCGTAGATAAAGGGCATACTAGAACTTATATATATGTAAATTATTTGTATACAAGTATCTTCTCGACGCACAAAAATATGGTTGACTCGAAATCGATCAGTTTAAAATATCTGTAGAGAATCCCCACGAGTTACACTGATGGACGGCAATAACACCGGTGCCTCATCATCGCCATCATTTCAGCTGAAAGAAGTCCACCGCTGAACATGGACCTCCTCCAAGTGCATCTACCGGATTCTCATAGCTCACATCGGTCTACCTTATAGGAGGCTTGCCAACGCTGCGCACGTCACAACCCCTCGTCTCCATCGGGCGTGCATTCTGCAAGCTAGGGAGAGTCTGCAACCTCTTGATTCAATCAGTACGATTAGAGGACACCCAAATATAAGTTATTAATTCCTCCAGATTTTAAACCAATATTTTGATCTAGTCTAGAAGAGAGGGAGTCAGTGATAGCGTGACGGGTGATAGGACAGAACGGAAGAACAAAACGTGTTGCGCCGACCCCAAGTAACATGAGATAAGGGCAAGAAGATAATGTGGTCTAGTGATACAACATTTGACTAATAAAGCAAATAACGATTGTTTTGATGATGTAACTACTGCGGCTGATTTAATTCCAGCCATAAAGAGTGCTTACTGAAATTAGTCGTATTTTCTTTCGCCTTGTCTTATCTCAATACTGCTAGCCCGATTATAATGTAAACACAATAAAATATTAATCCTTACGCCATTTTGATTCATGTAACTACGGTAAAAAGGTGTTTGGTTTTCAGTGCGTCATTTTTATTTAATAAAGCTGGCAAGACATGGGTAGTTTTTGATGCAGGTGTAATCTTAGCGGTAGGCCTGGCGTTGTACAACAATGTAATTCACGTGTCTCTGGTTGCTGCATCTATGACGTATTGTACGGAATAATTATCATATCATCTTAGAAACCATACGTTTACATCTTAGTTTGCAAGATCATCGAAAAAGCAAAATGTGTTACATCTATGAGGTGTAACACATTCTATAGAAGCAGCTACATGATGGAATGGTATACGACATATCCTTTCACTAGATACTGCAACATCTGATTATACCCCTTTGCACTCCTCGTATCTTCATTGACGTTTTGCACTCATAATTTCGTAAAACGACGCATGTAGTCTAGCCAGAGCATCACGACCAGCCAAACAAAGAAATGTTTTATGACACCTTCAGTCATAACATTACAGTATAACCTCACTTCTAAAATTATGTGCGACGTCTATTTTTGTTGGTCTGCTGTAAACGTCACTGAATACACGAGTAGAGGCGTAATGGTTTGCTCTGCTTGGAGCTTAGGATAAATCCTGTCATACGTTATTTTTCTCTTTTGCTGCTTTGATTAAATCCTATTTTGTGCCCAGACTGCCGTCTTCTGCTGTCGCATCGCGTCGACATTGTCTATCATCTGACCAAGTGTTCGTCAGCACTTGCTTGACTCTTAGTTACAGCTTTAATGTCACTCCAATTCAGAAGTCCTAATTTAGTTTGGGAATGAGTCTAGCAATAATTTCAGGACTCTTAGAGGTTTCCAAATTATGCAAACTAGGAGAATACACTTCAGCTTCAATATTAAACAGCGATCTAATCAACAGAACTAGTGAAATAGTAACTAATTAATTAGCCAGTGCAAAATAGAACATTCATGACGTCAGTACCCTCTGACGCGTGTCAACGTCACAAGTGCGAGTGCTGGCTAATTTTACTGCGTCCACGCACCGGCCGAGCCAGCGCATGCGTACGACCGATGTTAGAAACATCTGGGAGTCATTCGCAGATATAACTTCGTGTAGTAATGATTGTTCGGCGATAATGATTCTGTTTTCGTATGGACCTGGATGATGAGGTGCTGATGAAAGAGGGTGGTCATCGTGGGTGTGACTCAAACTGTTTGCACTACTTTTACCATTTCCTTGCTTTGTTGATCATTTATAGGTCTTTCACATGGCTGCTTTTGCCGATGATTGCTGACACATGTTTATAAAATAACTGTGAGAGGTCTGCAGTGAATTGTTCGATTTGATTTTTTTTCCATTTTGGACTAAGCTTTAAGCAGAAACTATCAACTTTGATCTCCAGGAAAACTAATAGTGGTTTATGCTGTTATGCACGACGACTTTGGTAACTATTACTTATGATGGTGGTTTAGCATGAAGTCCACTATGTTGTCTATGTTGGATTATTAAGAAAGTAAAAGCAGCCTATTTCGTTGTTAGAAACTTTGGCGTGACTCAGTTAGGAAAGCTCGTTTTCTACCTAGAATATATGAGTTCTAGCGTCGAGACGGCGCCAGTACAATTGTAGGTACATCCATTATTTAGCGATAGTATACAGGAATGCGTACGCGCGTCAGCTGTTATTAGTATACGCATCAGTTGGTAATTCCGCGAAATGAATCATTCAGTCTTTGTTCTTTGGAACTGGATCATTTTCCTGGAATAGTAGTGTTAGGTTTAATATCATCAATCAATAGTGTATTGTTTTTTGGTCTTGGAGTTCTCCTGAAAATATTCTTCATCGTCATGGCTCATGTATTGTGCAACCAAACCTAGTGATGTGACACAATTTTTTCTAATGATAAGGTAACGTGTTGTTGTATTTTCTACCTACTGAAGTGACTCCAACATTAAGCTCAATTTTGGTTCATAGTGGGTATTTATACATTATTCATTCATTACATTGAATGAATAATGTTACCATAAATTCTATATTACCATATACTCCAGGCAAAATAGAAGTTTTCACAAATCAGGGAAAACCCTTAGTTGCGATTCCGCAACAAACATTGCAACTATAGGTTAATGACCACAGGTATGGTGACGTACAGGGAAAAGTCTAGAGGTAAACGGAAAATGATTCACATGTTGCAACAAAAACCCTTCCTTCCTTCCTTTACCTCGTCCTTACAGGTCCTTAAGTAGGATTTGATGGTACATAGAAAATTGATGATCTCCTTAACTATGCCGAAGTTAACAATTTCACTGTTTACCTCAAGTTGGAGATTGAAAGCGATAAAAAGGCAAAATATTTGCATTCAACGTTGATGCACTATTAATCTTTCTGAATTAAGATCGTCTGAAGGACGTTGTTTGCTTGGCAAAGAGCCAGGAAGCTGTCATTTCTTCATTCTTGCGATTATTCGGTGGAATACCAAGGTTTATTTTGCCTGGAAGAACGTGGTGTTCATATTTTAGTTGGAGAATGAATTTTCTAGCAGTCGCTACATGTCAAATTTTGGTATTCATCGGCATCCGGACTTGAAGCCGATCTCAAAACATTTGAGAAAAGACTAGAAAGATGATATCTGATTTTGTGAAAGGTGGTAAAAGAAGGGTGGCTAGCTATAATAGCTAGAAAAGGTTGATTCCTGAGGCAAAAATTTATAGAGATGACAAAAGGAAATGTTGGGAAAAACGCAAATAATTTACAATAAGGTCCACCTTTGGTTGACTTGTAGAATTCGACCAGTGGACACTAAATCTGCCTTTGCATAAAGTCTAAATAAATAAGGCCAGAAGGATCATGATATCTAACGCGCTCCTATAAAACTCTCAAATGGTTCTAACATTTATGATGCTAGAACACTGTTATCGCTTGAAGACTTACATAAAGATAATGACACAAACACTAGAAGTCTCTCAATAATACTACAACTTCCACGTGAAGATATATTAATGATTGGTAATTGGTATCATGATGAGAGGCACGCAACACGTGATAGCACACGAAAGGCTTTGTAAACAAAGTGGATAATGATTGACTACTTGAATAAGGATTGTGTTTTCTTTTGTACTTGCAATTCACATGGGAATTCTGTTCAGTTAGATTGTTAATATCGGGTGGAAGCCAAGAAATTTGATATATTTTTTGATGGAGGAAACAGGAAAGCTATCTTTACCGATGGTGAGATGGGCCGCATAAAAGAAAAGTGAGGTGTTAGAGCCCTGCTGTCATTGACGCACCTGTTCATCAGGGATTAACTTTTACTTGTAAGCACGAATTTGGGCTAACATGCATGCACAATTGAATACGGGCGCCTTCATGATTGCATTTTACTATAGTTCATTTGGATAAGCTCGGGAATCCATGATGCTGATGTATCATAGCAATTCAATCATCATTCTTGAGAAACTTAGACGAACAATGATAGTGATATCCCATCTCATCCCTGTATAGTTGTTTGCGCATTTAATTTGCATCTTCGAATACTTTGTGTTTCACTTTTGCAGTTGTGACACTGCATACTGTTTATAACTCGGTTTAAAAAGCATGCCTAATTTGTGCTTTTATAGACTCATTCTCTGCCAAAACGTGATAAATCTGCTCAATTTCTTTGGATACATTGATATTTCAGTTAAATGTTATGTCATTGAACTAAAAAGTTGTCTCCAGTGTCCAAAGTGCCATTGATTGCTTAATAGTCTCTTATTACGTCTATAACGGTTGACTGATCGATCTGGGCTTGATGTTTATTATTTTATTGTGTCTCGTTTGATGCATTGCTTGGAAATTCTGTGACGTCATTATTTTTAGGTTATGAGAACTTGTAATATGGGTACTTTCTCTTCTAAAGAATTCCTTTAACACTGCACGCGTTAAAGGAATTCAACTTGCTTGGTCCATTCAGTTAACATCTCACCGTGAAAATGTTGTGGAGTGAGCCTGAAGTGAACTGCCATTCCATATTGACTGCCACGGGATTGACAGCTCACTACATGTTGAAATCATCATCATATCAGCCGAAAGATGTCCACTGCTGGTCATAGGCCTCCCCAAATTGTCACCACAACAGCCGGTCCTATGCGTCTCGCATCCATCGGCTACCCGCGACCCTCACCAGGTAATCGGTCCACCTTATGGGAGGCCGCTTGTCGTGAGATGACAGGGTGTAATGTTGTGCTTGTGCTCAATGTATGCATGATTCTTCATAATGGGCTTGATGGCAATAGCATGAATGCACTGACTCTTAATTACACTTCATTTTAAATGCGCCATTTCAACGAGTTTCCCACGCGACAGAATTACGACAAACCACTGGAAGAAGGTAAACACAAAGCTAACGTAACTTTTATTTTTAGGGCTTTCGCTCGCAGCTACCTTGGACGAGTGCGTTGAGATGTGAATCTTCGCGGATCTAATACATAATTTTAGCTTCAACCCTAACCGTCTGGCCGTCTGGCCAATTAGTTTTTCTATTTTGGACCAGACCGCTAGTACGCGCGTGCGACGCCGACCGTCTCCACAATCGCTAATAAACCACAGTTAAATATGAATAAAATACGCTGTAAATCTGTAACGAGCGGTTTGAAAACAAAATGGCGGATAGTGACATAAATTTTCGCGCGTTCTATGGTTTTGGCGCGCATGAGTGATGCTATTGACTTTTAAAGTTCAGCCTAAAAACTGATTTAAAACCGGTGTGGTTAAGGTTGAAGTTTCAGTGGTATCGTGTAGTGTTATTGGACTGTCTGTGCGGTCGTGAGCTTTTTGTTATGATGCGCAAGTCGGCACAATTGTTTGTTTTGGACGGAGCTATATGCGCAGGCGCACCATGATCTTTCGGCGGCATGTGTGTGTTTTTGTACCGATTTAGATATTAGTTGATGAAGCTAGGTATTACAGGTAAACCTATCCGATTAAATGATTAACGTTAATAGATAACTAAACATTGAATTTGAATGTCGCAGTTTTTGTGATGCTCCTAAATTGAAATTAATTAATTTTCCATCATAAAACTTACATTTATTATAACGAAAAACGCAAAAAATAGGACTCAATGAGAATAGCGAAATAACTAAAAACCCTTGATAAATCTAAATGATATATGCATGTCGTTTGCTTTGTTAACTGTGAAATATAATACCCCACAGCCTCCTAGCTAATGAAAGATCGTAATGGAAATATTGCCAATCTAAGTTCGGCTTCATAGAAACCAGCAGGTGAGCTAGGCAAAATTACTGGCAATAGAGCTTTTAAAGTATCAATATATAAATTATTCCTTACAAAATTTTTATTAACACGAGTTTGCATAATTTTGTGCCAACAGTGAGTAGGTAACCTAAAGCGTAATACATCATTATTAAGATATGTATGGAAACTGGAATCGTCACTTTGAACGTGTCATAACTGACGTAACATGCCAAATGTTTGCCAGAATCAATGACATGATAAAAAATGTCTAGTCTAAACACGGAGAAAGATTTTTCCCTTTTAATAATAGTCTAGGTTAATGGTAGCAAAATTTTCAAGTGCCATATTTCATCTTTCATCACGAGTCCTCAAAGTATACCCTCCGTTTCGAGGGTATCTTTTGCTGGCCTAGAGTGTTATGTCGGACTCCTAAACTTAAACCCCACAGTTCCTATCGTTGTTTTGAATTGGGGCCCCGGATACAATTATAAATTCACGTGCAAAAAATAAACCCAAGAGGCTATAAAGTATCTATGTCTCGATGTTTACGTGTTTTGATTATGAACGTGAATTCTTGCAACATTCAGGGACCAAGACCAAATAAACGTTGGATGAACTGGGTGAAAAATGATATGGCCGTAAAGGGGGTGTCCACTGAGATGAAGAATAATAGAGAAGGATAGAAGATGAAGACACGTTGCGCTGACCCCATGTAAATTAGCATAAGTTCAAGAGAATATAAGGAAGTTGTTTCCATCGCGGGTATAACCTGGATGAGGTTGGCACAGGAACCTGAGGCTATGCTCAGCAGTGGGTAAAGTCGGTGCGGATTTTTTCGAAAGAGTTACCGCGGCCCTGGAACGCAAAGGGCACTTTGAAGGAACATGGGTGGGGTTTAGTTAGTAAGAGTGACTCTCCCTCCAAGGTACTTAACAAAAGAGGGAGAACTCGTTTAACGAATTCCCAAAGAGAAAGAAAAGTGGGTAAAGTCGGGCTGTGGATGATGATGATGTTAAACATTTTTTAGACAAACCTGTCCCAATTATACAAACAAATGACTGATCACATATGTAGGTACTTATCAATGGATTAGGAAATGTCTACGACTCAACTGTCGTGTGAATGTCATCCATATCTGAGATTAGTTAAGATCTATCCTATCGGGGCTTTATCTCTGATAAACTGTATTGTTAAGGGTTTTATTATAGTTAACAAATGACATAGAATGGTTATGTGTAGTTGTTATAATAGCTGGAACTAATGTTATGGTTCCTTTGTCATTAAACGGAAGTGCTAATGCACTTCATTTAGTCTCTTTCCTTATGTAAGCTAGAAGTAGGACGAAAGCCTATTGTGGTCAAATATTGGAGAAGTTCTTTTTCTTTGTGCTTGGAGTGTGTTAAAAGATTAGCAAAACGAAAGCTTCGGTTCTTTCCATCGGTGATTCTAGAGTCCTCTGCAAAATCGATAAAACTTGGACATTTCCGTCTTCGATCATTTTTGCGACACTTGGGGTAGGCCAATGTACAGCAGTAGACAACTTCGGCTGAGGAATTTAAAGATTGCTACCTCCTTATTCCAGGCTGTGCTTCCAACTAAAGGATTTCCTCATTGTAATTCTTCATATCGAATTTTGGGATCAGTTTTTTAGTAGCCTTCAGCCCCGGTAACTGAGATCGATTGGACATTAAATCAGCAGACTTCTCAATTGTGCTTTCAATCCTCAAGTCACAAGGTACTTAGCCTTGCTTGCAAGCACCCAGATCAATAACCATAGTTATATTATCTCGTAAGTATCTAATATGCGGTTTAGTCGGAATGAGTTGACACGTGTAGCCATGACGTGAGAATCCACCTAGACATGCATAAATAAAAAGTCAATCGCAGTGAAAGATTTTATGGTCTGTGGTCTGCTCAGTGTAAACACAGCTTATACCTGAACTTGAAAGAGTTAGGAATTAAACAGATGATAAATCGTAAACACTTTCAGGATATTTTGCATCGATCACTAATAAAGAACTTCTATCGTGACCGATGATATTTTATGGTTGTTTGAGATGTAAAAAACTGAACCCAAAGATGGAATTTTAGAATACCTACGACTTTTTGCTTTCATTCTTTGTAACTGCTAAAGGGATTTTTGTCAAATAATTTGTCTCTGCTTGTATGTATATTTCAATCGATCAGTATCGTTTCTTATTGGTTGAACTGGTTGAAGGTTTTTCCACTTAAGTAAAATTACCTTATCTTTCTTTCTCGAACTTTCAAGTTTACCTTCCTCAAAATATCCATCCATGTGTGCTAAAACTTTATCCTTAAACTGATGAGTTGCTTTTATTTCATAAGCAGTTTCTTAGAAATTGTCAGCCTGGCAACAAAAAACGACTTCGGCCTACCACCATGGAATTCTTATTGTAAAAAGTTCAACTTCCATTATAGCATGGTGGAATCCAATTAATATTTTATGCGTTACTGACTATACTTCATGTTTTATAGCTTTATCTTATTGCTTTGTGAATCATCTCGGGATATTAAATGGGAATGTTACAACTTATAATATGGTCATGCATTGTTTTTGTATTCTAGTAAGTTGAGGATGTGATTTTCTGTTTGCGTTATTTGAGAATGTTTTGAGATTAGAAGAATGATGGTATTCCCTAGACTATTGGCATTCATAATCATAAGTGTAGACCACCGAAAAGCAGCATTGATGTGTTTCAGAACGTATATAAAATTAGGTTTGATAAGAGGAGGTAACTGACAGTGAGACCTTTCAATTTTTTTCATGAAATTAACAACCTCTGCAATCATCTTGTTGGAGATGAAGGTGTCCATTGTTAATTTCATCCGAAATATAAAGGAATCTTTAACACCTGGGCACAGCGAATCAAAAACCACACACTTAATTAAGGGTGACCCAATAAATCTCAGTATCACGCACTTAACAGCCTTAAAAGTGACAACGTTACATTAACGGGATATTGTTACAAGACCCGATCGTATTTAGGTGATGTCATCCGATGACGAACATACAGACAGTATCAGTGCTGTTATATACGAATTGTTATAATCTTCTGAATCGTACGTTTTTTATTGTTTTATGTCTAGTAGCGGAATAAACCTGGTAGTAATCGAAAGTTGTATGAATCAGTCGGTGAAAACGTGGTTGATAAGAAACCCAGATTACCTACGAATATTTCAAAATAAATAAAACATGTTCGATCTTGTGTTTTCGATCAATGACCTTGCGTTCCACAAATTCGCCAAGAAATGATTGAATTCTGTCTTCTACATGGGTGCCAGTTAAAATAAAAGAAAATGATCTACTGGAAAACGAAAATCTCAAATGAATTAAAAAGAAATGGAAAAACGATTTAAAAACAATCCTTTTCTGATTATATTAACTTTGTTGCGGAATCCAAGTCATTTTAATCGTTACTCCAGGTAAAAGGCTAGGCAGCTGATGATGAGGTGTCGAGTCTCATTGCTTGTGCGTTTTTCTGGTTGTTGACACAGTTCTTTCTGGCTTTCATGAATTGCAGCGGCTGTAAAAAGCGTGGCGCTTCTCTTGTAAAATTTAACCTACACAAAAAAAAAAACTTAGCGAGTAAATGTTTATAGAATTCCATCAAAACGATTTAATCGTCCAAGTGTCCAAAGCCCTGATGATCAATGGTCGTCACGCGAGGTCCAACTATTGCTGTGCGCATGCACAGTTTGCTAAAACAATTGAGTTTTATTAAGATAATGGGAGGATGGGTACTCACTCAAATTCTTGGGTTATTCGTCTGTCTGCTAGTGCCTCATTGTAGGTCAGGTTTCCTTACATAAATGCTGCTCTCTCTCTATTTCTTGTCTCTTCTCTTTCGGTACACTCTTGACGGAGCCTGATAATTATATAGGAGGAGTATTGGCGTGGGATCCTCTTAGTTATGTATTCGATGCCGTTCTTTTTTTACTGCTGCTTAAACAATAATACACAATAGACAATTTTAAAATTCAGTCGCACCAGATCCTTTGAATGATACAAAACGTTAATTGTCAGTAGCGACTGTGGCGAGCCAATTAAAGAATCCCTAATATCTATGAATCGACAAGTGTGTGCTCGCCCTAATGATCGACTAGCGACACGCGAGGACAGCGTCGCACGCGCAACGTATTGAAACAATTGAGATAATGGATGTTTGAGCGCTTGATCGTTTTGGGTTCGTAAGGTCTTCGCGTTGTGGGACTACGATGATGTGTTATTTACTTCTTATTAGTATTTGTATTATAACAGTGGATTCATAATCATAACCAATCTAGAGACAAAATAATTTTCTATGCAAACATATAATATCTAGTAATTTTCTTGATGTGATTTTGGCGAAACCTATCTTCTAGTGAATATCCCCAAAAATACTGTTTATAAACTTGGTTAAGACATGTAGCAAAAGAATGAGCAAGAAAAGACACTAAGGAAAGCACATAATCGTTGAAGTTCAAATTGATGCAAATTGTTAAGATGCCAAGATTGTGCAATAAAACACAGAAACCAAACCAACCAGACAGAAAGCGCCAGGCGACAGACGTGATTAAAGTACAAATGCTATAAATAGAAGTAATCATAGCACACTTGCTGCAGGGGAAACACAGACTCCCGATAAACCGATGTTATGTGACGTAGGAGGCAGTGTCCTCGACTGACGTCAGGATACCCTTGGGTTGGTAGACATATCTAAACAGATATAAATGTATATGTAGAGAGGATTATATTAAATGGATTGGATGATATCCTTGCTACCCTATTAACACAATTATTCACGAAAGTCTTGTTAATGTGCATCCATAAAAAGGTAGTAAAAAGAAAACAATTGAAACATCATTAAATTTTTATTATCACTTAGTTAAGATCTCTCATTGTTTATATTTCATCTTTTTTTTTTGTAATGAGGCGACTTACCTCGTGCATTTACTTTTAAACCGATGCCTTCATCATTCCTTATTGCCTCAACTTTCCATTTCATTCCATTCAACGCACGATCACTTTTGGCATCTGTTTTGGCTTTAACCTCAAAACGAATATAAACAAAAACAAATCAAACAGTACATCATGTTCCTAGAAGGATGTTAAAGAACAGGCATGGTGATTGCATCACGCATCTATATATATTTTCAGAGGCAATTTACCTGCTACATACCTGATTACAGTGATAATAATGCGCGGGCGCCGACTCTGATCCACGACCATAGCGTAAAATGCCGTCAGTGTCACTGTGAACGCCGCCGCGCACGCACGCGCTGTGCCGCGCTTAATTGTAACGCCACGTGTTTTTGTGAGTAAATAATCAGTGGTCAGCAATTACAAACAATTGGTGTGGACTGTGTTTGTGAACAAGTGTCCTGGATCTAGTGACACGTTTGGATTGCACCAAAGGATTTAGTTATACGGTACGAAGTTCGAGTCGCTTTGTTTATTTACGACTTGAGGAAACGTAGGAGCATCATGTCCTTACGAATTTTCTCGTAATATCAAACGTTATGTCAATGATCATGAACAACGTATATGGTAGTAATCAATTCGTCTACGCCTGCTTTAATAGCTTCAAGTTGTCAATGAGAGCTGCTATTAAATTGACCGTTGTTTTCAAACGACTGACTCTTATGTCTTCACTTTAAGAGTGACAATAAAACAACAAACATGATATAGGTTTAGATAATACAATTGAGCAACTACTGATAGTGTTGTATCAATAATCAATGGAAAATAAACGGGGTTGAACGAAAACATGGTGTAACAGTTATTAACTGAAGTAGCTATTCAGTTTAAGGTCTATTACAAAGGACAGGGACTTTTTCATTAATCAGAATTAATCTTAAAGAATCGGTAGCCTTGGATCAGTTAGTTTTTTCTCTGATTGCAATGAACGCTTTTTGCGATTCGTTTGCAGACTTAGACACGGCTGTTTATTGAAGTAGCCATAACAAACATTACCTTGAATGATTTTGGCTTACAATTCACGGCTAGATCAAATTGATCTGCGATCGTAAAAGCAATCAAAGGAACAATAACAACTACTTTACTACTGCAGGAACAAGTTGTCATTCATCATTAACTGCTGATAAACATTTACTGAATACTTAACCTCCTTTCAAGATCGTTACATGAATGATGGTGTATGAAAAACATAATGTTTTTAAAAATGACATAGCAAATACAGTTCATCCTTATGTGATGAGTCTCAGAACTTATCACAATATAGAGACCAAGAAACTTATTAAAAAAGAAGGTTCTATAAAAACATACGTTAAACTACAAAACAAAATCAAATATTGACCCAAGCCTTTCAAATTATTCATGAAGAAAACACAAATCCTAAAAGCATTAATTAACTTATCCTTCCCAAACTAAAAAGAGCTTTAGGTAGACAAAAATGAGATTAATCCTTCCAAGAACTTATAAGGTCATAATCACGACCTATACAAACCTGTAATCACAGCAGTCACACGTCATATACACTATATTTATGACTAACATATGATCCTAATGATAGAAATCATTCAACACACGGTTCTGCTTACATCTGAGCCCGGAGGAGACAACTATAACAGTAACGAAGAATATAAATAAACTCTAGAATTCAATATAAACACAAATGTGTATATAAATAAATTCGCCACAATGTCAAACTGAATTAAATACAAATAGTAAACAAAATTGTGGAATATTTTGTCTCTACTTGATGAAGTGATGAATATAATTTTGGGCATTACATTAAACAGACGATGCATCTTCTGTTTATTGTAATGCCCAAAATTATCTTCATCAAGTAGAAATAGTCAAATATTTGAACATTTAAATCAATTTGATCGTCATAACAAATTTTCATGATCAACAAAAATGTTTTCAACAACAACATACATAGTTTCATTCGTACAAGATTACGATGAAGTGAATTTGATAGTATCGCTTCCATTAATAGACACATTTGAATGCCGGCTCCATTCATTCATGTATCTTTAGTTTCCACTGCTATTATACTGTTCTTGCAGTTTTACCTATCTTTAAATTATTTTCAACCAATTTGCTATTAATTGAAACTATTTTTGTTGTCGCCTGTTGAAGCCTATAACTTTCTACTACTAAAACTTCTCAACCTAATTCATTGTTGCTACCGTTATCAGAAGCAATTTTTCACGTTCAACACACAATACTAGCTACAAAATATGTATGCCAAATTATCTTTATAGCCATTCGAGCGTTGCAAATAACATTTGTGACTTTCCAATCAGTCAATGACACAGGCATATCATCGGGTTTGTATGCATACGCTAATAACTTTTAAACTGGCATCGTTTTGTCGTTTAACTTGGTGTTAACTCTCTAATTAGTATAATTACTTCGACAAGTAAGTCATTGTTTAACTGAGACATTATAATTCATTGTGCCGGTTCAGTGTTAAATGCTTGTAATTACAATATTGTGCAGTGAAGTGCATAGATCCTCGTAAGAATATTTTGCCTTTGAATCATATAACTTGCATCCAGAAGAGGACATAGATATGAATATAGATCAAGAAATTCGTTTCTTAAATGAAACAGATAATGATAGAGAAAACAGCAAACAACTAATCGGTACAAAAATGCGTATACCACTAAACAAAACGCTTCATCAACATTATCAAAAGCTACCAAATGACACCAGGGCGGCCATTTTAGTTCGGCAACTAGAGCTAACAGTTAATTATCTAAACAAGCTAAATTAGCTATATAATTACTCACGTCGCCTGTAGCAGCGACTGCTGCTCTAATTGTATGTATGGTGTATTTATTTAATAGCACTGATGTCAACTTCCCTGTTAAAAACTTGGGAATTTTGGGATACTTATAAAGATGAAACGAATGATAAATTTTATCATAATCCAAAAAATCCTATGCTCTGGAACATTCATACTAAATGAAGAGAGAAATCATATATGTTTTTATCCTAAAACGACGAGACAAATTGCTACATAAGCTATAGCTGGCGTCTAAAATCAAAACAAGTAAAAAATATTGCAAGACGCTGAGCTCAAATGACTAGATACCTAATGTGGTTTGATTGTGATCTAATGACAGAAGCCTAATTTTAGCGATGACCAATCAGAAGAAACGTTGTAACATAACTGTTTCAAAAACAAAGGTAGGGAAAGAAAGCTGGGCAAGTTTTTAAATAAGGATATGTTCGGAAATGGACATTGAGGTAGGATCTTCTTACTGCAGCAAAACAGATTTTGAAATGGCGGTAGATTCAGAGCAGCAAATTCATATTTGAAACTTGAAGTCCGAAAAAAATGTACTTAATTGTTTGACCAATCGTAATCATTAAATGCAGTAAACTAATTTCTACATCAAAATTAACACCACTTCAGTGTACACAGTTCAAGATTTTATTACATTCACTTTACGAGACACCATAAAACCTCCCATTACATCGAAAACTATAAAACTCCATCTGACGCCCTTAAAATTCTCGCTAGACCTAAGAAATGTTACACAGAGCGACCTCCTAGTAGCCTTGACCCACAGTAACTCATTGTAAACAATTGATTATGATCTGTAACCTGTTCTCAAGTTTATAAGTCAGGTGCCCTTTTTAGAGCATTTTGTTAAGATTGAAAGTGACGGACGTTATGTATGATTAATGATTTGAGACATGACAAGATTTATTAGACATTTTTGGGCTGGTATCGAAATTGTCATGAAAGTAGTCATCCAACGCCAATCTTGCTCTAGATTGGAGAATTTAAATCCTATACTTGTATTAAATAGAAATCATTCGTTATAAAGTCCTCTAATGTAAGCTGTCAATTAATTTGTTATTTATTACTTCTGTTTCAAGACACAAAGCCGTAAACAGAGTTGTTAAATTAACAGGACTTTATCATCTTTAACTTAACACCTCTTCATCGACATTTGCCAAGTCGTCTTTTCCGTTCTACTTTTTAATCACTTTTATATTTTATTCGACGATTAACTTACTTTAAGCTTCATGTAATGGGTATATTGCACAGGATGACACGTAAATCTGTTACATTATTTTCCTGTCGTGGCTAGACCTTACATAAGATGTCACAGCGAAAGGACTCTGTGTGCTAAAGCCTCGGGCAAATGCTGGTTCACGATAATATTATCAGCCTTGAGTATGTGGGGTAATAGCTAATAGCAATGGTTCATGTGTAACATACGTTATGTGAGACAGATGATTGTTTTTATAATGAAAGTTGAAATGGCTGTGAAAGCTGATCACGATGACGATGGTGATCAATTTTTGAAGATCGAATAAATCCGTTCGATGTGGAAAGCGCAAGACCTATAGTAGTCTTGGCGAAGTTTGGAAAAGGCTTTTGTCCTGCCTTTGACGTCTTTCGGTAGCGTATTTTTACGAATATTTGCAAATTACTCTGCTACTTTGCAGATATTCGTAGAAATATGTAGACCTCGAAATGTGTGTGATCTTTGTACTTATAGGTACACAAATAATACACCAAAGTCCAAAAATATTCCACGGTGACCTTATCATGGAAGGTTTTATAGTTTTGTGTTTACATTTTTTAAGTTCAATGTTACCGAGATGAGACGTTTCTTTTTCTATGTCTGCCATAGAATGCTGTTTCTTAGCTAAAGTAATATGTATTGCATCAGCTTTGAGATTCTGCCTGTTGAAAATATCATCTTCATATTTCTTAGTACTGGTATCTTCTTCATGATTCGCTTCGAAGTTTGCTTAAATGACGCTGTTACAATGGAAAGAACACGACATTAAATTAATTCTCCACTTTTTATTTGCTAGTGGCTTGCTCGGTTAATTCCACGTCGAATGACTAACCACTGTAGTGTGTATTAGTAAGCTAATACCTACACTTGTATTACTTAGTATGAACTACAACTATATTACATTCTGACCTACTACTTTATTTTTAACACCTTTTTATAATAAAAATCTGTTTTTTTTTATCAGTCACATCATCTGATAGATTAACGCTACTTCATTAGATTCAAGTGTAAGTGTAATACTGAGTTTCACTTGCACTACAGATAAAAGTTGGCCATGTTGTGAATCATTCTCAATATCTGCGCAAGCGTCGTTATTCCCCTTGCACAGGAAACTATGAATATGAGACTGGGTTCAATGGAACAATGTAAATTATATCTAAGGAGGTCTAGACTTTGAGCCTAAGGATGCAGTTTGCGTTGGTGTTAGTTGGTACAAAATAGTCTGAGAAACGACCCATTATTTTGACTAATTCAAAAAAATGCAGGTGAAGGATTCACTCCTGAATTTTGTATAACTAGTTATTTTATTATAACTAAAGGCCACCAACTCTCTGTATAATGCCAGTATCAGACGTTAATGGCATAATCTAATTAGCAAACATGTAGGAATTCTAGCTTCAACAATAATGATAATTTCCAATCAAAGTGAGCCGCTAATTTATTTGACAATAAACCTGTTACTCCTGTTAGTAATGTGTTTATAATATTCTCACAATATTTCATATATATGTATGGATTAATAATTTGATTGACTCATAACGGATACGCGTAATCGGGACATATGCGAATGATATTGAAAAGGGAGTTTTTGCACAGAAGATTTTTGTTATTAAACAGAATAAAATAAAACCGTTACTTCCTTAGTCATCATTGAATGGATATAATAATATTATGATGATACCATTGCAATTGTAAGCATTTTAATTCAAAATAAGGATAACTACAAAATTTGAGCTTGTGTGCTCAATTTTACTTAAAATGGAGATATTAAAGTTTTATTCAAACAAAAACCTGTATTGTGGAATATAAAAATGCCGGTTGACTCAGTAAAGTAACCAGATCATTCTCACGATCTTAATATTGACCTACAGACAGTCATCAAAAGTAAAATATTCGCCACTGGACCTTAAAATGTGAAAGGATACCTAATTCCACATGCGGCGTTTAACAACGGACAATTACATAATTTACAACTATGTAAGGAAAACAAAATGCGCAATAAGAGGGAGACCTGCATACAGCAGTGTTTGGATCAAGGCTGCCATTTTTTGTTAAAACTGACATTTGACCTCTATACCAGCAGGTATAGAGGTCAAATGTCCTCTATACCTGATTGTAAGCGACAATGTGGTCAAAGATGATGAACGCTGACCTAGAAGTATCCACTAAACCTATCCACTCGAGACCGTGATACTGCTAAGTTATCGCTTAGCAGGACACCCAGACTTCAGTAGGGAGTTACACTTCTAAGCTGTACAACTAATGATGATGATGGAAAATATAGTTATGTAAGGTGACAAGCCCTCGGCAGTAATATCAATTACTCGGTGACGTGTGATCCAGTCAGTGTCCTTAATGTAGGTCGTTTCACATATGGAAATAATTTGTAGAACTTATGAGGAAAATGTGTTGTGCTAAATAAATATAGCAGAAGTTGATAGTCATTTAATTATATCCTGATCAACTAAATTTTCTTCCCATCCCGTCATTGATAACAAGGATATTAAAAAATAATAAATTATTTACAAAAATTGCAAATGTGGATTTTATTGACACGTGTCACCCAACGAACAATGTTTGACAAACAGTCTGATACCGGTTTCGATAGCCATCCGCTTCGCACCCGATATTTCAATCACACTAGACGCGTTTTGATCGAGGCATGATTCAAGTATCTCTCAATAAGTAGTCGGAGACAAATACATACATCTGCTGCTTTTATTGATTTGTCTGTAACTGATTTCATCTCTTCAACATCATCAGCATTGGTAACCTTGTTTCACCCACTGCTGAGCATAGGGCTCTCTTATGTGCCATTGTCATCAGTTGTTAGGATCATTATACCTAATTGTCGCCTTAAGGAACACATGTCCATTATTGTCCATGGCAAGATACATGATCCATGTGCATAATTTATGAGGAAAACCGCAAAGTTCTCTTGAATGTATGTATATTTTACTACAAGATATCTACGCTATCATTTAGCATTGGAAAGGACAACCTTACACCAGTTTTTTTGTCCCCTTTGACCTATATTGGCCTTATTCAATCTATGACCAATGCTGTGTCGAATCTCTTTTCGATTAGGCCAAGTTTTGTAGTAATTACAGTGGTCAGGTGCTTGCTTGATTCCTCTGTCTTTTAAGAGGAATTTGAATGTGTGTTTGGATGTGTTATTAAGCTGCTTTTTCATATCTAATTTCTTATC
Organism: Mamestra configurata; assembly: GCA_002192655.3. Lineage (NCBI taxonomy): Eukaryota > Metazoa > Arthropoda > Insecta > Lepidoptera > Noctuidae > Mamestra > Mamestra configurata. Next base: position 386,131 of record NDFZ01005359.1, on the reverse strand, counting down.
ATTATAATGATCAACTTATCCACAATTTCAATGTCCATCACGAGCCAAACTAATCAATGCCGACGCCCTGCAAACAATTTGCATTAAGACGAGATATATATTTTTTATCTCGATAAAAGCAATCACAGGTTGTTCACCCGTCTCTGATGAACCTGCTACTAATTTCAATCATTCGTATGATTAGCTAGTTGATCCTTAGCAGTTAAGGCGTCTACTAACGGCCGGGAGCTCTGTAGAAGATTTATGCGTCCTGCTTATTTACCGTAGTTGGGGATATAAGCTGTTCGTGTGTTCAGTTAATGTCGTTTCTACGAAAAACTAGCAATGGCAGTATATGAGACACTTACGTAGTTTTTACGCTTACCTTGATCATGAAATTCCGCAGAATAAAAATAGGTATTCGTATATTTTTTTTTAGTTCCAAAACTCGTTATCTGCAAAGTAAGAAGGCATGATATAAAATCGAGAAGTGGTCATAAAGTCAAAGATAAAAATAACCGAAAAAACCGCTCAATAACTTAATCCGATCAAAAGCCAATCACAATTTCAATATTAAAATACCGCGCGGATGTCAATGACACAGTTCACCCTGTGCGTACGCACGTCCTTGTAAGCGCTTTCGCCGAATACTTGTGCCACCATGTTGTACCGTGTTGCGGAAAAGCCAATAACATTGTTACTTGCAATCTCTCTGATTGGTTGTTGCAAATGTTAAGATAGAAGGTAGTTTTATTTTGATTAAGTATTGTATGTCGTGTGTTGTGTGGTGTGGAGATAGAAAGCGTTGGTGGATGTAAGGACAGGGCTTGTCCTCGTATGGTAATTGACCCCAGAATTCGTTTGTCGAGTTGCGTCACGTCCTTTAAACATTATTGGCCACGCCATAATTCATTGTTCACAGCTTTCCGTACGCACTTGTGTATTTGCTACTAGTAGTTAGTAAGTACCTAATCTTTTTCAGTTTGTCTCTTGATCTGTGTTGGCACATCTAAGTATCCATCTTCATGTTTGTTTTGACTGACCATAATTTATATTTAATGTTTCCACTTCAACCTTGCCTAGCTAGGTTCCCCCGAAATCTAGAACACCATTCATCTGAATTGAACAATACGACGATTTCAAAAATCCATCATAATAATCCATAAAAACATTACTAAATCCTCAATTAATATGATAAACAGATGAGGCTAGTCATTAAATACTTAGCCAAAGCTCTAACGGTCACAATTGACAGGTCTCCGTTATTGCCTGTCACTTGTCATAGACCAAAACATGTGCAAGCAGGATTTGTACAAAGCTGACTGATGAATCGGTAACATTGGACTAATAAGTTGTTGTTATTAATTAATCTTATGGTTGTGCTGTTGTTAGGTAAGATGTGATTTAAAATTACTTGGAATTGATTGGTATTTTGATCGTGCATAGCCTCAGGTATCTGCCGAGAGACTATAATAATTTACACATATGAAGCAATTGTTACCTAAGGGTGTTTTCGCAGTGATATTGAGAGAATGATAGCTACCAATTCATTATTAAACTCCAATATAATTTTAAAAAGAGCACCGAAAGTGAGTAATAATTTTATACATCAATATACGAGTAAACTTGATTAAGTTCAACTGTTCTTAGTTTAGTCAGATTTGACTAAACTAAGAACAGTTGATAAACTTGAGCAAACCATACGAAAACATCAGTATGAAGAAAAAGAAAGTAGCTGCAGTACTACATCTTTCGACAAAATATCTTTAAACTGTACATCTCACATCGCTGTACCCAAAACAAAATACAAATACGATGTCCAATGACCACAAGTTTTTGCATGCCCCCACGGGTGACTTAACCTCAGTACAATTTGTAAACAACTTTGACATAATACGTATTTCAGTTGATAGACAAGATAACAGTAGTTTTGGCGACATTCATTAGGTATGCCTTTAAATCATTATAATCACCATCGTAATGTGATTCAGTAATGTAGTATGTTATTTTGTTATATGTTTCAACTTTCCAATATTTATTGATATTGGTAGTGGTTGTCCTGATTTCATTATCTAATTTAATGGTAACTTTGAGATTATAATTATGTTCTGTAGTAATCAAAAGTTTGTAGATATTTGTGATTTGCAATCAGCTATAACTTTTTGTTAGTTACGAACTAATAAAATCCCTTTATCGGTTGCTTGCCAACTTAAAATACATTGATCAAAACATAAGCTTACGTAAAGCTATTGCTATCTGTCCTAACAAATACTTTTCTCAAGAGACGTATGCAGTAGCAACAATTGTAGATTAAATAGTAAATGACGATGTTGGCCAAATAGTAGTAACATTGTAAATACGTAACTACGCATCTGCATCAGTACACGTCAGGCAATAAAGACCAGCTGATATCTATCCTAGTGTCATCCAGTGGGCGTCAGTCGACGTCAGACTTGAAAACAATTAGCGTTTTTGTTAGAAATATAATTATAGACACAAATTAAAATACCACGACTCATATCTTCCAAATGTGTGGGATTCCCGAAACAATGCCGCCATCTAGGTGCCTAAAATCATTAATTCGTTTGATTCCGTCACTATTAGGTACTATTTGAAAAATCCTGTGGCCTACCAAGTAGCATATCTATACCTAGGATTGTCCTCGTACAGGCATCTAACATAACAACTGAAGTTTATGTTAGATTCATCATTATCATTTATCAACTTAAACATGTTTTAAAGTTTGGTTTATGGGTGTTTTGTCATTGAAGTGCACTAACAACAATTCTCTGTTTGTTCCTTTTACTAATAAATCATTCCGAGTTGCAGTGCCACTGGTCAAGGGCAAACATGAAACGCTGGAACTTTTTGTGCCCATAAAGCATAAACTTGCAAGTGGAAACTGTTATCTCAGATTTAAGATTACTGGTAATTTTGCAATTATGTGGTTTTAAGCTGTAAAGCTGCAACAAGAATAGGAAGCCTGAACACGAACACCTGAAGTGAACACTTTGACTTCATGATATATAGCAAACATAATGTAAAGAAGAAAAGAAGATTAACTTGACAAACAAACAATGACCGTATAATATAACATTGATTGATTAAATATACACATTAAATCCAATACTGATGGCATGTACAGACATTTTTTGAGCTGCCCATTATGAATCAAAAGGGGGTGTACCTAGTCTATCTCCACTGAACTCAACTTCAATCAATTTGTAATTGAATGGATTCTTAGGGATACTACTATTTGATCACTCTAGTGGTCTGTAACTTCCCCTGCTTAACAACGACGGTTTAAGAAGAGCCCAGATTTCCTCACGATCTTATCCTTTACCGTGAGATTTAGTGATATTTATCACATTAACTATTTCACCACCAATTTAGCATTATTACTAGGCAGGCACAAAACTATTTTTTACAAAAACTTAAGTGTAATCTGAGCCATTGTCAAAATGCGAAATTCGTTACATCAGAGTTTTTTGATACCAGCGATTAAGACGTGACCTTTGCTCAATGACTGATTTCTGTCGATTCTTGCGAGTAAAAAAGGATCTTTAGACGGTTTTTCTGCCTCAACTATGTCTAAACAAAAGTCGTGGTTTTTAGATGGATACAATTGTATATTCTTTTATTTTACTCAGTTATGTTTGCAAATAAAATATTCTTTCACAGATAATTAAGTTATAATCTTTTCACAAAAAGTGCAATATATGTAAATGCTTCCAAATGATAAGAAAATAAATCATACCGCAAAAAAACAGGCCATACGTTTAAAAGCCCATACTAAGGGTAAATATGCTATATTTTTCCTCATACTTAAGTAAACTGGTATCCACGATTTCTAGATTTTCCTGTACTGGTAACAAGATCGTGAATTTTGATGAAACCAACGATAATCTTATAATTATTACTTTGACCTCCCAGTTTCACCCTGCAAGGACTTTCCTCTTAATATTTGGGTCACGGAAATCCAGTTTCGTTAACTGAGAATTTGCAGATGCAATCGAGTGTGTTATGCATACAAAATAGAAAAAAAACCTGCAAGTCGTACTTAGATTGCAGATAGTGCGAGTAGGAACGTGCAGTTATCTTGTGGAGGACTCATAATAAGAATTCGAAAGATTTTTACTGTAATATTTGCATAAAACAAAAGAGAGTTACCCAGGGTACGTAACAAGGACCACAATTCTTCACATTAAAGAAACCTAAAATTCTGCCGAGACATTTATTGAGCTTTAACAACATAAATTGTCCAATAATTTAAAAAATACAAATACAAAGTTTATAGTCGATTGCGCAGTTCTTTTATATGTTAACGATCTATTTTCAAACATCAAGATTTGTGTGAACCTCATATTTTCAGGATTGTACTAACAAACCTGCTAATTTTGTCACCTGTCTGGTTAACTTTAGGAATACTATAAGTACGCAGTAAGAATAACATCATCAAGTTTGAACGCGGAGAAAATGTATTCTTTAAAACACGTACAGCGATAATGCATGCAGATTAGATAGACGGGTTTAGTTGCAGCAGTGCAAATGTTCAGGTTTTTGTTCTCATTGAATATAACAATACCTAAGCTGAAATGATTTTGTAATCTTCATTTTTAAGAATCGAAAGAAGCGTGGAATTGTAAAGGGGAATATAATTCTGTTCTCACATGGGAATTATGATACAAGTAAAAAATTCTAGTTTCGTGTGAAAGACGATTTTCTCAAAACTAGGGAATTTTCAACTTGTGTCGTACATACGTTCTTTTTTTTAAATTTGACATGGGTTTGCTCTTGACTTAAGTCTACGTCAGAGATGACAGACAAAGTCGACGATGGAGTGAGCATACCTACCTGTTCACTCTAACTTTGAAGAGATTAGGGTCGAATACATTCAAAAACAGACGCAGGTAGAAAATTATGTCCTTATACCATATTCCTGAATTCAAAATCAAGTCAAGGTCGCTTCATCATTTCCACTTTTACAATATGATTCACTGAATTAGTAAACTTTACAAAATGCGTTTAACCAACACACCGGTGTTAAGGAGTGTTTGTTTTCTCGACACTGAGTCTGGTTAGTATCACAACGGACTATATTTCATTTTAAAACTATTAATTATTTTAATAGATTTCGCTGTCAGCGCTTTAGAACTCCTTCAAATTCTAGAGCTCATGCTGGAAATGTTTATGGATATTCAAATAATACTATGAGTTTATTAGAATTTTTATCACCACTTATGTCAGTTTTTTCACTGTTTGTGTTATTGAAAAAAAAACTGATTTGAATGCCAGCAAACTATCAGTATTGTCTTCTATAATTGGATGGTCGTTAGATATCTCACGACGACCAATAGCGGTTCATATTACTCATAATTATAGGATATTATTGCATATTAAATTACCCGTATCTACCTATTATCACGTTATGTCAACCATTGTTTCTACGCAAGTTGACGTTTACTAGTTGATATTGAGGAAAGTAATCAAAATGGCGAAATCATTGTTAAATGAAAACCAAAATTACCTTTTACAAATTTCCTGTTTGATAATGATTAATGGATTAATTATGATAACTATGCCGCATTGATATTCTGACGTGTCAATAGTACGCACTGCAGTGGATTCGGATAGGATCGTGTTTTATCATAATAATATTATAGTACTGACATTAGTCGCTGATGACGTTGTCACTACAGTTTTTGATAAAGCTGGGGGCGGCATCGCACGCGATACATTCATGTTTTATAAACTGTTTGTCTTCACCCTTGCTCTTGTTGAGTTTTTTTATATAATTTATGATTGAATTTATCTTAATTACCCTTGATAAGTTATGTTGCTACAGAACTTTTATATCATCTCGTATATTTTTAACCACATACATTATTTGTGTCTTTTAGGTTAATTCTAGTGTATGTAATTAATTTAAGTCTAACCATTGCATTGAGCTAGCAATTCCTGTATCGTAGATCTCTATTCTATGTAGTATGTGCGGACTTTGGCACAATACCAAATAATACTTGTACCACCCAAAAAACCAAAATAATTATGTTTATGGACCTATCATCAAACTTAGGTTTTCCCTATCTAAGTAATTGTTGTTTCCGCTCAGTCAGTACCATCGTTACCGTGCGTCACTTTATGTATTGTTTCCAGAATTATATTGATTTACAAATTGACTTGGAAAAAAGCGGGTTTAGTATTCATAAGGCAGTTGAGTGTTAAAACTGCGTTAGGTAACACTGAGTAACAATCAGTTCGTGCGAATGATTGTTGTTTGGTTCCATTGTAACGTCCGGGATTATATAGGTGAATTATACTGTCGCGCAATACTAAACTGTAATCGAATGGTGCTTTGAATTGTTTTTTAAGTTACAATTATTTCCACTTTTTGAGCTAGGCTGAACAACTAGACTTTCAGCGACGTGAAAGATGGATAAACTTCTCTAATAGTTTATTTGAGTCTTTTTTTTTTTTTTTATTTAATTTGGGTTTGCTCTTGACTCTAGTCTAGGTCATAGATGACAGAGACAAAGTCGACGATGGAGCGAGCTTACCCAGAAGAAGCCTGTTCACTCTAATTTTGAAGAGATTAGGGTCGTATGCGTTTTTGAAGTGATAACTTCTTATGGGAGGGTAAACCGCTTCATAACGTAACGCGTTACGGCGCCAGTCTGTCTGGCTTCCCTTTCTCTCACGCATACGGCAGCGGTAGGTAGGGCCTTCCTCACTCACTCTAACCCACAGCGCTAGTCATATTACGGACAGACGCTATATAGTTCAACTTAGATAAGTTTAAGTTTTCACTTCTGACGGGCGTCCCGAGACGCTCCCGTTTTTTTCTCTCGTTTCACAGCTCACACATCAATCATGCCTTTTCCCATACAAATAGTTAGAGACCATAAAACACCAACTGCTACAATCCTTACATTGTATGTTTTATTTATTTTTAGTATGTGGTAGGAGTTGGTGTTTTATACTCATTAGAACGAGAAAGGTCTCGTTCTAATGTAAACAAGTTAAACTATAGGTACTGTAATCTTATCCAATCGTATCACAAATACTTTACTTTCTCGTGTCGTATATTACAATGTGTGCGCGCGCGCCATTGATTGCACAAAACAAGTGTAGTGTGCACCAATGCGCCTGCGCCGTCAACTGGCCCGGTTTCTTAAGGTGAAGGTTCGATGCCGGCTCAGGCTCAATAACTTATAAGATAAATAACGAGTGCTAGGTTTTATTACATCACTTTAAGAGTAATGCTGGTGAAATTATTATAAACAAAGTTACATTTAATGTAACATTGTATCTCATGTGGTAAATAATGCCGTAAGCTGCATCTTGTTAGGCTGTAAGCCAGAAAAGGCTGGGTGATACTCGTAACTCAAAGACAATCGATGATGGTTCATTGCTGAATATAATATACTAGCGGACGTCACGCGGTTTCACCCGCGTAGTTCTCGTTCCCGTGGGAGTACGGGGATGAAATATAGCCTATGTTACTCGCTGATATTGTAGCTTTCCAATGGTGAAAGATTTTTTTTAAATCGGCACAGTAGTTTTTGAGTTCATTCATTACAAACATACACACACAAAAATAAAAATAAAACCTCTTTATAATATTAGTGTAGATAAAAGAATATACAAATAATATATCTATACAATTTTATAAATGCTTAAATAATAAACTAATAAAATATGATATATAATAATTCCATTGATTAAGAGAACTCATAATAATCATGACGAAGGCATTCGCTTTGATGCATTAAGTCCGACCATGTACCACTATTGTACATAAAGTTTAAATAAATATTCTTTTCACTATTGTTTCCCTTCAGGACTCACACTTTCCTAATATGTAATAATTTTCTTTTTTTCAAAATATGCTTGTCGTTACTTTTATTGAAGCTAAATCGGCTATACCCAACCGTAATGATGAATATAACATCATCATCTCTAACGCAATAATTAACAACGCATCTTGTTATCATCCTACAGCTAATTAAAACAACGATCAATAATCCTACATTGATAACGTCACTACCCACAGATTTACCTTTAAGATGCAAGGCCACTATATATAAGCATTGGAAAATCCGAACTGGGTAATTTACCGTGCTCAAGTTCAACGTTTTTTGCGAAAACCTCACCTCAAGAACATTCAAGAATGATTCTTAATTCTTTATTGTATACCCTAACAACTTATATTCATCATAACTTTTATTCCCCGCCACTGCTGGTCGTACCATCAGCCAGGACCAACTTGCTGGCCAAAACTCCTCTGACTCGAGCAATTCGCACCATCAATTATATTCAGGTCGAAATTGATATATTCACATGTCCCTGGGGTGAATTCGCAAAAATAGTATTGTTTACACTTTGTTACAAAAAACTAACTTAATAGGTATTGTATTAGTATTTTGTGGTTTAATTTTAAGTTTGGGTGTGTGACTTATCTATCGCATTAGGTTAAGACCTGTAATGGTAGTTTTAAGGCAGTTAAATAAATAAATAAATAAATAAATATTATTAACAGTGATAAAAACTTTAATGTACAAAAGCGGGCTTAACTCAAAGTTGAATTTTCTCTTGGTAAACCTTCGAGTGAGAGAGAGAGATCACAATAGAGGTTCTACCCACTATTGGTTATTATAGATACTCCTCCAGGGCACATTAAAATACAAAATATTTTAAAATACGAATATAAATGTTTACACATACATACAATAATACATATATGTTTAATAATGATCTTAAAACTTCCCAAGCTTCTATAATATGTAAGATAGTGGTATCAATAAAGACTAGTCAGTAATACGAGCCATGATTGTATCGATAGCGTCTATTAAATTGATATTTGAGACAGCAGCCACGAGGACTAATCAGTGATTCGTTATTATGTTGCTTTATTGGACCACTTTTGTTTCATAATCTTTGATGTTCTTGATTTGTTCCAATTTTAACAATCGTATATTGTTTTTGTTTATACCATTATTTACCTGTTCCCCAAAACGGACTGCTGTTACTATTTTATTATAGACTTTTGCTTTGCGATTTGTAATTATTAACTTTATCCGCAGTTTACCTCCAATGCTGACTGACAAATCCGAACTGACATAAAAACAGATGTAGTTGAAGAGGTCAACAATAAACCTGTACCCGTCATACGCAACGCTGCTCTCATTCTTACATCTATCACTCAGACCGCCGAGGAAATATATTAAAACAATCTCAACAAACTTGCATGGTAACCTGTCGCCCCTGACGGGTTTGGGACCGTCAGTAACATATTGCAAGCGAGAGCCCCAAATGACTCCACTTTCGACGACCTTCGTCATAGTACTGTCCCCGATTTGCGCCGATCACTTGCGCAAGAGTTGTTTGTGCACAATTAGACTGATGGCGATTTGGTACCTCCGGACAAATTGATCTATTTGATCAATGGATGGACACATTTGCATAAAATAACCATTGACACTTTACTTAGCATATAACATGCAACGTTGATTCAAGATCATTCTTTGTACGCCGTGAAATTCTACAATATTACTCTACTAGCTACTACTACTAGGTATGTAGGAAACAAAACATTGTGTTATTGCACACTACATTAAACACGAAACATGTAATAAAATGACAACAATTAAGATCATTAAAGTTCGTAAAATTTTGATTACCATGTAATTCATCATTAAAATGCCATCAATGGATGTCTGTTGGTTTCATTTCGTTCTCAAAGAATTCCGCGGACATTCATTCATTAATTAAGCCATAAAAACAAATGGTTAAGGTCGTTTTGTTTCGGGGTTTCATATGAACAGTTTTGCCATATTTCTCTTATTCGTTATAATCAATCAACCTTTACTTCTTTAGTAAAATCGTCTCAAAATGGAGATTTATAACGTAATTTTTTCATACTTAAGAAATAACCAAAGCTACCATTTAATTTTCTATAATTAATACACCTTGTTTCTTGCTCTAATAAACACATCCTAAAAATGTATTCAGATATCCATCATTCTCAAAATCTTATCTTTTTTCGTCAGTAGTAGCAGTCACAGCTTCACGTTCACCTTCATCTGTAAAAGCTATTGTTTATAAAAGATGTAACAAAATTAATAAGTAATCTATGCATCGTCCGTGTCTTGAATACTAAGCAATCACAGTAACCTTGGTATTGTTAACGGGTAAATTAGTTCCGGCGTAATGATTCCCTTCCATTCTTAGTTTAATTTATGATACTTATGATTATTTGTCTTCTAGAAAAGTCTATTACATCATTGATTGGACCACCCTGTTTATTTTTTCTTCGAAGTTCTAAAATACTTTTCAAATCTTTATCGAGGACGTTGGTAACAGTATTACCCTTTGCACGAATGAGTATAAACTGATTGACAATTCTTTCACCATGATTAATTTAACTATATAGATCACGACCACTCATTGTGATTTTAATGATGCCCATGTTCAGGTGATCTAGTCTACAGTCTAATAAGGATTGGAAATTGTCATAAAACAAATTGTAAAACCTAGAAAAGTGTCTCTACACAAAATTTTGATCATAAAAATCTTATCATCACTGTTATATAAAAATAATTACGAAATAAATCAAACGTTAACCGGAGATTGTGGACTACCGTGAAGTAATTAATTAATTGCTACAAGTTTGATCTTTGATAACGCAATACAATAAAATGTTTAAAAACATAACTGGCCAAATTTGCACAATACATTGACATAACGGGTTAACCATTCATTTGTCCATATCATCCCTGAAGAAATGGTTTGGTGTAACCTTAATACAAAGGGGTACCGAGTTTGTGGATGATAATCACCTTGAGAATCATCATGTCAAGCCACAATTTTCTATTGCTGGACTTGGACGACCCAGTGACGATGACAATGATACGAAGCGTTACGAATACATGTTACGTCTAAAGCAAGAAGGTAAACAGTTAGGACATACATTGTTCTAAAATACCAGCATGAAAGAAACCCATTTGACGCGGAAACCAAGATCAACGGTTAAATACAAACAATAAACAGTAAATGGAGCGATAAGCTTTGTTTTTACATAAATAATTGTTTGACGTAAGGTCAGTTCGGCCTCACCGGTTTTTTAATTTTCAGCCTTTTCAATAGTCAAGGATGGGTCTTAACTTAAAGAATTTATTTGTTACAAATTGTGAGAGACTTATTTTTATTAGTTGTCGTCAAGGCTGTTGTAGATAATGTCAGTCGTGCAGAGATCAGTTCAAGTAATTAGTTTGAGGTTGTATCAATAGAAGAACGCTGATTTATCTTTGAATTACAGTTAATTGGCAAGCTTTCCGTATAGGTTGGGAGTAATGAGAGTAATTGATTTTAACGTTTTTAATAGGGAGCGGTACTCCCTCTTCCTTATTTGATATGTGGCCTTGATATTAACAATCATCAGTATGTGCACTGTTCTTTATCGCCAATTTTAGTATTATCAACAAACCGCTGTTAGTTGTTAATAAGAAAAATAATATATTTATCGCTATCCTTAACAGTATTTGTAGTACTCTTTCTAAGCGAATGTTCTTCGTCTATTCTTTCAAAATTATTAAACTCGATACTCAAATCAGGTCTGTGAAACACTTTCGTCTAAAAAACAGTTCTCATCTCAATTTGATCCGTATTGGAAACAATTCTGTCGCACCAAACCGTCTAGCAACGCCACACGTGCAGGCCATGTAATGATATATAGGTTATTGTTCACACGACCTTCAAACGACTCAGATGGCTCTGGACTTTTTCCTCGTTCGTCACTCTTAAAGATGAGCAGTCCAAGTCTTTGGGGATCTACATTAAGTAAAACGAAGTTTCTATAGCAAAAGTTTTGATAATTGGCCTTGAGCGAACCTTTACCAATAGGTGGGGTTGTTTGAAAAAACACAGTAATAAAACGAGCAAAGATTTTTATTGCAAAATTTTAATAACTAAATGGCAAAGTTCAAATATTGCTATTATTTGCTCTCGATAACTGATGCACATGCAGTCAAGAAAAAGTTTGCGACGATGGTGTTCTTCCCATAGCGAAACAATTTAGAAAGTATCTATGCCTTAAAAAGCCTTAACTGCAGCAACACATTGTGCAATATTTGAAGCATTCCTTCATTCATGAAAATAATTCCAAAACAAATTCTTTTAAACTTATATAACTATTGGAAATCTCCGCCCAGCAACCGTGGCGTCTTAGTTACTTCAGTTACCTGTCAGTCAGGTGTGTGATAGATCACTGCAATCTGGCAGCCTCCTAGAGATAAGATAACGACACATAGTTTATACAACAGCGTTACAACTGTAACATATTTTTTTATTTTATCTTAAATTAAGATAGGACTGGGTAGTTTTCTAATGTGGACGAACTCGGTTTTGTTGTTTCAAGGCTACTTTGAATTTCAACCACAAGGGTTGCACAATCGTCGAATATGTGTAAGAAAATGTTTGAGTATGAATGTGTATGGTTGTAAAAGTATGAAAAGACCAAAGAAGCAATGGAGTGTGAGAAAGATGAAATGGCTAGGAAGGGGATGAATACTGCGATCACGAGTGAAAAGGATGACAAGTAGGGACAAGGCCAGGTGAAAGATGATGATCACGTGAATAAACCCCTAGGCACACGCTTAATTAAAAAGTTTGAAAGGAGTTTGCCTGTTATAAACAACATATAGCTTATTTTACAAGGATCTTAACTTGTAATGTGGTAAACGTATTCATAAGTAAGAATTTCGTAAAAACTTGAAGCTTCACGGCTCTTCGTGAATTACCTTATCGCGAACTGTGCAATCTTTACAAATTGTCTTAAAAACCAGTTGACAGTCCAAAATGTCTGACCTAAATATAAGATTAAATCCAGACTGACTGATTGCTTAAAATCTTTCGAGTTCTCTTTGAACGATAACTGCATCTGTGTCGAGTGAAATACTTAAAACATCTCGAGGTTTAATGCAATTAAATAATTCATTGCATTTGTTACAATTTTTTTCCTTAATCCGTCACTTATCATGACCTGTTTGCTAAATCAGATTACGTGGAATAATTATCTCATCAAGTACTTATTTATAAACACTTGATGCGTCCGCCGCCATTTTTGTCTTAGTAACCGCCACAAACGATTTAAAAAAGCCAGAACAATGTTCTAAAGACAATATTAATAAACATACATTTGTATCTCACCCCATAAATTACAAAGATAGTGGAACTTCATAAGAAGAAGCGAACAATATGGCACAAGGCAAATATTATTTACCTGAACGTGAGGAGACGGCGCCGGCGCATCTGACGTCATTACACGATTAATTTACTATTGGACGATGGGAATTTAAAAAGTTGTAGAAGTTCCACTACATAATAATCTCTATGATAATTCATATGTAGTTGTAGAACAAGAAATTAGTCTTGTGCCAACGTAAAATTCTAATGCGCGAAGTTGTAACTTTCCAACAAGACTGAAGAGATAACGTACAAGCCCAACCAGGCAGGCGACATGAAAGACTCGAAGCAGATTAAAATCAGCATCACTCATTATCATCTGTCTTGTCTTTTTCTCAACCATGTTGGGTCGGCTTCCAGTCTAACCAGATGTGAGTCAATAACAGTGGACTGCTTATCTCAGTCATGCTACGAACTGAAAGTACTTCATACGGTTGGAGGATTCTTCTTCATTTTGATTAAACCACCCATCATTATCAGACTCATCTTCGTCAAAATGTATTACCTTATAAGATATTGTTCTGAGAAAGTCTTCTCGCATATTTTCTGTTGATTGTATTGTACGAGTAGTAACGTAAAAACTACTAGGAAAAATAGCTACCTATTTATTATCTTATTCCGTATGAATTGTCTTGTATTGTATTGTTTTGTTAGAGACTGTTTCATCTTTTGCCATTTGTGGTAGACTAACTTTCTACCCTGGCTTTGCTTTCGAGAAGTTTCAGCCACTATTTTTTACTTAGTCACCCAAATGTTTAAGCCTAAATTAAAAGCTTCCTTCAATTAGAATCCTTTTCATGAATAATTGAATTCTGTTTTTTTTTTGGATCTCAGTTAAATCCTCCCCATATGTTGAAGATATTGACCTAGGATATGACTGACCTTGTAAACTTACTATCTTGTATACTGCAGTTACACATTTCTATTATTATTAACCTAACAAATAATGAACAGATATTGTTCTCCAATATTATTATTTCCGCTAACCAAACACGTTTGACAAGCCCTGCAAATATTAACGTTATAATTTATCGTTTCTCTTACACGTAGGCACTTCAGTAGGTACACACTAAGAACTATACAATAACTAAATACTTGAAACAGTAGTTGTTATTACTTACAAATCAGCAGCATGTACATTTAAATTATGAAAGTCCAGTTTTGATCAGAAATCTGAGAACCCGAGTTGTACTTACAACTTGGGACATAAGATAATCACTATTTTAATTCCGCAAACTTCTTGAAATCTAACGACAACGGATTGTGTCAAGCAAGATTATAAAAAGACTTGACAAACCAAAGCAAAGTTATCATCAGCTGATGCAAATATCAAAATTAGTATAGAAAGTACATTTTTTTCATAATTCATTATAACTTCCTTGAAGAAAGTTGTTCATCTACATGGGCGTTCGATCGAAGGTACATGGGCATAAGCAATTTTAAAATATGATTATACCTTCCCGTTACACCCTGTATACGCAGCTAAAGTTGTACCTCTAGACAACATAATATGTATCACGTAGATACCCAACCGGTACACGTGCACCAAAATGAACTTACACGGTACCTCAGGCGTACTTGAAGCAACGTCCACTGTTCCCGAAGTTACTCCACTACACACACATACAGACACCTGTTTGACATCATCTTAACACTACAATGGCGGCGTGAGGTACCGTTTCACGTCCTTATGTCACAAACGTGACTACGTTTAAAAGGTTTGTATTTTTGCTACAGACTTGTTATGTCATGAAATGTATATCATTTAATGTGTGAATACTTTGTTGGTTGTCTAATTTGAGAAATGAAGTAGATCCGAATACAACTACTGGATAATTAAATACTTCAGTATCATGGACAAAATAATTAGACTCGGTATACGTGGTTGCAGTCAAGTTACTCTTTAAGAATTAGATTAATATTAATATTAATATTATAAGTATTAGATTAATATTGAGAATTGTATAAAACTGTCAGTTCCAAATCTAAATTCAAAACTAAGCATCGTTTTAAAGTAAATACTTGACGTGTATCCAATACACAAGTGACCGTCTAATAATATCATTAGATACATCTACCAACCTCAACCCGAATCCTTGATTTCTTCACTTGTGACATACAGACTTACAAATTAGAAGCACACGACGCATACGCGCTTTTCGTATTCATTGCTAACCGATTCCATCACGATTTTCATGTTTTTTTTATTTGAACATGGAATACAATCAATAAATAAATTTCTCTTCAAATTACAACATATCCCTACAATTTTCGTAGACTTTTGAGCCTTTAGGGTCTCAGCTACATTCTGCTATTTCAGTTACCAAGCCACCTTTTGCATCAACTTCTGTTTTGTTTTGTGCACCTATGAGCCTGTCATGTTTGTCATATGCTGTGACCACTGCCACCAAAACTTCTAGAGTACTGTTGTAGTGTAGCACGTGACTCTGTATTAGCCGGATGTTTTTCAACGACTGTAGAAGATATTCGTAGTAAAGAAATCATGTAAGATTTGATTTGATTTTCTTAAAAGTCGTTAAAAAAATGATCACACTAATATTATAAAGGCGAAAGTTTCTGAGTGTGTGTGTGTATGTTTGTTACTTCTTCACACGCAAACGGCTGGACCAATTTTGTATGCAGGAAGCTGACACCCTGGATTAACACAGGCTACTTTTTATTCCGAGAGTGTGTTCCCTTCGGATAATTTTCGACATTCACGCGGAGTATCTGATAAACCGTGGGTAACACCGCGGGCCGCAGCTTGTTTTGAAATAATAGACACAGAAAAAGACTACGTTAATATACATTAGAGTTAGAGAGAGAGAGATTAGAGAGTAATAAGAAGCACACATGTAAAAGATAACCTAAAAATATCAGCAATCATCGACAAATAAAGTGATAACGATCACGATTATCATGATTTTTTTATTAGTAACATTATAAATGTAGGTGATGTTTCACTTCATATTGCGCCATCGGCAACCGAATTTAGGACTGCAGGAACTCAAAGAAAAGTAGTTGCTCACGTTTTCAGTAAAAAGGTCAAGAGATCACAAGATGCTCCTACAGTTGATTATTGTAACTGTAGAAATAAATATAAAATTTTAAATGGATATTTCCTTCATTACCACTCACACTTTTTACATTTGGCGATCTCTAAAAAGCATGGTGTTATTATTTTATTCAGAGTACAAGTAAAAACTTAGAACTTAATTATACTGTACAAGAGGAGAACTTGAGCAACTTGATTCAAACATTTACCATGAAACAAGATAACAACTGGGTTGAGGAATCAGAGAAACGATGGATGGATTGTGGGAAAGATAATGTGGCTAGAAATGAAGTGACGAAACTTTATTGAAGATTGCTGCCCCGATCTCAAATCAATAAGAAAAAGGGCAGTATGATAATGATCAAGAGAGATGAAACAAGTAAACATCTTAACATTCTTCTGACACCCCTAACAGCGATCTACCGGCTCGCGGTGCGGTCGCACGCGAGCGTCTCCGCAAATAGCTCACTATTGTGCAGCACGTTAATATTCATGAGCGACGGATAAGGACGACTAATTACCGTAGCATCGCGCTGCTTATTCAATTTACCGAGGATGACGGTTTTTTGGAACACTCGTTCAAGATGATCGAGAACATTTTTAATTTTCGTAGAATAGAATCATTCATGGTTTGGGACACCAATCCGTATAATTTGTTTTAGAAATACTTTTGGGAGAGAGAAAGCAAGTCTATCCAGTACAGATGTATATCTGAACAATCAACCATGCCGCCTTCACTGGTTTTGTTTAATCTTAGGAAGAAACTAAAGTTACTGAAAAGGTAACAAGGAGTATAAATAATGCCTTTTGTCTGCCAGTTTGTTACCTCTTCGCGTCTTAATGGATTTAGGTGAAACTTGACACATTCTGGTCCTGAGACTATTCAAGCTTCAGTATATGCTCAAATCACAGATAGCAAAAGTTTCGAAATTACATCGAAGTAACGCAGCTCTGTTTCCATATGAACCTCAGGCGCCTATTATCAAATACTTACAAAACATTCAAGATACGGCACTGACAAGAAAAATCTTAATACCCCAAGAATTACTGTTGACACACGAAGACCTTGACGGTTCAACAATTCCATTACTTATATTATTATACTATTATTTGCTTCATACCGATTTACTTTTATATCTCTGTAATCGTATTACGTGATTACGGCTATAATTATAATTTTGATAAGCATTTTGTTCTTTCCTGTGGTTTTCTTTCAATTTTGATACAAGGAGAAAATTTTTAACTAGAAAGAACGATCATAGCTTACGAAAGTTTTGGCCTTAAACAAGCACTGTTCTAAACAGCATTTATGCCAGAAATTACAACGGTGCTTTCCGTTTTGGAAAAGAGCGATAGGTTTTTTTTTAGAAACTGATTCCATAACCCAAATATGTACATACACATATCATACAGCTAATAAGCTGCAACGAAAATGAAATTCCTTAAATGCATGATAAGAGCAATTACCTAACTGACGTCGTAATTTAAGAAACGGAATAAACCGTATAGTTTAACTTGAACGTTTATGTGTTGCTTCTTCTCCGGATGGATAAACAACGGAACTCCGTACCTATTACTACGAGCAACCTTGATGATCTAAAACTATTGTCGCGACCACCTCATTTACACTTCATAGATCCGGACCTCAAAACATAATCATCTGAAGTATTTACGCATACTGTTGAGTAATAGCATTGAGAAAACTTATTTCATATAGAAAACAAAAATGGTTAAAAAGTCAACCCGATACTTAATCCTAAAACAAAAGAAGAACTACCGACCTCAAAACAGAATCCTCATTCAAAAATGAAGATTCCAAAATCAAATGTTTGTCGAGACGTGCGTCCGCGCGCACTGCATGCCCTCGACTAGCGATACCTGTGGTTTATCATAACGTTGACTTTTATTTGTGTTTTTTTACGCGATAATGGCAACGCCGTAATCAGTCCCACTCGGGTTTCAAGCGTGGATTGACGTAGCGCATCTCTATGCCCATTCACTAGTGTTGTGATTTCAATACATAGACTATTTTACGCGAGTGAGTTTTTCTATCGTGTGGCTGGACTGAAAAGTTATCGACTGGAGTCGACCGTGGTATACTGAATGGTACACAATTTTAGATAGATTTTGACTCATGAATGAAACTTGTAGTAAAATCTAAAGGATTTGATTTAATAGTAAGTTCAAGTAAGTAAGAGTGTAACTGAAATACTATCGAAATGGCACGTGGTTCTTTCTGTTGATTATTTACGCATTTTACCTTTGATTCAGGTTGCGTTATTTATAACTAAGCCTTTTATAAAAATGCCATGCTTGAAGTATTAGAAATTCTCACGCATTTCTCGTGTTTATTTTTCAAATGAATATGTCGACTGTAAAGTTTTAACTCTTGATCTATTTACAAATATGGAAAGCTCGCACATTATATAAATTTCAAAAAGAATTGATACTGTTTTAATTAATTTCTAACAGTTTTTTGAAGGTTGGGTCAAATGAGAACCTAACAGGGTATCATTGACCACAATCAAAAATATTAAACAGCCTTAGTTTTTAATCCGGAGCGGAATTATTTGAGAACAATTACTGAAAACTTCAACTTTTCTGGGGATGAAGGCTTTCGTTATTATTATTATTATTATTGATAGGCTCGCGTCTGACCACTCTAATATAATGGTAAGTGATGATGTGGTCGATAATGGAGTACGCTTGCCTAGAAGTAACCTATTCACTCTTGACTTAAATACTTAAAATACCCCAGATTGTACACTAACTGTGGATAAATATAGGCATTAATGACCGCAATATGTTTCACGCACTTACACATAATCACGTGTTTGCATGTTCTGTCATGGTGTTTTGTCCAACTTAGTCATTTGTTCGGTAAGTTTATGACTGAAAGAATAGGCAAGCAAGTAACCAACAGTTTTTAAATAAATCACAGTGGTCCTAAAGTGACTCTTCAGAAATGTTCTGGCTATGAAAGTTTTAATAGAAGAGAAATGACTTTCAAATGTTTAATGTAGCTTTTAATTATTTTGTTTTAAAGTTATAAAAGATATTTGAGTGGTCTTCATCATAGTCAGTATCATAGTCAACGTATAATACCTAAATCAAGTATTGAGAATTTACGACACTTTCAAACTGTTTGTTAGACCTCAGACGTCTATTCAAATTAAACCTTTACTATCAACAGGGTAGATAATAGTGTCAATACTTCGTATCTCTCCTGGAAATTATTACCATTTACGAGCAGCAGCCGAGAAGATGATGTTGTCCAGTCACACTTTTAAAGCTATATAATGCTTACAAAATATTTTTAGAGCCTTGAAATAGACTAGTTCACTCACCATAGCCTGTCCTCTATATTCAGCCACCTATTTAACAAGGAGAAGCTACAATTCTGCGTTAAAAGACACTGTAGTTGTACTCGTACAATTTACAGCTCGATTGTAGTATTTCCTGTTTCAGTACCTGCCATAGTTTTACTATCAAGATTTGTATAATAAAGTCTGTTTGTCATTATAATAAAAATGAGTGCCTTTATGAGCTCCATTGTGATTATTTCTCAAATGAAAACTCTGATGGCGATTTGAGGGATATGTCCTTCTTTATTTATATATCTGTCTACTTTTCATAATTGTGAAAACTTTTAAAATTTAGCTAAATGCTTCGACAATATTTTCATGATTTTGGAAAAAACATTCATGAGTAGATTACAACATGTTTTAAAACAATTGCCAAACACGAGCTTCTTGACCATATCTTGATAGATAATCAAATTATAAAATCAAGGAAACGCATGCAAATATTAATCACTATAAGTACTAATCAATGAAAAGATATAGCGTATAACCTACTTATTACTGCCTAAACAGATCATAATCTCGGGTGCTGTGCTAAATCGTGATAATTTCACTATCCTGATGACGTCAGATTAGTACAACATAATTTGTTTACTGTTACGTGGCTGTTGGCAACGCCTTTCATATCATCTGTCATTTTATCGTCATAGATATCTCGTTCTTTTGGTGACGTCAAATGTAAGAATCCGTCATTTTCTATCCATCTTCGCTTAGGAACCCAACCTTAACTCATTTTAATTCTTCTTCTTTCAAAATCTCAGTATTTAGTTGCTTTAAACCTACAAAAGGTTAGTCAGTTCTACGGCTGACACAAAGCGCATATTCATGTCAGCCTGCAATTAAATTAAAATTTGATTTTTTATTGTAACTTTATGTAACTTGTTTTATGGTGATTTATTTGGATTATTGTATTGTAACTTATAAGTTTTCTATGAAGCGCGTAGTTATTATTTCTCCTGTTTCTGTGAATAACGCGTAATTGTTAGTTATTCCAAATAAACAAAATTAAAATTACAATACACTACTAGAAATAGGATTGACCTCCGAATCAGTAACAGGTTCTTTGATTTTTGGTTCCAGTTTTTCCCAATTGCATTCGTTCACACTCTTGTGCACTCTAATATATCCCGCGTCGATGACTGTCTCCGCTTAGATAGATTGCCATGACTATTTAGCATAACCTGAAATCGGGAAAATATATTATACGAAGTTAGCTATTATCTTCGAAGTAAATAGTTGCAACATCATTATCCATAGTGTCTTTAACTTCATAAAGTTTTTCAGCAGCCTTGTCCGCTTTCATGGTTGTCTGCTCATCATCGTGTAATTGATTGCGACCTTTAACGTCTTTCGTTACACGTAAGTTAATGAGGGTTACCTAGATGAAGTGTTTCTTATTCATTTTCTTGAATGAAATGATAAAAAATGACGTGAAATTAAGTTTTGGTATATTAAAAAATTAGTAATATTGGTGACTACTCTTTGTTTACTCTTTAAAAACTTTTCATTCTATTTGAAAAAACAATTCATGTGAATTCTTGATGACCAATGAAGTAACTAACAAATTCTCACTAACTGCTACTCGATCAACATTCTTAAATATTTGTATCTTTTCATTCAAAAATATTTCGTCCTCCACTGAAGGATAATCCAAATACAATAAACTCCAGATCCACGTTTCTGCATATTTTTTGCAAAGCCTTTATAGTGAGTTAGGCAAGCTGAGCAAAACCATACATTTTAGCAATAGCCTATGTCAATGTATTAGCATAGAAGCGACGTCGTTCACTGCTTCACGCTATTTAGAGCAATTAGTCGAAACTTTGACCGACAATACCCAGACCAATGTGGAGTTCCGTACGAGGAAAAAGATGGAAAAATTAACGTAGATCACCATCTTGTATGTGCAATTTTGTTTACTGTTGATTATAAAGTGAAGTTAGAAAAATACTATAAGTTACAGTGAAAATAGCAAAACTGCAGCTTTGAGCAAAAGCTTAATTAGATTAGGAGATTTAGGTTAGGGAGATATGATTGAATATGATTAAAAAGAAAGTGGATTAAAAAGACCAAAACGTAAAAAAATACCATTTGTATTACTTGTCCTATAAAAATTCTCTGTTGGACATAAACGAGAAGCTAGAACGTTCTCGAAGCAAACAAATTTAGCAACCAGGATAGTAACAGCACAACCAAAATGATCAAAATGACGCTGTAGCCCGTTTTAATGACGTCATCATACTTTGATATGTGTCAATGTGATAAATTGATCATATAGTATCTGTAGTAACTAGTAACCATTGAAATTCGTGACGTTTGTATTATTAAATTGAAATCGTGCCTTCAACTTGGTTAGATAATTTCAGGGTAGTCCCAACCCAAGTATTTGATGACGTTGGTAAATAAATAAGTGTAAGAATGCTTAGCAGGTGGAGTTCAGGGGAGAGTAGATTTAAGTACTAGACACTACAAAAGTGATATACATATAGTAGTAGATATAGTATGTGATGTCCTCAAGTTGAGTGCTGTGATACCTATGATTATAAGGCTTTCTAGTTATTTCATCATTGATGATATGGTTCGATTGCTGTGTAACAAGTGTAGGTTCGAAAGAGAGAGAAAAACTTACTTTCCATTGGGACTGGGGTTTGGAGGACTGTCTGACCAAAGAAGCATTCCGGTAGTCAAATGCAAATAACTTATGGATACTATTAACAATGCTACATTCGTGAATTAGTTCTCAGTTGACACTTTGTATTGCCATCGCTGTTCTAAAACAAGATAGTTTTAAGCTCAACATCAATCGTGGCCTACATTAGTCTTGATTTAACCAAATTTCGTCTATACAGAACCTTAGAAAAAATAAAGTCACATTTTGAATGGTAACAATTCCAACAATTGTCCCGGACGCCATTGTAACGTCTGATGACGTAACTCCACATCGTTGTTACGATCAGTAGCGTCTCCTTGTTCATGATTATTGTTCTAATTGCTGTTTGCCACTCTTTAACTTGTTACACTTAATTATTATAGGCCCGGCGCCCCAGCCAAGTGTTTATTTTTAATAGGTAATTTGTGCTTTGTTGGCTACAATTGTACAAAGTCAACCATTGCAAGGAGATAATCGTGAAATATTCCAGTAATTTTCTTCTTTGTTTTCTATAAGTTGGCATTCAAGAAAATAAATATCATATGGCGCTTTATCTACTTCGCATATTTATGTATCTAATATTACATCTACATCTAAAAGTAAAGCAAAAACACCTGTTTGAAAACCAGTTTAAGATGTCTAAAAATAGCCCAAACTTAATTTAACTATCAGCAATCATTGAGAAGCAAAAAAAAATGAAAATATCCTCCGAATACTTGTAACACGGTTAGGTACTTATTACCGTAAATATTGTATAATGGCAACTAATAGAAACCTATTTGGAGACACAAAAAATATAGAAGTAACTAGAGTAATGGTTACGGCGGTGTACTACGACTGCGTACTAATTTTAAAATAGACTGCGTAAAAAGTCATTCATAACAATTTTGCCCAAGATCGTACTTCTCCTAGCACAGAAATAGATCAAGAGATAAAAATATTGAACTGACGTGTTTCTTAAAGAAATTAAAATATTGATAATAGAGATTCATACAATACTAGCTTTGTCCACAGCTTTGCTCATGTTAAAGTAGCTGATACCCTTCTCCAGGGTCTCTGTGCCAAAATTCATCAATATTGGTTCACCGACTTAAGCGTGAAAGCGTAACAAATAAACAAACTCACTTTCGCAATATTATAATAAAGATGAAAAGCTCTAAACATGTTTTAACTATATGAAACATTCATAATATCCAACCAAAAATATATTACAAAATATTTGTCAACTTCATAAATATAACATATGACTTGTGAACATAGTAGCGTCACCTTGAAAGTACTCCTATCAGCATCTATCTTAGACATGTCAGCTTATCATGAAATAACTGCTCCATCTTCAATAACTTGTCTAAGTTCTAAGATAACTATGTCAGATCTTATCACAGACAAATCCCTTACAAAATATTCTTCTTTTATGTATCCTGATTATTCAACTGTTTAGGTAATTTCAATATCTGCAGCTTTGTGGTCATGAAATTCGTTTCAGATTTCAAAAATTCTTTAACAAGAAACAAAAGTTTTGCTTCCTTGTTAAATTTGTTACAATGATGAAAATTTAAATTAAAATACCAAAGAAATTCAAGAAATGTTATTTCATATCTATTATAGTTCAGTTATTAGTATTCCACTCTTTGCTCAGTAAAAATAAGTTTCCTCACCAAACCACAAAGAAAGATGAAACAAAAATTCTGAATGGCATAATATGTCAGAAATTCCGACGTTGTTACAAAAGATAATAAGAAATGTGCACATGGAAGTAATCCTTGTGAATAACATTATTCAACGAAAGCTTACGTACCTTAATGTTACATAATGCAATAACCACCCAAAATCAAAATCCTTTTATCGAAACATGATAACGATAAAAGGTATACATTTTCAAATCTGTCGGCCGAGCACCGAGTCACGATAAAACTGATTGTGGCTGATGAATGACCTCGTCAAGACGTTAAACCTTCCAGCATGAAACAGCCGTAGCTGTCCCTTAGAATTACAGTCTGTCAACTGTAACTATACGGTGTGTCATTATTTGATTACTGAATTAATTCATGTTCCGGATCAGAGTAAACCTAATCGTCTTCGACATTGATAACCTTTGCCATGCATTGAATCATACTTGAAGAACACAAAATATCAATCGATATCGAACTTTTGTCAGGTGTGGTTGAAACGCAGACACAATGAATAATTAATCACGTCTTGCAGACATACAAGGCGCATCAATGTATGACCTGCGCAATTATTTCGTTTCCATAGGTCAAAGTTTCCTTGATTTGCGAGTAGGAGAGAGGAGGAGGAGATAATTACGTTGGTTGTATTTTCCATGAGAAAACAGAAATGGACGATGAAATGAATAAAGATGGGCTGGAAGCAGTGGATGCTACTTTTCTTATCTCAATAATGTTTCTAATTGTTTTCACTCCTTCATTACACAATGTAAACATAAAACAATAAGATATCAATTACTTGAAGTGTGATTCTTGTCATCACACGACTTGATAAAGGAAATAGGAGCCAGAAGTGATTGATTCACTACATGTAAATAAAAGTATCAATGCTCCTGTAATGTCTATGCTTTCTAGGTTAGATATGCGTGTGAGTCAAGTTATGAAACGAATGATTTATAAGGGAACGTTTTCATTTTACAGTGTCTTATTCATCTGAGGAATCATTCATAAGGTTATTGACTTTGGTAATGTTATACGGAGTATCTGTTTACGAAATTGAGTTATATCCTGAATGACAATTCTTTGTCTAATCACACATAGTTTTGTATCTATCCATTAACGTCTGCTTCTTTCGCAGTCTGATTCAAGAGTCCTAGTCGGATGGAACAATTTTCTGGTTAATAAGATGCAACATTAGATGCAAGCTCTACAAAATCTAGACATACTGTCTAGTTTGTCCGATCCCAGACGTTCTGGCAGCTAACCCTGTCTATCTTTAGTCGCGTTTCTTTTGAAACTAATAACGCTTCTCGTATATTTTATTCCGACGCCTCACCAATAGGTCAACGAGGTGAAATTTTAGAATTTCTGGTCTGTTATTCTAGGAATTAGGATAATTACAAGATTCTAAGATTCTTACTAATTGAACAAAGTCATTACGCGTGGCCCGTACTGCAGTTAGCGTCAACTCATTTTCTTTAATTAATTCAAGCAATTTAGATTATCTGATGGATTTAGAATGTGTTTCTAAATTAATGTCTTGAACAACATTTCAAACATCTAGTTTCTTCGTCGTAAACATATGACGAATAATAAATTAGTTAGTACTCCTTGTTTAAAACACGAATGATAAGAGACACTTAACCATAATGGTTTTAAACGACACTTCGAATGGTATTGCTGCTTTACCTCAAATCTGACTAATTTACAACTGCATATCACTCAGATGCATTTATCTTATCTCGACATATCATGGAGCGGTATTTATTTGCCTATAACTCGTTTTATCTGTCGTTTATTTAAATATTTGCCCGTTACACTTATGATGTTACATTTTTATTATCAGTCAGTCTAAATAGTATTATAATCACAGTTATTATATTGTGTGGATTAACTTAGTTATTACTTCTCTCTCTTTCGAAGCAAACTGCGATTTCAAATCCGTTTTTTTTTTGTTGCTTTGTCTTAAAACATTGATTGATATCCCGACTAGTCTTACTAAACATTTCTCCACATTTACCATCCGTAGGCGTACAACTAAAGCGTGTAATTCTGTGCACACCTTCTGTGTTTCTTACTAATCAAGAGCCATCTGCCTTCAAAGCAAAAGAGAACAAGCATCTTCCGAGACCAAGTTTCAACGTAGACCTCATCTATCGCTTCCCTTCCTTTTGCCTACTGCTCCCACATCAGTATTCCGAAATATTCATTAATGTCCAAACCCGCTAAACAAACTGACGTTATTCAATGATTACCACCTTTCCCAAAAACGGCATAACCTCTGCCTATTCAAATAAATAAAGCCACGCATCATACATTACAAACAAACCCAGCAGATGACACAACAATACACAATTGATCTTTTTAATATATCCACTACAAAACGAAGTGGCTATTTCAATGTAATTGTGGTTTGTTACAAATTCCGTGCCTTTGTCTCGTTTTATAGTAACATTATTGACACCGTTTGGACCACTAAATATACTATTTGTTGATGGTTATTCATCTGCTATGTGATTTTTCCTGTTTGGCAGGTACGTTTTTTACCGTTTTCTATTGTGACAATAGATAAGTATATTAATATATGTCCGTTAGTATTGCTAAATTGTTTTGCTCAATTTTAAATTACCACTATGATTTGAAAGCTACATTATTGATTTGACTCTAATCAACTGATGATATTTTTTAAATTTTCGTAATGTAAAAAAGTAATGTGTAGGTGTTCACTAGCCTAGTATGTTCTACTTCCACTTTCTAGACATTAACAAAAGCCTAAAGAATAAGAGTTTCGACCTACTTGTGCGTAACTAATTTCCAATATTATTCTAAATTCCTGTCTTTTGTACTTGAGTTTTAAAATACTATAGTTGCCTATTCTATTTCAACCACCTGGCTTTTACCGCCACTTACGCACTAGGTTAACACATCTTGGTTTTCATTCCCATTACTAATTTGAAAACCCTGGTATAATTTTACCTGTCCAGTTATGATTTAGTACACTACGTTAATCAAAATATTGAAATTACCATTGGCCTGTAAAGCATCACCTTGACCAATTTCTTTAAGTTTTTCCTCTAATATTTTATCATCAGCTTTCGATCTAAAATCATGGCCATGGTTTTTGCTGTCAATAGAATCTAAAACGGCATTATTTGCAAAATATTTTTAACCTTGCTTTTTGGTTGACTTGGCCCGATTTGCCGTAAAATAATTGAAGATTAATATGTGCAAGAGGCTCTCTACCGCTGACGTAAGCGGTAGAGAGCCTCTTGCACATATTAATCTTCATCATTGTCATCAATTTTACTTGTTTGCCCTTTAAAATATTGTTATTATTTTCACCGCCTAAATGTAAGTAATAGGCGTTGAAAATAATAACAATTATACTGCCCTTGTTCAATGGTACTTGGAGTCGACACTTCTTCTCAAGCCATCATTTCTTCCCTTTTCTTTCATATTATTCGTCACACAGCCCGTCCACTTTTAAATATATATATTTGTGCCTATTTCTCATTAATTTACCTTCAATGCCTGAGTACTCTTGTTCTTTGATTTTTCAATCATTGTTTACACTAACAAATCGTTTACGTCTTAAGTAATCACGTGCACTGAAGACAATTCAGTCCTGTTACACTTTCTCACATAATACCATGTAATTGACTTCATCACGTGGTTTCAGTCACATGGCTAATAAACGATATTACTGTAATAGATTTGAACTGTGAGAGCGGGATAGTTGAATATAAGGTCACATCTTGTGGCTCTTGACATGATTTTTGCTCTCCGAAACTTGGTAATTTACAAACAGCAATCGTAAGAGTCAGTTGTCTTGTGCTTTGGTACAATTTGTTACTAACATATGAAAGAAAAAAACATTCAGAATAGTTATCGTCGCTTACAGCTATTGCAAATGCTATGCAATGAACGTAAACATAACCAAAATAGCATTATGAATAATAAATATTGACATTCTTACATTGTAACAATCATATTATTTGTAACACCTAAAAATAAACCCACTATCGTTTCAGCTTCATCCTTTTATCCCAAAGCAACACTTATCGAGAATTCGTGACAAATATTATTTATCAGCTAAGCTGAAACATGCTGAAAACCACAGTCATATAATCTTTATTATCATTCATCTGTCAATCTTTTATCAATTGGTTAAACCGTTTTTGTTTGAGCCATAACTGAGACTTTGAGTAACGCTTTAAGATATTATCATATTGAATGTATTGGGCCATTGTTAGTTTCATTGTTTTCATCTCTTTTTTCTTTATCTTTAGCCTAAAATATTTCTAATATCTCTTTTTTCACGCCACCTTTCAACCCATATGTTTTTTTTTTAATTCTTCTGACCTCGTATGCTTTTGCCAGCACGCCCAGACCTATCGTTGTACGATAGGTCTGGGTTTTTCCGTAACAACAAGTCCCTGTGTATCTAAATAAAAAGAAAAAACCACTCGCAGCTAATTGGTTGAAGCTTCTTTAATCGTTCGTAGCATTATCCACTGTAGCGTAACAGCACACGAAACGACACAGCTGCTAATAGTTTCAAAATGTGAGTTCTCTCAAATATTATTTATCAAGATTGTATGACAAGTTACATTTCATACAAGTTTTTTTACTTTATTCTTGCTTATCATGGGTATTCTCTAGTTTCGTTTCGATCAATCTTGTCATTCGTATATTTGGCTTCCGATACTAAAATTTCATTCAATGACTATTTTAGGTGTTGGCTAAAATTGGTACTATACGTATTACATTAAATGGTGCAATCTCTCGGATAATGCCGGGTAATGATATTATTTGCAGTAAAAACTCAAAAGTTGTGAAACTATAAAAATTCAACAATTTACACTGTTACGAAAAAAAAATATTGCTGATGATACGACCAAAGCAGGTATCCAAAACAATGACGTAGCACCAAATTATTACAAAATTTTACACACTACTTTTTCAGTTAGTAAAACTACAATGAATTCTTTACTACGCAAACAATTGAGCTGGAATTCCAATTAACAAACAGCGTAGTTAATTTAGAAGCTGTCAAATTTACGCTCAGCCAATGAGCGCCCACTAATCACAACTGACATGTGTAATGTGAACAGACGTGGCCAATGGACGGCCATCAATGGTGTTCACGGTAACTTAATGAACTTAAGTAAGGTGAAGTTAGACTAGAAAATTAGGGAAATAGGAATTGTAACATTAATTGTAGTAGTACCTAAGAATTTTCGAGGCTGATAAATAATTGAGGTTCAGTAAGCCACAAGTTGCTAATCTTTATAAACGACTGAAGATTTCCATCAAAAAAGATTCTTAGTATAGTTCGGTAAGTGAAGGACTGATAATATTTAAAATGAGCTCCGCCTTCCTCTTTCTCCGAGTTCCTTTGTAACGTTATTTTTGGCCATCAACTTCAAAAATTAAGTACTTTTTGTTCTAAAAATGATCATAAAGCACATCTTTATCATCTATGTTTAAAATTTTCGCACAGCCTGTAATAGAACCAACAATTTCTGGAAAAGTTAAAATATAAAAACCAGATAGTGGAAAAATCCGTATACCCTACATAATTACAATTATCTTTGTAAGATTCACTTTCAGTGAAGTAATCGCAAAGATAACAGACAATGTTGATGGAAGTCAAGACTTCCACCAACATTGTCTGTTGCTGTGCATTCCAGGTATATCTCCAGCGATTTATCTTGATCTTGATAATACATCTGGAATGCAGAAGAAAAAATATAGTAAATTAATAAGAAAGGTGAAGGATCTTAAGATACAAGAGAAGGCCGTTCCCTTGCAATAAACGATGCATTACCATACTTGAAGGGAAAATTGGTTGAAAGTACATAAATAAAGGATAGAAAAGAGATCGCTCTCTACCAGAGCGAAATAAAAACAAAGACAGTGTATTTATTGTCACAGAACTGAAGAGAACTTAACGATAGTAAAAAAGAAAATAGAAAAAGTCTTCCGTCTTAAGCAACGCAATAAACCTGCCTACCTACAGCTTAACATAGATGAAACAATAGAACTAACCACGTCATTCTAGAACGTTACATTACATAACAGAGGCACTGAAAGACATCCTCATGAAACTGAAGCTAATACAGTTACAGTAATACACGTTATTAGAGGTATAATGCTCAGAAATGACGCGTTGCTACATTGTATGGAACTGTTATGTGCCTCATTGTAAATGCATGGGCTCTTAGGTTTCTATTTTTGTTCATATTCTATAATTGTTCAGGTTTGCATCCTTATGTTGGACATTCAAATAAAATGAAGATTGCAAGAGAATTCTTATTGTTAATGTTAAAAATGTAAGGTCTGTGCTATTGCTTCCTTAGAAGTTTTGTGTGAAATAGTTTTATATCGAGGATCTTCCATTGGAACAGTATGATCTTCTCCCAGTATTTGGTAATGAAGAAGAAGAGATGAAACACCAATCTTGTCCTCTTAGCTCATTGATGCTTCGAATTATCTGCTTTATTATCCACTAGTTTTTACTCGCGAATTCATCCGCGCATTATTATCCCGTTCTTTTCCATTCCTGCATAGCCTTTAGCCTTCCTCATAAATGTAATAATAATAACAATGTGGCTATCACATACAAAAATAATTGTCCAAATCCAACTGATACTTCCAGAGATTAGCTCGTTGAAACAAGCAAACACTTCAAATATATTATATTAGTACATGTAGATATTAGAATAGATTTAGCCGATGATCCAAAATTATGTTACGGTACTTTTTGCAAAACGCCCACATCTTGCCGATCCCCATTAGTAACAAAAGCATGAATGCTGATTTAAACATATTACTTATATGTCACCATCTACTTATAACGGAAAACAACAAGTAATATGATTATTTAACTACCTCCACTGAAGAGAACACGACTCCTACACAATAAGAACTATAGAAATCATTGTTAGGAAATGGCGCCAGTCAATATCTAGATAAGTGCATTTAACTGAGATAATTTTCATGTTATCGTAAACTCGAGTCGGCGAGACTTGATAGGAAGGCAGTTTGGAATCCATCAATCAAATTTTATTAAAAGGTCATGATGACCTGTTGGTTGGCAGCAATGCACGTCATTTCATCAATGGACAAAAAAGTACTAAAATGGGACGATAATTCGACGTCACTGTCGTCACTCAAGATTGTAAACAGTAGGTATGATGAACTTTCATTATTTGTCTGAAAATCATCGATCGATAGACGGTTGTGTAACGTAAAGGGTGTGTTGTAAAACAATCTATTTACGTAAGAAAACTTACTAAGTTGATTTCATAATTCATCCCTTTTTAAGTTCTGAAGGAATTGCTTAAGAAAATGTTGTTGACTTGTTAAACGAATTCAGATAATATAATAAATCAAAGAGAAGACCATATGTTTAACTGGCGGTTCTATAATATTCCTTCTAGTATATTTGATCACATTGTCAAGTCTACGCTTTTTCATCGTCACCTCGACGACTAGCCTTACTCAAAATAATATTTACATTATTATTGTTTGTGATTTCCTTTGCATGTACTAGTGACACATTTATCACAATTTATCAACCTCCTGACATAATTGTGATAAGGATACCTAACTCTGCGATAATGTTACAAGCTTGTGCTACACACCGGAAGGCAAGATTTTTGTCTCATTTTCGCCAATTATGTCACATCTCCGATAATTATGTTATAGTCGGAATTTGGGATTTGCCTTGTCACTGTAGTGGGAGTTTACGTCTGTGTCATTCGAAATTCACACTATACCTACCTAAAAGTTCTTTTTTTCTAGCCTGTTATGTTATCTAGCAATGTTATCCCTTTCGGGCGCAGTTCCTGATTAAGATTTTAGATATTGTTTCAGTCGTCTGATACGTGTTTGATATCGTCAGAAGTTTCTCTATCAACAGCGTTCAATCTTTCCGTAGCCACAGTACTACTTACAAGCGGACAATTACTGCAATTAATCATATGCGCGATCAGGTAATCAATACTCTTTTGTTTATCTGTATAACACGTGTCACGAACATGTCTTGAGACCTATAGTCCACTCGTTCGTATCATGCCATCAATCACGGCGATACCATATCTTTCGTATCGGATACGCACAAAATTCAATGCAATTTTTAACATGAAACCTTTATTTTGATTTGAAATTATGTCGGTTATCTAGGTTTTTGTATCTGTCAGCTCGTATGGCTTACTTTTTATCCGGTGGATTAACTGTTTACGCACTGAATACGATTGGTCGTCTTCTAGATATTTAACAATAATACGCTTCGTAACTTTAACAGTTTCTTCTCACATTTAATCAGGTATTAGTGCTTTTAGCATTGCTAGCTCTATTTTTCGTAAAGGCATCTGATTTCCTCGGTCTGTTTTCATTGTTTAGTCTATGCTGTTCCACGGCTGCCCGCTAGTGTTTCAACTCTTACTCTCTCTCATATTTTTTTCTAAACATTGAAATAATTAATTTATATTTCTGACTTCTGTAAGTCTTTGCTGTAAATTTTAGCGCTCTTATAGCATGATTCCCTCTCAAGCTGTCTCTAGTTGTGCAAATGTAGATTTTACCTAACTGTCCAAGAACTCCACGACCTCATCCCACCGGCCCCCTTCTACCATCGGACATCTAGACGCACTGCAAGTTACCATCCCTACCTTGTTGCTATTCCACCAATTCGCACTAAACGTTTCCAAACGTCTTTTATAATGCGCACAGCAAAGGAGTGGAACTCTGCGGCTGTGTTTCCGAACGCTTACAACCCTAATCTCTTCAAAATTAGAGTGAACTGGCTTCTTCTGGGTAAGCTTACTCCATCGTCGACTTTGTCTCTGTCATCTATGACCTAGACTAGAGTCAAGAGCAAACTCATCTCAAATAATTCGTCATCATCAGAGCCCAACTGCGCCCACTGCTGGGTATTGCCTTCTGTGCCAATCCCCTCGTTTCTATGCCAGCTTCAGCCATTTTCTACCTGCAATGTTTGTCAACTAAAATTAGTTTTAAAATGTTTGGATTTTTGATTCTTTCTAAGTCCTTAAGTTATTCATCATATACTTATGTGGTTACTAATAATGTAGATAATTTGTCAATCACACTCTTTTGATTAGTAGTGACGAAAATAGTTTTTTTTTTGTGGTAAATATGTAATCTACATGTACTTCTTTTGTAAGGCTAGATAATTTTATTTATTATGACCAGAGATAGAAATACGTAGATTATATTTACCTAATGTTCGTGGAAGTAAGTAACATAGATTTGATAATACCTTCTGTAAAACCCCGAAATCATAAATGGAATCATGACAATTAAAACCCGGGATTATAAAAACATGAACAGGACTTTGAGTATAGATAGTTACAAATTATTGATTAGAAGAATCAAAAGAAAAAAGAGTTGTGCTTAAACAAAGCTATTTAATTTAACAGTTTTTGTAGGTACTCTTAAAACATAATAAGATTCTTCAATATAATAATTTTGTTTGTATTCAAAGCGCAATAAGTAATTTGCAATTTCTTAAATCCCGGGATACTATCGTCATGTTTATGATTCCGGGATTTTAGAGGAGGTATTATCAACTCTATCTTACTTACTTCCAGGAACATTAGGTAAATGTGGTCTACCTATTCCGATCTCTGATTATGACGGAAAGGCAATTTATTTTGAAGACTGGATAATTCTTCAAAAATCTTACGTGTACATGACAATAGTTGTGAAGTTGTAGATTGTACAAACTGAGAATATAAATTGATATCCATTCAATGTTTTTTTATTATCTTAATAACAAGAGTGAGTATGCATTACTGAAAACTTTATCAGAACCTAGTTATCTGAACTCAAATCAATTGATTAATAATTATTATTTTTAAAGAAACTACTTTTCAAGGTCAAGTTATAATAGTTTCGTTTTAGCATAGCAATAGCGGTCATTGACCTTTGCTTATATCTTATAGTAGAAAACCGAACAATAAATAATCTATATATAACTGCAACATTTAACTTGTTTTTGGTCGTTTTTTTTTTAGGCTTGTGTTTAAACGCCTACCAGAAAAGTACCTATTTACTACAAAAAAAATCGAAATAGTTGCCAGAATGGATAAATGCTCACCAAAATCAAATTCGGTTGTTGTGGTTAAAAAAAAGTCGGGGTGTCCTAAGTCCCGAGCTCGCTTAGCTCGCTCTTGCATCCAAGTTCTCCTAGTAACAGAAGTAACATTGTATTTCAGGGAAACAAGATTTGGTAACCATTTATCCATTTTGGTAGGCAAAAAGAATATAAATACAACACATACAATTATTTTGATGAGTGTATAATTATGTTGGAACTTAAAACGTTGTTCCTTAGGCACCTCGGTATAGAGTGGGTTTATTTTATTTGAAGATAACATATTTTACTTGGTACGCATTTAAATTGTAGCCTTTTTTTATAAAAGAAAAGGACTTCATTGTATTTTTGTAATGATAATTCTTTCATAATCATAACCATCTCCTTTAAATACGACTAGACCACGCCCTTCTGAAACATCCAGTGTGAAGTGAAGGCTTGGGTGAAGGTATCACAACATGGAATGACAGGTCACTTCGTGAACACGTGACATCTTGATTATATGGATTGACAGCTCAATTTGTGATCACTTCACCCAAGCCTTCACTTCACACTGACATGTTTACAGAATCAGTCCATAGAGTATTTGATTTGCACTTAAACCTTAGTATTTTGATAAAAAATAATATTTTATGGCTTTCAGTTAATCTAGCGTGGATTAACACGGTTTAAGAGATAAAAGGAATGCTAATACGTATATTATCTTTTAATTCTTAAATCTACCCTATGATAGGTACTGTCTGGCAGCTAGATACATAATATGATTTACTGTATAGGCTTAGATTCGATAGGTTTTTTTATTTTTTTTTAAGGATGGGAAATCATCAAATGACTTCTTTCGCTCTGAGTAGAGCGGAAGGGCTTGTCAGACTCTTACTGACTAAAACCCATCCGTGTTCTTACTATGAAGACAGGCCCCCAAAACGCCCGCCCGGCACTACTTCCTAGTGTTTTAGCTGGGAAGAAGTGGCGCAACAAACTCCCCAGTAACACATCTGTCTGTTAAGTTTTAAAAACTTGAATTTATACAGTAGTATGCAAGTATTTCACAAAAAAGAAAAATAAAATATTCAATTTGTAAATCAAATTAAATGAAATTAATTGACACTTTAGCTAGCACAATTTTCAAGTAATTCAATTACGTATT
Source organism: Mamestra configurata (assembly GCA_002192655.3). Taxonomy (NCBI): domain Eukaryota; kingdom Metazoa; phylum Arthropoda; class Insecta; order Lepidoptera; family Noctuidae; genus Mamestra; species Mamestra configurata. The sequence continues at coordinate 350,903 of NDFZ01005359.1, read as the reverse complement.
ATACTCTATCCGTTTAGGTAGTTAACTAAAGGTAAACAATCTTGATGTGTCTTTTTACACAAATTCATATTAAACAAATAAACTACTTTTCAAACTTATGGTTCAATTGATTTAGTATTCGTTACTGTTGTATTTACTTTGGTTTTTACTTGCATTTTATTTTTAAACTGAGTTTTTAAGTAAAAAGTTACATCAAGATTGTTTACCTTTAGTTAACTACCTAAACGGATAGAGTAAAATAACTTATGGCTGTAGACTTTTAGAAGCAAGCATTTCCTTACAATACTGAAAGAGCTCATCAAAAAAATCGGTCAAAAACACGTAACGAAAAATCTCAAATAAATGACGCCACAAAAAAAGCCTGTAAAATCTTGACGTTACACTAAATATTTGTTACCGAGTTAAAGATAACTGTTATCAGAATCTTTGCAATCTTCACATACATCATCATTCATCATCTGCTCGACGTAGAACTGGATTGATTCTGTGAGCCATTTCGTTTAACTACGCGGTCAGGTTAACATGTGTTTCTTACTTTAAGTTTCTTATATTTTTTTTTTTTACGTAGTCATTTGAGGGTAGTGAAACGTCATCGTTTGCAGGTAGCTACGCTACTTTGTGATCGTCATTTTGGTAACGTTATTTATTCAGTAGTCATAAAGTGGAAGTGTATTTGAAGGGAATTTAATTATATTATAATCGTGCTCCGTAATAGTAATTTTGTAATGAAACCTTGGCTTTCATAATTGCATGTGTCAATCTAAATTTGCATTGTTTTAAAAAAATATCATATTATTATCTCAGCGTTTGATTTAAGTATGTATTACACTTTCATAATTCAGATTAAAGAGTATTACGTATCATAATCTCATTTAATCCTACTATCACTTACAAAAACCAGAAAAAAAAACTTGCATCAATCAAAAACAAAAATATCTATAACACTTACGTAATTAAAAAAAGCGACTCGACTGACGATAACTTATCATTTCAGCAACAAACAGTATTCAGTATATCAGTGGACGTGATTCAATCAGTATTAAATGGACAAAATAGTGAGTTTACTATAAAGATGTGTTTAACAAGGAACAGTGGTCGACAAAAGTGATAATGACAGTCAGGTGACGAGAGTACCGGCCGGCTGGCTGTGGCTGTGAAGCTGAAAACATTCCCCTTTTAAAAATATTATCCAAGGGCCCAGTGGATACTAGCAAGGATATCTGCAAAATGACCAAGGGCCCTCGGAAAGTGAAGCTAGTCATTGTAGTCAACAATAAGAAAGAGTGAGTATTTCTTTTGTTTTTTTTTAGCTTTTTTTATTTATTTATTTATTAAGTAAGAGCACACCAACGACATATTTAAAATTTTAACAAAAAACAGTAAATTATAAGTATTGAATTCTGTGCAAATACATCACTTATAGGTATGCACAACATTCTCCATGAAAGATTAACAATTTGAAATAAAATAATAACAATTAAATTCAGTTAACGCATTACAAAATGAAATAAATTACACTTTATACAATAGTTATAAAAATTAAAAAAAAATGTCGTTTACAAATTGCGAATTAGTTAAATTAAGTACAGTAAAATAATTTCAAAAGAACAGTAATATTAAATTAAATTAAATTAAGGGCTTGTTTGTAGCTAAGGGTTTTTTCCACTAATAACAGTTATTTATTAATTTTACGTATCTGTCTCCTTTTCGCTTCTGTGGAAACTGGCCCTAAGTTTTTATCGGAAAAATAGTAGCCAAACACCATCAAAAAGTTTTATCCCGCTACTGAATTGCACTATGGAAATACAGATTAACGTTTAAAAAAAAGGAAAAAATTATTCACTTGCATAGTCGACTTACTGCCTGACATTAAGTCGACATGGCAATTGTTATTCAAGTTCCCACCGTGCTTAAAAGTACAAATTTGTCATTTAGAAAAAGCTTATGTGGTTAATTTTCCTTCCCTATTGGTTATGAAGTGTGCCTTACCAATGAGGTAAGATAACAAGGAAGGAATATTGTTTTATATACTCGAGGAAAGTCTAGTTCACAGTACCTACTATATTCTTAAGTTCTACATACCTAATTAAGCTTTAAAACTTATTTAGTATGGACAGGGCGGACTGCTCATTTTTCTGACGCCACAAATTGGCCCTTAATTGGCCCATCTATACCAAAGCTAACTCGCTAGGCGATCGGCAATCTTCGGGAGCGGTCGTGTGTGTGCGCGAGACATTTAAAATGTCGTGTTTTTTGTATGGTGAACGTGTATAAGCAGTCGTTCGGACGGCCTTTTGAAGCACTATACTTTTTGTGTCCTCTGTAGAATTTGCCCATACTTTGTAAAATCGATTGTTACGAACAAAAATAATCTTGTTTTACATCTTGAATGTATATTTTACACGTTAGGACACTGAGTACAAACATCAGGATATTGTTCTCAATTCTAGTGCCAATTGAGTGTGACTAACATGTATCAATGAACGAATAATGACGGAAAACTTAACTTTGTTACAAATACTCGAAACAATCTCTACACGTGTTTGTAATGAGTAAAAAAGATAATACATTGTGATAAAATTATTATCTTCTAGAAATGCCAAGCCCCCGTCATCCTCAACAATCTTGGCGTAGACTTACGGACCTAAAACTGGGAATTTGTTCGAAAGAGTCACCGCGGCCCTGGAACACAAAGGGCATTTTGAGGAACACGGATGGGTTTTAGTCAGTAAGAGTCTGGCACTCCCTTCCACTCCGCCCAGAGCAGAAGGAGTCATTTGATGATTTCTCATACTTTTCCACATCTTTGGGATACATTTAGGGGCGAACCTGATGATCTGACCTCCTGATATACAAAGAAATACAATGTTTAAAGGCTTTGGCAGACAGGCGTGATGTTACAATGCGACTACGCCAAGTCATTCTAATCCGAAGAACAATTTGTGTGCCTTAATATCTACCGAATACTTATTTTACGTCAATAGCATGATAAATAATACACCAGTTAATCATTGTAAAATAGTACCCATTACCATAACATAGATCGTAACCTCGTAAATCAGTAAACCTATTGGAAGAGCCCCATTCAAGAATCTGACATTATAATTCTAAACATAATCATCTAAAGACGTAAAGAATAAAAAAAACTAACCATTTCATTAGTATCTAATTATAAAGACTACATAATTAAATAAACGACAAACCAGTAATCCTTGGTGGCTGTCATCGCAGCGGATACAAGCCATTTTCTCCCTATTGTGGTGGGCAATTAAGATGATTTTCTGATATCATTAGCATATAATGGGCTACGTCGGTTCATTCACGGTTTCCATTCAAGATATTGTAGTACTTGCGTATTTCTTTGTGTAAAGTAAGGGCTCTGACGCATTTTGTCATGACTTGCAGTTAGAAGATTTACTGCATTGAAATTACTGCGTTCATCATCCTCTCTCGGATTGTCCCAATTTTATCTTATTTGATGTCACTTGATAGTACCACAGTATAGTCTTTATAACCCAAAGGTTGACTGGTAGAGAATGCCTTGATGCATTAAGTCCGCCCATGTACCACACCACCATTGTACATAACGTTTTAATAAATAAATAAGATGGTTACAGATAACAGTTTAACACTACCATCTTGTCAATTTGAACTAGATGATGCCAGTTTTCCCATCCGACTACCCTAAGAAGACACACTGAAACAAACTCAGATGTCAATGTCTCTTTCAAAGTCCGTACCATCCATAGTGATCAAATCATATGAGAACCATGGAGGTTACTGTCTGAGTTGAGCTTTTGAGGAAAGTGCCACATAGATTCGAGTGGATCTGTCCAGACCGTGCAAACATTTGTCAGTTATCGAATAGCTCAACTTATAATTTTAAGGAGCTCACCGATTCCGCGCAGCATGTCTTCTTCGACATCTCTATTTGCTGTCTCAGTCAGTTCCTTTCTAGCCATATTATCTTTCACAAAATTGTCTTCATAAAACTGCTTTTTGAATTTACTCTATCCATATATCCAAGTTAATGTTCAAAATTTTCCTCATGACATGTCACTTATTCTTATAACTGCCTTGACCTTGCAATTTTAATGTACAGTACCTGGATGACCTGGCTTTTTTTGGGAAACGTTTTCTAAAAATGAAACCTGAAGATCGATTTATCGCCCCCGAAACCCCCTGCATACTAAATTTTATGAAAATCGTTGAAGCCGTTTCCGAGATTCAGATTATATGTATACACATATATGACAGCACGGTTGGCGCAGTGGTTGAGCGATTGACTGCGGCGTTGTGTCGCGGGTTCGTTTCCCGCAAGACACAATTATTTGTATGGCCTACAGATAGTTGTTCCGGGTCTGGCTGTTTGTGTATGTGACTTTGTATGTTTGTAAACACACCCACGATACAAGAGAAATTCCTAGTGTGGGGCAACGTTAGAAAAAAAGACATATATATACAAGAATTTCTCGTTTAAAGGTATAAGATAGGTACAAGCTTCCAACGTAGGTACCTAAGAGGGGAATAACTGAGATATTGTAAAGAAAATATGTAATAAGGAAAAATAAACCACAATGGTTCTTAGGTACTCAATCCAAGTGATTTTTTGGATGTAGTCATACCTTACGCTAGTCCATACTCGGATTTGACAGAGAAGGTACATAATAATTTTACTTAAAAGGTAGATGATTGCTTTAAGAGTTAAGAGGACTAAAGCAATGATGATGGGTTGTGAGAAAGAAAATATAACTAACAACCCCTTTTTAGTAGTCACTCATAGAGAAGTATGGAAGAAAAAAATAATGTTGTTCCGACCCTAAATAAATTGAGATTCATAATCATAATAAATCATCAATATATGTAAAATTCTTCCGTTACTGAGTCAGTAACTGGCAGACAAGGCACTGCCGAAACTACTGGTCGTAGAAAGTTGATATTTGGCATGTAGCTTCCCTAAACTACGTAAAGGTTGCGGAATTTGTTCGAAAGAGTCACCGCGGCCCTGGAACGCAAAGGGCTTTAGAAGGAACACGGATGGGTTTTAGTCAGTAAGAGTCAAACACGCCCTTCCGCTCCACCCAGAGTGGAAGAAGTCCTTGGATGTTTTCCCATCCTTAAAAAAAAGGGGGAGCACTACCTGTCAGGGTGGCGGGATTTCTTCGAAAGAGTAACCGCTTGAAACGGGCATTAGGAGGATTAAACAAAGGGCATTAGGAGGAACACGGATGGGTTTTAGTCAAGGGGAGTTCTACGGGAACGGGAAATAGGGAATATGCGCGTACGAATTCGCGGGCAAAAGCTAGTATCAGCATAAAAAATAAACTTAGCTGTCAATTAAAACCATATCAACACAGCGCAAATTCTTGAAGCGCCTCGCATTCTGTAAATTACAGCTGTTTCTATTAAACTAACTAACTAACTTTGTTCATGAAAAGGGCAATTCTAGAATACAAATATTTTATGTTTATTGAAAACATGCTTTCAATTAAGTTGCTCTATCTGCTATCTACCTAATTAGCTTATTTTTATGAATACAAAGCTGGAACGAAAACACTGGACTCTTATCACAACTGTAATGTCACCTTTGGAATGTACAATAACATATTTTGATTTTATTCCTGAGCTTCAACGAAAATTTTAGTATGGCATGGCATTTTTTACTCGACTGCCCCAGAGCAGGGTAATGTTTTTCGAGATTATGAAGATATGTCATTCAATTGGTGTGAAGAAGCACAAGAAAGAAAGAATGGGGGGAGACCTTTGCCCAGATGTGGGACAGTTCAGGCTGATAAACACGTAGATACATCCTACTAGGAAGGAAAAAAAATATTCCACTTACGCCTCTACATACTTCTAGTAATTAATTGCAGATCGGAATCCAACAGAAAATGTATCCAAAGCCAGTATTTATGATGGTGTAAAGTTAGTATGAGGGTAGAATGTGTGTCTAGGCCCCACTCAGGGCCAACTTTAAGTGGTTCGAATCTAATGAGTGAAAAACGTTTTATGTTTTTTTGCAATGATTTCGTACCTAGAGTATGGAAAATACCAGACTGACAAAAAAAGTTGATAAAACCGCTTTTAATTGTATTAATGTTTCCTCTCATAAAGAGGAGGCCCGACAGTGGGATAGTTTAAGGCTGAAAATGCTTTGCTTATATTTTTAACGTATCTGAAGTCCTTGTCCCTAAGTGATGATGATGATATTCATCATCTGCCTAGCCTTTACCCAACTATATTACCCCAATATAGTTGGGTAAAGGCTTCCAGTCAAACCGGATTCAGCTGAATACCAGTATTTTACGTGGATCGGCTGCCTACCAGACCTCCACAACCCATTAATTGGGTAACACGGTACTCCTTGGCAAGACTGGTATCAGATTATCTGGCTTCTGACTATCCGTAACGACTGCCAAAGATCTACAAATGACAGCCGGGACCAACGGCTTAGCGTGCTTTCCGAGGCACGGAGGAGTCTCGGTATGTTAAGATGGTCACCCATCCACCCATCCAATCTCGGCAAGCATTGCTTAACCTTGAAGATTGACCCGTGCGGCTGTTATTATTGAGCCACGAGCTCCCCCCAAGTTATTATTATGGTTTCCATATTTGGATAAATCTTTGACAAATGGAAACCCTCGCAACTTTATACGGTCATCATCATTCTGTTGTCCTTTTCTTAATTTATTTGGGGTAACACATGACAACTGAGACAACGACCTACATACCCTCTTTTTAGACATATCGTCTTTGACACAGACCATCCATCGAATCGTTTATTTTCTTTCTACCTCTACTCTTATAACCCATCCACATTACTCAGAACTTTTCTCACTTAATTCCTCCGCAAAAGAAATTTTTGACAGCCATTTTTACCCTTATCTACCTGCCATTTTTACCTTGATGACGTACATCTGTCTTAAGCGCCACATTACCTAACAACAATAAAAACATTTCAAAAACCTATCAATGACTAACATTCGATTATAAAACAGATTGGCAAAATTATCGTAATCGAACTTCACTATCAGATTTTAACAATGCTCCGATTAGATGTAATTAGCTATCAAAATATTATTAGTTTTGAACGTTTCCAGGAAAAACGTTTCGCTTAATCACGATTTGTATTTCGACCATGTTTTGATATAGTGATGCCAAATAAAGGTACAAAGATTACAACTTTTAGAAGCATATAACGAAACTTGTGAAAGAAAAAGTGTTTACTGTCACAGAACATACATACATACATCAGGTTATAAATTTGAACTAGAATTCCTAAACGATAGTATTAGTAGTACTTAAACTATGTTATTAAAGACAAATATTAAGAGAAGATTAGTGACTAAAAGCAGAAGGCAGAAATAGGAAGGAACATAAAAGCAGATGAATGTTGACTGTCGTGTCTGTGGCGAAAATACTCTCCATAGTCTACCTACGTGGTTGTGTAAGGGCCCTGACAATTGGTACACCCATTTAGCACAATGTAAAAAACACTAAAAAGCTCTCAGGTCCTAACACATTTCTTAATGTAAAAGACTTCCTTGGCAAAGAATATTACGATATAGTACAAATCCCGATGTTGGCCAACTATGTCAGTGTAAACAACAACTAACTCAATATTTAGTAAATAAATCCCACAACAAAATAGCAGAAGACCCTTTTTTAAGGATAGGAAATCATCAAATGGATTCTTCGCTCTGGGTGGAGCGGAAGAGCGTGTCAGACTCTTACTGACTAAAACCCATCCGTGTTCCTTCTTAAGCCCTTTGCGTTCCAGGGCCGCGGTGACTGTTTCGAACAAATTCCGCAAATCTGGCAAGAAGACCCTACATTCCAAAACTAAATTCGAAACAGACTTAGCAAGACCAATATAAATCAGTGAAAGTTTCCCAGCTCAGACAACAAGCCCTCTTAAACATTAGACCCACGTCCTCTTATAGGTGTTTAACAAACACTTTGAAGCGTGACGGTACAAGCAGCGAAGGCGCTAATAACATCGTCTAGGTGTCTGCTATGAATGAAACATTAGTATTCGCGATGGCTATCGTGTAACTAGAAGTTACACAGTTGCAAACTGATTGTGTTTTGTTTCGTAACCTCATTTAACTTGATGACGACCACTAGAAAAATTTAAGCATCATTTTGATGATAATGAAACACCTGTATCATTCTTCAACAAAAGACGTAGTAGAAGAGTAGAGTAGGTAGCGCTTGCGTTGTTTCGGGGTATTCTATAAAACTTCGGTCGTATCGTCACTGTAGTTTCAGCCCGGGATCCCAGTAAGCAATAAACCTACTTCTTCCGTCACAATTTCCGCTTCCATTTGTCAGCTATCCACATGTTTCCCACAATTTTGATTCCCGATATCGTCAATGCACGGCCCTGATTGAAAACTTTTAAACTTCTCCTGAGGAGGAGCTGACGTCGTCTGGTGCATAAGTCTCCCAAAATTAGGACACTTTTCCTTCAGTGTGGTCGAGACCATTATTATCTCCTGTTGACTGTAGCTAAACGGTAATAGCACATGCCTTGTTGCAATAATTTGCCAACCAACAAGGTTGTCACCAAGGCTGCCCTGGTTACGACGGCCATACACACGTGTGACCATCATCCCTAAACGCCGCTTTACCATGATTCACACTCAATTTACCATTGAAATAGTAAAACTTAGTTTACTACGCAAATGAGCTGTAATGATTGCCGTACGATACGGAAATGTCACGGCACAGCGGAGTTGACTGTCTCTCACGCGATTTGACGTCCTTGGCCAAAGGAAGAGCGTCATTTGCGCAGCTGCCAAGGCCGTTTGACCGTGAGAGTTCGGACGATAGATTGATATTTTGTTTAAGGGAAAATGCACCTAATTTGGATCTGGCCGAGAGTCGTCTTTGGCTGAACTTTGGTTGAGTTATCAAAGCTTTTGGAACCTTTTTTAAGTTAACTGTTATATTCTGCTTTTAGATATCACGTCTTCTCTCACGGCCTGCTATATTAAAGAAATTCTTAATCACATCTTTATAAAATACACATAATTGGGTATCACAAAAGTCTTCACTAATGAAGATGAATGAATCCCTGACATCATTTTAATCCTTGCATCATAGTAATGTATGTCACAGACAAAGATTACTCCAATCAATTAAAAATGATCCGCCTCAATTTATCCCAAGCTTTAAAACATGGTCATTGGAACGAAATATCATGATCGCGTGAGGTTCGTCATTAAACGATTATAACACACGAGACTAAGTATCGGTTAGCAGCGATTCATGACTACGTAAACGGGTTGTTCTCGAATTGTTGACGCCATGTTTTTTATTTCAATATTTCGCATCTGCAAATGCGCTTACGCACGGTTCAAGTGTGTTCTAGTTTGTGTAATCAGTATCGCTGATAAGAGGCTGGGTAAATTACTGCAGTGTGAAGTTGTATTGAAGCATAAAATGTAGCCCGTCTCCCGTCACTTATGTATCTTCATCCCTTCGATACTCCTTGACTTTTGTAAGCTACTATTTCACAACAAAAACGAGCTTAGGTCCCAATACAAAACAGATTAATCGTATTCACTCCATAAACGCTCCACACTCCGAACGTTTCCGCCTCCCGTTCATCGCATGGACCACACCACAAATTATGAATTAATTGCCATTATGTCCAGCGGTGGGAACTGTACCATTCATTCATGTTTGATCCGTGTTTTTGTTGTTCTATTTATAGTACTCGTACTTTATTTTTAACTTCAATGATTTTGAAATTATTTTTGTCATGCATTTAGCTGTTTAAAGGTAATTTTGGTTAGTTACCTATCACATACCGTACATTTTGGTCAATTACGAGTAAATAGTTCTCCGTTAACATCACTCTACCCTGAAAAAGAAAATCTGACGCTTTTAGAAACAACAGATAGAATAAGAAGTTTTCGCGCCACACCTGTAGCCGCCATCTTTAATGACGCCATTTTAACCATCGAGCACTTCACTTCTAGAAGCTTTAAAATCGAATGTTTATCAAAGCTGAAATTATTTTATGAAGATAAAGAGAATTGTTGAATTGTTGCTCTTCTATTCGTGTCGCTTGCACGACAAAGGTCCAAAACTTCGCTACTTCCACAGCGTCGTCAGTGGCAGCGCAGAGGTACTTTGACTGCATCTTCTCTTGGACAGAGATAAGAAGCAAAGAATATATATTTTCAGTAAAACCATATAACTCCTCTGGTCTACACACTACGATTGAAAGCCGCAACATAAGTATTTACAATTAATTCGTTACGTCAGGCCGCCATGTTGTCGCACGCCCATAGAGCATAGAGCACGGCCGTGATTAGGGTAATGACGGGAAGCCGTGCTGCCATGGTTCCACGGCTTCCGGAACAAACGGCTAGTCATCATCGACGACCATCATTATGGGTTTGCAACGTCATCGTTGGTCAGTAATGTGACAATGTCAGGGTGCTAGAGGCAGGCTTATGAAGTTTTTTTGTGAGAACTCCTAAATCCAAGCACAAAATATATTCTAAAGCTTTTACTTATCAAGAAACTACCAGAATCCGCTTCAAGGCCTTCTGTTTCATTGTTCTATCATCATCAAGTATAATGCCTTCTCCATTTGCTACTTAATTCCAAGTCAGATGAGATGTGTGAAACAATATAGTTGTTGTTATTAAATGCAAGCCAAAAGCATTTAAAGCGTCATCTAAAAATAATAACTTTATCAAAGTTTTTGTTGTCCTTACTTAACTGCAATTACTAAAATAACATCTCGATTGAGCGAAAATTGCTCTCAATAGAGATATTATTTTAGTAATTTAGACATTTGTTGACTTCCTATTCGAAACACGTGGGATTTCGACTATAAATCGATGTTTAAGTTACTGTTTATTATATCATCATCCTATTCTGCCTGGAATCACCACCTCTTTCTTCTGTCATAGGTACTTTCCGGCTCCATGCTTTTTATCAAATTTTGGCAAACAATACTGTTTTAATATCTGTATTTAAGGTAATAACCGCTGCTTTGAAATCACCGTATTAATGTTAAAATATCTCAAATGCTTGCAATTTCACCGGTGCTAATTTTACAAACCAAAATACATCTGCATGGCGACTATAAACCTACTTCTACATTATCTTTATAGACGAAATACAAAGATATAATAACAATAAACAGATACATATCTACCAAAATACCTTTTCCCCAACTTTATGGCAACGCTTCTAAGAATGGGTAACTTTACACACTAAATACATTAAAATAAAACTTAATAATTAAACCGTACGTCACACTCGTGGGAAAACCGAATGAAATCAGAATTTATTGCCAAAAGATATGGGTTGACTTATCTGTGCCAAACGTGCGGATTTCATAGATATGAGTAAAAATAAAGATTACTGCGATTAACTGATAAGTTGGGGAAATGGCGCTAGCTTTATTTTGGTTTGTTAGCAAAATAAATAATGGGTCGACAATCTGGAGCTTGACAAACGAAGGTTTTTTTAAATTCACAACGCATTTCAAGAAAAAGTCGTTGCGGGTACTTAAAAGCCCAAACATCTGACAACTTGTATTTGGCACTGAAGAATTCATAATGTCGAGTAACTAAGCAGTAGCTTCTTGTAAAATTTTAAGATTCAGCTGCTTTCAGTATGACTGAAAGCCAACAGACCCGTTTGGTAGCGTAGGCAGATGATGAGTTTTAAGAAAAAGTGTCATATATAGTTGTGTTTGTCTCTGATTCTCGAAAGCTCGATGTGTCAAATAATGCCCAATCATTTCACGTCCCGGAAGCACAAGATCTTCACTCGTTCGTACTGGCTAAATAGAAAAGTCATGTCAAAGTTCTGTCTCATTAAAGTTCAATCGATCAAACGGCCTCCATTTTGCTTTATAGTCCTCTCAAAATGGCGCCCATTTTTGAGTCATGTCAAGCTTCGCTATCTACGTGTGCCGTGCGTCAGTACACTATCGCTAATTATGTGGAGTAATCCTACTGTATCTATAGTATTACGTAGGTGGTCGTCACAGCAGTGTAACTATTAGGTAATGTGTAGTAATTCGTAACGTACCTACGTTTGTGTTGTCAAGTTGTTATTGTGTGATATAGACTGTTTTGAAGTCGGGGCAAAGTGCCTACCAAAGCAACTAAATAGTGGAACATTTTGTAAATCCCCTGGGGAAGAATTCTGAAAGAGATCATGATGTTAGCAAAATTACTAGCTGTCCCAAGGGTCATACCACAACGTTGTATTAGGGGAGAACTCACATAATTCCATTGCAAATCCCAGTGCCTCAATTCTTGAGTGTAATGTGGACAACCAACTTTTCGAAGAACCTTGGGCTTTTAGGGGAGTTTCCATAGAGAAAATAAGAATAGTGGATCGAATTTCATAGAAAGAAAATGAATGGTTCAAGTAAAGATAGGTATTATCTGTGTCACTTAAATGAGAGCTAAGAGCTTTACTCAAACTTATGTTACCAAACACTAATAGTTATACACATTGCAATAAACCAGGACCAACACAATCCCCCTTAAAACCAAATTTAGCAACAGCCACCAACTTAACACAAACTAAAACCTACAGTTACCCATCACAATGCGTCCGTCCTTGCTACAAGCTAACTCGGCCATCACGCAGCGTTTATGAAAATCACAAACATGTCACTTGCGTCAAAGGGATATGTGTGTTACTACTTCAATGTAGCACAATAAACGATTCGATTTACACTTGACGCTATTGTTGCTGCATTGAGGACATGTCTAGACTTGGGATTCTTTGAACACCATTCAGATTTTGATCTTGGTGTATGAAATCCGGAACACTGAATGGAATCTTACAGACTGCCTCACTGGTCCTGTGGTTGCAATCGCTACTGTTAGTCATGCACATGAAGTCCTGGAGGTTCATGAGTCGGGCATAGTGTATAGCAGCCTGGAGCAGAAATAGACCCTATTCGAAGGCCATAGACTCACCCCCTTCACATAGATGGATTTACATAACACCTAAGCATAACTGACAAACTGGCACACCTCTGCCTAGTGACCTTCGGGTATAAGGTAAGTATAGGCTTGATGTTATGCCACGTTTTGATAATGTAGAGTACGAAATGCAACCGGTGCGTACAATGTTACGAGTAAAACCTTAAGGATACAAAATAAGTTTGGAGAGATCGACTGAAAGTTTATTCACCTCAATGCTCCATCCTTGGATTTTTGGCCGCAACAATAATACTAAGCACTGTTATTTCGACCGCAAATCTTACTCAAATACTACAACGACAACACGACAACCTGTCAATCAAAAGCACGAGACTTGAATTGAAAACGATTTACTTACGTTTCACTGTTGTTTGTCCATTGAAGGTTTCTATCACACCACCAGCAATGACTCTTTGAGAATCTACACATCAAAATGTTAATTTAAAAAAATTCGCGAACGAAAACTGCGATCAATATTCTGACCGCGCAGAATTTCGCGACATGTGCGTTCGCGTCCTAAATATATTATTAATTGTCGAAATGCCGTACTAGCGGGGTCAAACGGATCATTCGAACATACGCGTGCAGCTAATTATTGTATTTATTTATACTAATGGTCGTACACATTGTTTTTAGTGGCTCAATTTGATGATGGGTGGCGTTGCCAACTTTTTCCGTCGGTTGTAATTTTGAGCGGTGTTCTCGGTTAAACGATCTTTCGTTGTATAGTTAGTAGTTTGAGAGCTTGTGTATCTGTTTGCCTAGCCTTTTCCGAACTATATTAGGGTTCGCTTCCAGTCTTACCGGACACAGCTGTTTAATATTTGCCTTAGAGAACTTGGGGACAGACGCCACCACATGAAGCTACCCAAAAATGTCAAATTTTCCCAATAAACCTTGAACCTAATGCTTTAGCGATAAAGTAGAAAGTCTATTAAATAATTTTGACAGATTGTTGTAGCTTCATGTGCTGGCGTCTGTACATACAGTTTTTAGAATAGTATACAGTGAAGGTAAAGAGAAAATATCGGAAATACTAACTTTGCTGAAGATGTACCAGCAACAAGTAAAACGATGAGAGTAGTAGTGGTACATACAGGGGAAGACATATCAAATGTTGTCTCAAACATTTTAAAGTTTTAAAGGAGCAGCTTGCCGTCTAGAAAATAAATGTTGATACGATAGCGACCCAATTTCAACAGCTGATTGTGAGTGCAATATGATAAAACTTGTCGTTGATTGAAGATGTTTATCGAACGACAGATAGCCTTATTCAGTACATTTTTAGTATGGTAGTTTCTTGGGTATGCGCCTAAATATTTTGTTATGAAATTTGCAATTTTTTAAAGACAATAAATCACTTTTATAGTTTTAAAATTGTAATAGCTTGTACGTGAGGCCCGTACTTATACTTAACTCAAAATTGTTGATGGGGCCGCGGCAGACCACGAAGGAGATGGCGGGACAACTTGGATGCCTTCATTAGGAGCTAGGTTTTTAAATTTGCAGATATTGGCTCGGAACCCAGGAAAATGGAAAGAAGGTTTCTACCCTGCAGTGGTATAAACAGGCTAGCTATCACAAAATAATATGACATCTTGTACAATATTGCTACACTGTGTTACGATAAAGGATATAAATTACTTTTATAATCCGCCACCTGTCTTTGGCACTAACCGTATCATTGTATCACCTGGCGTTAGATGCATTGCCAAGCTTTCCCCAACGTGATTGAAATCTTTTCTTTCTTCACCTCGCTTACCAGCTCAAATCAAAACCTTATTTATTCTTGTATTTTTCTTAACAGGTTTAATAATCAACAATCTTATGCCAATCTAGGCCATAAGCATACATGGCCTCCCATTCGACTTATCCCCCATTTGACATATCAAATGGGGGATTTTGCTGTCGTCTTTCTCTTATACTTATTATTGCATTAAATTATCTGAAGAAAAAACACACTTGCGAACGACCTATGAGAAAACAAAAATTTAAAAGAAGCTGATGTATGCCTTCTAGGTATAACTGTTCTATCAAGCCTTCTTAACTCCACGATCTCATCCCACCGGCCCCCTTCTACCATCGGACATCTAGACGCACTGCAAGTTACCATCCCTACCTTGTTGCTATTCCACCAATTCGCACTAAACGTTTCCAAACGTCTTTTATAATGCGCACAGCAAAGGAGTGGAACTCTCTGCCTGCGTCTGTGTTTCCGAACGCATACGACCCTAATCTCTTCAAAATTAGAGTGAACAGGCTTCTTCTGGGTAAGCTCGCTCCATCGTCGACTTTGTCTCTGTCATCTATGACCTAGACTAGAGTCAAGAGCAAACCCATATTAAATAAAAAAAAAAAAACTGAACCTTTTCCTAAAGATTGATTCTGTGTGTGAAGAAGAAGATGCAGCGTCTAGTAGTAAAAGTCTAAAAAAACAATGACTGACGTAGCGTGATGAAACAGCAAATTAAGGTTTCAATTAAATATTACCAGCTAATAATCACTAAGATCAAAGAGATAAAAAATCAAGTTCTTAATAAGTTAATAATTACAACAATCTATGAAAGTCGCAATAAACCTAGTTCTCAATAAGCAAAGCTTTAAAACCGTCACGTGCGAGTAATAACGCTTATAACATTTTAGTACGTAATAACTAATAACCATTTACCTATTTATTAACATTTTACTAAATGCGTGGTTTATAATAAAATGCTCGCTGCTTAGGACTAGAACTGTGGTCTTTTACCTGCGTATATATCTATATGTAAGATTTTTTTGGACGTGGTTTTTATTCGGTATAGAAAATTAGAATTGAGAATATGGTCTTCCCAAGTTTGTCATCTGACCCTCTTTGCAATATCATTAATTCCATCGAAAATAAAATGCAATTTAGTTAAACTATTCATAATATGAAAATCGTCTTTACACTGTTTTGCTTCAACTGCTATTTCTCTGTTAACTATTTCTCTCAGTGTGTTTTCCTTTTAACCAAAAATCCTGGGAGTCCGTCGTCGACCACATCATCGCTTTTCATCAACTGAGATTGTAGTCAAACGCGAAGTTACCAATATCAAGTTTAAAAAAAATGTAAAACTTTAAATTAAAATTAGTGTCAATCACGATTATCATCACAAACAGATCCGCGGCCCAATCATAACTGCCTAGTGGCCATGTATTACACATTGGCATAATTTGCGCGCACCACACCGACTCGCGCGCATGTGTGCCCGACAAGTGAGCCTTGACCGTTAATTCCCGTCAATACCAACACTAGCTTATGTAGATGCTAGAATTTTGAGCTCTATACGTAATTTTCCTACTACGGAGTAGCCGGATCAGCGTGTAGTCAGAATTCTCAATTGAAAATGGAGGATCCTCCGAACATTTATTTGTTGGTGCTAGTGACCAATTGCTCGATGGTTATTGTCGGGTTATTGATACATATGCTAGTCGGGCGGTTAGTAACCATTATTCCTTATGTATTTGGATGGCCTGCATTGTCCTTCTTCGAATAAAAGTCTTCGTCTTCTTTTATTTTTTTGGTATGCGTCATGCTTGTCGCAAATAAACTCTTTTTCTTTCTTTTTTTTTACTGAGCACGATATTGTATGGCGTTGATCATCGAGTTGGGTTTCTTTCAGGTCTTTAACTATATTGGGGTTGGATTCCAACCTAATCGGATCCAGTTGATTAGGAGTATTTTCATGGAGCGCCTACCAATCTGGCCTTCTTGCCTACACAACCCAGTTATATCTAGGCATTAGGCATAGGCCGCTTGCCATTCAGAGAAGGATTATTTACCACCAAGCTCGCTAAGTGCATGTATATGATGTATCCATATAAGCTGAGGAAGAGCTCCTTCATCATCATCGGTCTATAAAAGTCTAAAGGTGGATTAAGTCTCTTCAATTTGATCATCAAGGGAAGACCGCTATATAAGGGAATATACGTATTTATGAATGAACTGAAATAATATAATAGAATGCGGAAACAGCGAATACAAAAAAAAAACATTATTGCATGCAAATCCTCTACATAATAACACATCAATTGATAAGTTTACTACTGTAAGTAGACATCAAATGATCGTTACATGGCCATCACTCATCAGTAATAACAAATACCTAAGTCATTTTGCGGAGAATAGCTGTTGTCAGCAAATTACTAACTGCAAAACCGTTTTCCTAGCTTTTATCTACCTCATGCCTGTCGATCAAATACTTTCCAATCCTGTGCACGTTTAGTCCATTTCTTCTCATATTATGGCAACGGCAGAGGTCTACGGGGGTGCCCTTAGCGTGTATTTGTAATCTTTTTGTAGCCCCGGCACGAAACTTTGTTTTTTATTTAGGCCGTCACAGGCAAGTCTTGTTGAGCTGACGAGAACCTCATAGGAAAAGGATCTCTTTCAAGCTTTAAAATTAAACTGTTATTTTCTGCCCGCTACTTTTAATCGTGCTGCCTCTTCGACCACATCATCCCTTACCATCAGGTTAGATAATGGTGAAACGCGTGCGTATCACTAGAAAAAAATCGGATTAATAATAACTTTGGAAGCTCACCCGTTTTTGTTGAATACCCTGTAACTAGGCTATTCTGGCGGTCAGACACGCAGTCGCTCTATGTAAAATACTGGTATCCACCTGCATCTGGTTCGACTGGAAGCTGAACCCAACGTAGTTGAGAAAAGGCTGGGCAGATAATGTTGATTCGTTACGGGAATAAAATGTACCAATTCAACCTTACAGATTCTTACGTAATGAAGCGTCTACCTTCTAAGTTCCAAGGGTAGATATTACGGCATTATCCCCACAAGATCGTGCATGGCACTTGTGTGAGGCCATGCAGTGACATTTAATAACTAATATGTTGCATCCAAGCTGATAACCTGCATAAGTATTACTTATTCTTGAATACATAAGACAAGACACGCGACATCTTCTACTTAGAATATTCAAAGTACTGCTGGACATAAAAAATTATAATCTGCGTCACAATATCCACTTCTCCTACTGTGATAGGCAATTCCAAGCTCTGGAGTGGCGAAGAAGGCCAAAAAAAATTGATGAATTCGAGAATTGAACCTTTGTTCTCACTCAGGGCATTCACAGTGGCGACCGCAATCCTGACCACACTAATATATTGAATATTAGGCAATTCAAAACATGTAACTTGCCATTCGTCACATACACGTATTAAACACAAATAAAACCATTCATTCGAAATACATTTCCCACCTGTATTTCAACTCATGCGCGACCGTCGACTCAGTATGCGTGCGCGCAGTCTAGGACGTAAGCGAGTACCTTCTCATAGCGACATAGTAGATAATATTCAGAAAACCAGCTCCATTGAACCAGTGAAAACAGACAGGGTTAAGGAATACATACATAGGGGTAAGGAATATTGTTACTAACACAATTGAGTCATAATACTTGATTAATAAAGATATTATTATTATTAAAACTCCGGTCGTGAGTGCGTTTGCACTTGTTGTACGTGCAGTTTGTCTATGTGTGCGTGCGTTTTCGCTCGTTGTACGGAGCTGGTTTTCTGAAACTATTCGTTGACTTCTCAACGGCGGATTGAAGATGATGTTACTCGTATGTATTAGCCGTTATGTCGTGACGACATGGCTTTTTGTTTTCATGTGAAGGTTCTTCGCTTTGGAAAACACTGTCCTTTTAATGTTATTGTTCTATAATTACCCAATAACATTATATTTTATAATCAGTTTATTCTTGCCTTTATGTCATGTTACTTGGGATCGGCGCAACACGTATTTTTTTTCTCAAATTTTGTCCTATAAACCGCCACGCTATCACTGACTCGCATATCTTTCACATCACTCCTCACACATTTGTATTGTCTTTTATAACATGGAACCTTTTGATTTCTCCTTCAGTTATATAATAATTATCGTTTTACACGGATTAACGAACTTCAGATCGCGTATTAAGCCTATTGTGTAAAACTATGTGTATTAGAAGCAGGACCCGACGCGACGGTGGTGGTATTAAAGCCACATATTGTGTATTTATTTATATTTACATATGTTTATTATTAAGCTTTATTGAATTAGCATTATATTGGGTCTCCCATTAATAGGTATGTTCTTTTTCTGTCAGTATTGTTCGAAAGCTCACAATATTGAGTTCCTTATGCGGCCTACCCAAATGTCCTTACTTTGGTATTGTTCGTCAAATTCTGGAGCTCCTTAAAGTTCTAAGTTTGAGCTACCCGATAACTGACAAATGCTTGCACTGTCTGGACAGGTCCACTCAAATCTGTGTGGTACTTTCCTCAAAGACCACTTCCGACATTAACCTACATGGTTTTCATATGATTTGACCAGTACGATTGTATGGACTTTAAAAGAGACTTTGACCTCTGAGTTTGTTTCGGTGTTTCTTCTCAGGGTAGTCAGCTAGGAAACACCGGCCTCATCTAGTTTAAAAATGACCAACTTACAAAATAAATATAATTTATCAATATTAACAGTATGTTCTCGTTGTTCCAGCCCGCCTACGTTCAAGACATTGACGCCGACATCTCGCACCCAGCTGAAGCAACAGTTAATGCGAGAACATGCACAGGAACAGCTGCGCAGAGAATCACTACAAGTAGGTAGCTTCTTCTTTAACTCTAGCCTAGCAGTCTGACTAACGTTGTCAAAGATCTGATAGTTTCCTCAGAAGCATGCAAAACACGTTAAAGACGTTGGTGCCGACTGTCATTTGAACATTTTTGACAGTCGTTACGGTTACCAAAGGGTACCGTGTTCAAGAGTCACAGTTGTGGAGGTCAGTTACACTGTCGCTTTTAATATGTATAGCTGTATTCGGTTAGAAGGACTTGATCTTTGCGTACCGAATATCCTGCATGAGACTTCGTGAGAGGTTTTGATTAGGTCACAAATGTACAGCGTTCTCTGGGTAGTCTATTTCATGTCCATCTTGCTGACTAATTAAGCTGTTAATGGGTACAACTTGTGCGTTTCTGGTACCAGTTTCTGCTGATGCTGTAGAAAGTAGGGTTTTACGCGGACAGGATAAAATAGTTCACTTGTAAAGCAAGTTATATACTTGGCCAACACTGGCCAACTGGGGAAACACTGGAACAAGGAAAAAGCGAAGCAAAATATAACTCTACAACAGATCAGTTAAGGGTTTATGGACATTTTACTGACATTCATTTACATAAAAGGCTTCATACTTAATGCAAGCATGATTCTGGCACGTCCGATTCCACGAAAGATATAAAATCACTAAGTGTATCAAGCCGCGATACTCCCACGCAGGTTCAGTCAGGGGAAAACTTGACTAATGGTGGTTCTAGTCCATAGGTTACTGAACTAGTGTTGTATGCACATAATATGCATTATGCTACAGGAGTATTGTGATCGAAGACGTGATTTAAGTAAGACATTGATAGTCGTTTTGCATTTACTCTTGTGGCCTGTTATATTTATTTATTTATTTATTTATTTATTTATTTGGTTAACCAACAATTGTGTACACATAACATCACAAGTTACATTGTATATTCTTTAACAAGTGCAACAATTAATTAATGGTTAACACCTCATGCATAATTTATGGTTTTTCACATTGTTAAATCTAAAAATTATACAATCTTTAATACAGTTAATTAATGTCTAAGTAGCTTTTCTCCCTACTGCATGTTTTGAACGATTGAAGGCGAATGATTTTGACAAAAATAATTATTAATTCCACTGACGTAAAGTGTGAGAGTTGTTCTGTATGGTGTCGGACGTAAAAGAATAGCACCATCCCATCACTTCTCGTGGGTGTCGTAAGAGGCGACTAAAGGACTCACCAGAGTATGAGCAGCAGCATTCTCTGTGCATTGCAACACTACACTGCGATCGCCAACCCGCCTGCCAAGCGTGGCGATTATGGCAAACCCTCCCTTTGGGGGAGGCCTATGTCCAGCGTCTCACTGGACGTCTTTTGGCTGATATGATGATGTTGAAAGAGTGAGAGTAATGTAAAACATTTTAATTCATGCTTGGTAGGTCCAACCTTGTGATAACTATCCCCTGTTGAGAGAGTCTTTCTAATTAACTTGCTTTCGGCTGGGTGTCCGGTTGGACTTTAGTAATCCATTTTTATGTATTTAAATGTAATAATCTTCGACGTTCTACTACGGTAGTCAATTCCGTTATAACCTTTCCTAGTGTCTGGTTCATCTTCATTTCTTGGTTAGCCTCGACCTACATCAACACTTGCCATAATATCTCCAACACTAATTAAATCCTGACTTTCAAGGTCTATTTTTTCATGTAACAACTTGTCAATTGTCTGGGTAAACTGATTGAACGTATCACTGTCCGTATATGGAGCGTTTGTTTTCATGTCTGTTTGTCGTGTCATATCTAATCCTATTAGCATAGGATGTGTATTTTCTTGTTAAATAGTAGCTTTGTTGTAAATGATGTAGATCGGTCACTTAGTTTCTTTCTAAGTGGTGGATACTGATGATTTTACTTGTTTGGGGTGTCTGTTTTAGCGCTCCCCGTGTTTAGTCTTGCGGGTTTTGTAGATGCTAAGTTTTCGAATACTTATACCATTAAAGTCTTGATTCAGTTCGACTTGTCAAGTGCATAGATTAAAGTCTAGCTAAACGTCCTATGTGCTTATGTGGATCTGTTGCAAAGCAGAATGTCTCAACTTTTTTATGTTTATTGCCAACTTCATAGGATCAGCAGTAGATTTCTACTACGACTAGTTATTGGCTATGTTAAGGTCCCTATTATGGCTATCGTTTTATCGTTCTATATTTTGAACTGGTTCACACATTCATATTTTTTATCGTCAGCTACCCAATTAAAGTTAATGCATCGGAAAACAGATTAACGATTTAACAAATTGAAAACATTGCTGACTAGCCTTCAGTTTTTCTATGAACCTCGTATCGACTATTTTTACAAGTACACGTGTTTTAGTATCATCTGCTAATGAATTTTCTTTGTAACTTGCAGGCACAACAAGCAGGCCAGTCCAAGGACAATGAGGATAAGAAGAAGTCAAGTCCGGCGGAGGTGCCGCGGATCACGCCTCACGTTGAACTACCGCCACAAGTATTACAGGTCAGTACCTACAAGATTCGCATATCATGGCACTCCCAGCATGCTCCCCTTAATTTCCTCAATCTTTACGAACAATACAAAATAATGCCTCTCTTAGCGACTTTGATCTTCAGAGGCTATATTTGATGTTGTTCTTAGTCCATACATAGAGCAATCTAATATTAGGGGCTAATGAAACGAGAGAAACGAGCTTTGATGAAGAAGTTTAATCGGCACTTCTACTGATAGAAATAATTACATCAGAGCTTGCTAATGCTTTCTTTACACAGTTTTAGCGATTCGTCTTAGATAAAGAAGAAAGCCCGACATATTTTTAATGCGCTACGAAACGATTAAGGACCGTATTCTTGAACGTCTGCCCCCTCCACGGCCACATCCACGACATGCTTGTTAAATAATGAACTCTTTAATATTCCAGGTGCGAACAGTTCTGGAGAACCCCACCCGGTATCACGTGATACAGAAACAGAAGAGTCAAGTGCGCCAGTACCTCAGTGAATCATTTCAACCGCAGACGCAGGTACTGTACCAACTACTTCTTCCATTGTTCTTAGGTTAAGAGCTCCTTATGAAGTTTAGGGCCTGAAGAAACGACCATTATTAAACAATGTTGTATGTAGCACCAGAATTTTAGGATGCTGGATTGAAAAAAAAAACAAATAAACTACATTGGGTAGCGGTCTGTTGAGCATAACATTTTTGATTGAACTAAAAAAAAAGCCTATATTCCAGGAAATAAACAGATTTAATGCCACTAACTGCATCGGACTGCTTTTGTGACTTGTTTGAAACTTTTTAGTCGTTTTTTATGGTCGTGATTTTAGATAAAAATTTATTTGTTTTTGCGGTCGGATTTATGATACAAGTATTTTTTTTTTCAATGTGTAGCCAATTTTTAACCTTATTCGCAGGTGTCACCGCGATGTGCACCCGCGCAGTCGGCGCCGGAGCTGGGCACGCGGCGCGCCTCGTCTCCCGAGCGACCCTCCTCCTCCCTGCGCTCGCCCGCCATGCCCTCCGCTAGCAATAACTCAGAGGTAAGTTTTATTAGCAAGACTGAGACGCAGACTCGTCATGTCAGCCGCATGCATAAAAACCGCAGTCTCTACGCAGTTGGTTCCTGAAAATGGAAGGCGCTGTCGAAGCAGGCCCAAAAAGAAGTGACGACAAGACTTAGACGCCTACTGCAAGGGTTGGTTTGAGGTTTCTCGGGAAATAAAATACCTGGAAGGATTTGGGGAGGCCTAACAGTGGCTAAGTCGAGTATAAGCAAACGACATTTTTCGAATATCGAGTAAATCAAAGCACTGCCTGACTTCATCTACTGTTGTAAGAGAGTGGGACACTGTTTAAAGTTAACTAAGAAATTTTGTAACAGTTAACTGGGTAACCAGTAGAGTTCACTTTAAAAGTTACTTTTACGATATTATTCTCTGCTTGCGCGAATACCCATGCACTCGTGCCTATTCTACTTATATGTAATCCTGCCTTTAAAAGTTTAGTTATTGAACACCACAATGTCTGTTCATGTCTGCCAGGCTGACGAGTTCCTCGAAGACATCCTCTCCCTAGACTCGGGCGCGGGCCCGCTGTCATCGTCGGGCCCGCCCTCGGCCGCCAGCTCCGTGGCTGGAGACTGTTCCCTGCTCACCGATTCCGACATGCACGCGCTCGCCAAAGACCGCCAGAAGAAGGACAACCATAATATGAGTGAGTATCCTGACGTTTTCACTAGGTTTTCCTATGTAAAACCAAAACACAAAACAAACAAACGCAAAACACAGATCGTTGAAGTGGCTCAGAAGGCTGCCCAATTTGATGCGTTTTATCTTCGTCTATTTTATTGATTTGATAAAGCAAAAAATGCGTGTCCAATACTTTTCGATAATCTGACTGACGGACTACAATATAGAATCATATATTTTTTAACTCAGGAATCATCCCTATTTCAAAAATAATGGAAATAATCTTTCACAAGAATGAGACAAATATAAAATAATTACAGAAAACCAGTACGGCTTCAGAAAAGATTTTACCGACTTAAGATGCCGTATCAATACTATTGGATTCCGTTGTCAATAAAATCGACAACAAATACGAATGTATCGGCATATTTTTGGGCCGGCTAAAGCCTTCGACACTGTCTCTAACCCTTTTGTAATCGGAAAACTGGAGCGGATTGAAATACGTGGCACAGCTTACAAATTGCTGCAGAACTTTCTTTCAGACCGGACCCAGTGTGTTAAAGTAGGCGAATACATCAGTGGTGAACAACTACTAGACTTCGGTGTGCCCCAAGGGAGTTTGCTCAGCCCTCTCCTCTTCCAAATGTATGTCAATGATCTCTGTCTACTCACCACTTCCCTTGCCTTCCGATGAAGCCGCTAGCAGACCGCAGAAGCTAGTGGGTATCGGTTATAAAACCCATTTTAACCACAACCCTTTAATTCCAGTCGAAAGACGCCGCCGTTTCAACATCAATGACCGAATAAAGGAGTTAGGCACCCTCCTGCCGAAGACCAACGATCCATTTTACGAGGTCATTCGGGACGTGCGGCCGAACAAGGGCACGATTCTAAAGAGCAGCGTGGACTATATCAAGTGCCTCCGGGATGAAGTGAACAGGCTCAAACAGAGTGAGCAACGGAGGAAGCAGATTGAAATACATAATAGGAAGCTTATGTTGAGGATACAGGTATGTACAATATTTTTTGAAGTTATCTTGCTAACCAAAATCACAGGTGTTGCCCGGAAAGCTGCTATTTTTAAGGAGGATTGGACAGGACATGTCCACCATATTCCTGACGAGCTGTGGGTTAGAGAACCACTTATTTGACTAGGCGACGCGCTACAGACCAGGAAAGTATAGAAATGAGCTTAAGTCTTACCGGAAGGACTGGCTCGCAATGGCAGAGGACCGACGTGTTTAGAAAAGGGAGATCGGCCTTAATCCAGCAATAGGACATAACATTGGTTTAGCTTAGCTCATGTAAAGATTTTTAATTATTATTGATAGGCTTGCGCTTAACCACAATCTCACCTGATGAGAAGCAATGATGTGGTTAACAATGGAGCACGCTTAGAAGTGATCTATTCACTTTTTTGTAGCTATCAGGAAACAGGGAGTCTGTGTTTCCTGATAGTTAGAATTCCACTCCTTAGCACCACGCACATTTAAAGTATTCCCAACACGGTAAAAAATAAACAACACAATTAACATGCCAAAACATGTTCTTTCCGTTCATTTCAGGAACTAGAACGCCTAGCCCGCGTCCACGGCCTGCCCGTATCCCCAGGAGAAGGTGGCTGGTCGTCTCCTCACACGGACGACTCGGGCGTGGAGTCTGCCGCAGAACCAGCGCCTGAACCTAGAGTACAGCCTGTGCCGCAGACCACCAGCAACACTCCGGCGCCCACACCGGTTAGTACTATCACAGTCAATGGTCATCATTCAGACCTCCGAAGATCTTCACTTAACAATAGTCGTCGTAGTCTTTTTACACTTCATGACTATGTTACTGCGAGTGGGGGAGGCCTGGATTCGAATCCTAGGTTGGGCACAAAGTGTTATCAAGCTTTTCCATTAGTTAACAGCCAGGAGAGAAAGTTGGTGGTATGACACGCCAAGGCCCGCGCAAACTTGCCTGTGTTGATCCTGCGACTGATCCCTCCCCGCAAGAGTTGGCGTCCTCCCACAGCACTATAACAGTAGTAGTACAACAGAGAGTGCACTATAATATCTTCTGCGCACTTGGCTTTCTTAGGAATTGGCTACCATTTAACCATTCGGTCGGAAGTATTATTTTATTGCANACATGCCGGCGGCGGCGTGCCTGTCCGCCCTCGACGCGCTCGGTACGCCCCCGCAATACCTAGCTCTTGGTACTGCCGCACACCTTACTACACACTTACTGCGCGACATGCCGGCGGCGGCGTGCCTGTCCGCCCTCGACGCGCTCGGTACGCCCCCGCAATACCTAGCTCTTGGTACTGCCGCACACCTTACTACACACTTACTGCGCGACATGCCGGCGGCGGCGTGCCTGTCCGCCCTCGACGCGCTCGGTACGCCCCCGCAATACCTAGCTCTTGGTACTGCCGCACACCTTACTACACACTTACTGCGCGACATGCCGGCGGCGGCGTGCCTGTCCGCCCTCGACGCGCTCGGTACGCCCCCGCAATACCTAGCTCTTGGTACTGCCGCACACCTTACTACACACTTACTGCGCGACATGCCGGCGGCGGCGTGCCTGTCCGCCCTCGACGCGCTCGGTACGCCCCCGCAATACCTAGCTCTTGGTACTGCCGCACACCTTACTACACACTTACTGCGCGACATGCCGGCGGCGGCGTGCCTGTCCGCCCTCGACGCGCTCGGTACGCCCCCGCAATACCTAGCTCTTGGTACTGCCGCACACCTTACTACACACTTACTGCGCGACATGCCGGCGGCGGCGTGCCTGTCCGCCCTCGACGCGCTCGGTACGCCCCCGCAATACCTAGCTCTTGGTACTGCCGCACACCTTACTACACACTTACTGCGCGACATGCCGGCGGCGGCGTGCCTGTCCGCCCTCGACGCGCTCGGTACGCCCCCGCAATACCTAGCTCTTGGTACTGCCGCACACCTTACTACACACTTACTGCGCGACATGCCGGCGGCGGCGTGCCTGTCCGCCCTCGACGCGCTCGGTACGCCCCCGCAATACCTAGCTCTTGGTACTGCCGCACACCTTACTACACACTTACTGCGCGACATGCCGGCGGCGGCGTGCCTGTCCGCCCTCGACGCGCTCGGTACGCCCCCGCAATACCTAGCTCTTGGTACTGCCGCACACCTTACTACACACTTACTGCGCGACATGCCGGCGGCGGCGTGCCTGTCCGCCCTCGACGCGCTCGGTACGCCCCCGCAATACCTAGCTCTTGGTACTGCCGCACACCTTACTACACACTTACTGCGCGACATGCCGGCGGCGGCGTGCCTGTCCGCCCTCGACGCGCTCGGTACGCCCCCGCAATACCTAGCTCTTGGTACTGCCGCACACCTTACTACACACTTACTGCGCGACATGCCGGCGGCGGCGTGCCTGTCCGCCCTCGACGCGCTCGGTACGCCCCCGCAATACCTAGCTCTTGGTACTGCCGCACACCTTACTACACACTTACTGCGCGACATGCCGGCGGCGGCGTGCCTGTCCGCCCTCGACGCGCTCGGTACGCCCCCGCAATACCTAGCTCTTGGTACTGCCGCACACCTTACTACACACTTACTGCGCGACATGCCGGCGGCGGCGTGCCTGTCCGCCCTCGACGCGCTCGGTACGCCCCCGCAATACCTAGCTCTTGGTACTGCCGCACACCTTACTACACACTTACTGCGCGACATGCCGGCGGCGGCGTGCCTGTCCGCCCTCGACGCGCTCGGTACGCCCCCGCAATACCTAGCTCTTGGTACTGCCGCACACCTTACTACACACTTACTGCGCGACATGCCGGCGGCGGCGTGCCTGTCCGCCCTCGACGCGCTCGGTACGCCCCCGCAATACCTAGCTCTTGGTACTGCCGCACACCTTACTACACACTTACTGCGCGACATGCCGGCGGCGGCGTGCCTGTCCGCCCTCGACGCGCTCGGTACGCCCCCGCAATACCTAGCTCTTGGTACTGCCGCACACCTTACTACACACTTACTGCGCGACATGCCGGCGGCGGCGTGCCTGTCCGCCCTCGACGCGCTCGGTACGCCCCCGCAATACCTAGCTCTTGGTACTGCCGCACACCTTACTACACACTTACTGCGCGACATGCCGGCGGCGGCGTGCCTGTCCGCCCTCGACGCGCTCGGTACGCCCCCGCAATACCTAGCTCTTGGTACTGCCGCACACCTTACTACACACTTACTGCGCGACATGCCGGCGGCGGCGTGCCTGTCCGCCCTCGACGCGCTCGGTACGCCCCCGCAATACCTAGCTCTTGGTACTGCCGCACACCTTACTACACACTTACTGCGCGACATGCCGGCGGCGGCGTGCCTGTCCGCCCTCGACGCGCTCGGTACGCCCCCGCAATACCTAGCTCTTGGTACTGCCGCACACCTTACTACACACTTACTGCGCGACATGCCGGCGGCGGCGTGCCTGTCCGCCCTCGACGCGCTCGGTACGCCCCCGCAATACCTAGCTCTTGGTACTGCCGCACACCTTACTACACACTTACTGCGCGACATGCCGGCGGCGGCGTGCCTGTCCGCCCTCGACGCGCTCGGTACGCCCCCGCAATACCTAGCTCTTGGTACTGCCGCACACCTTACTACACACTTACTGCGCGACATGCCGGCGGCGGCGTGCCTGTCCGCCCTCGACGCGCTCGGTACGCCCCCGCAATACCTAGCTCTTGGTACTGCCGCACACCTTACTACACACTTACTGCGCGACATGCCGGCGGCGGCGTGCCTGTCCGCCCTCGACGCGCTCGGTACGCCCCCGCAATACCTAGCTCTTGGTACTGCCGCACACCTTACTACACACTTACTGCGCGACATGCCGGCGGCGGCGTGCCTGTCCGCCCTCGACGCGCTCGGTACGCCCCCGCAATACCTAGCTCTTGGTACTGCCGCACACCTTACTACACACTTACTGCGCGACATGCCGGCGGCGGCGTGCCTGTCCGCCCTCGACGCGCTCGGTACGCCCCCGCAATACCTAGCTCTTGGTACTGCCGCACACCTTACTACACACTTACTGCGCGACATGCCGGCGGCGGCGTGCCTGTCCGCCCTCGACGCGCTCGGTACGCCCCCGCAATACCTAGCTCTTGGTACTGCCGCACACCTTACTACACACTTACTGCGCGACATGCCGGCGGCGGCGTGCCTGTCCGCCCTCGACGCGCTCGGTACGCCCCCGCAATACCTAGCTCTTGGTACTGCCGCACACCTTACTACACACTTACTGCGCGACATGCCGGCGGCGGCGTGCCTGTCCGCCCTCGACGCGCTCGGTACGCCCCCGCAATACCTAGCTCTTGGTACTGCCGCACACCTTACTACACACTTACTGCGCGACATGCCGGCGGCGGCGTGCCTGTCCGCCCTCGACGCGCTCGGTACGCCCCCGCAATACCTAGCTCTTGGTACTGCCGCACACCTTACTACACACTTACTGCGCGACATGCCGGCGGCGGCGTGCCTGTCCGCCCTCGACGCGCTCGGTACGCCCCCGCAATACCTAGCTCTTGGTACTGCCGCACACCTTACTACACACTTACTGCGCGACATGCCGGCGGCGGCGTGCCTGTCCGCCCTCGACGCGCTCGGTACGCCCCCGCAATACCTAGCTCTTGGTACTGCCGCACACCTTACTACACACTTACTGCGCGACATGCCGGCGGCGGCGTGCCTGTCCGCCCTCGACGCGCTCGGTACGCCCCCGCAATACCTAGCTCTTGGTACTGCCGCACACCTTACTACACACTTACTGCGCGACATGCCGGCGGCGGCGTGCCTGTCCGCCCTCGACGCGCTCGGTACGCCCCCGCAATACCTAGCTCTTGGTACTGCCGCACACCTTACTACACACTTACTGCGCGACATGCCGGCGGCGGCGTGCCTGTCCGCCCTCGACGCGCTCGGTACGCCCCCGCAATACCTAGCTCTTGGTACTGCCGCACACCTTACTACACACTTACGTCGTTATCCTACTTTACGCGGTCCACTTGAAACTTACTGAACCGCCTCAGAACGCGAGTAGGAAGCTGTAACGCCGACCTCACAAAATGAGGTCAGGGTGTGGGTCACTAACAATGTTCCAGCCCCTATTTTGCCCTCTATGCCCCAAAAATGACGCCGAAAAAAAAGGACCTATGCGCTGCCACCAACGATGCCGTAGAAGTGGCAATGTTTTGGGCTATTCAAATCTGAGAAATTGTCGTACCTGTAACGGGACGAAGCAGACCGAAGGTCACCAAATTTTTTTGTGCCGTGGACCTCTAAGCGATAATACTTGTGGCTTCCTTCTCTTCCAGTTGGTGGTGACTCTTAAACAATTAGGCCACGCTTATAGCGGCACCAATAGCATTCATTAGGTCGTCAATAATGCATGTGTAAAAACACATTTCTGGCTAGGAATGATATTACAATCCAACAGAAACCTCAAATAATCAAGGATTGGATTCCACAAATTTACTTGTAATGGAAGTAAGCAACTAACAGACAATTATTTCCCCACAGACGGACTCAAGCTAGGCTCGTGCTCGCCGCTGAGCCGCGAGGAGGGCCTGTCGCTGGGCTGCCTGGAGCCCGACCTGTGCCTGGAGCCCGTGCCCGAGCATCTGTTCAACCACAAGGACATTAAGGTAACACCACTCATCAATGGGCCCAAAAACAGTAACGACTTTAACCTTTTGAACCCAATTGTAACGTATATATGACAAGCAAGCGCTTGCTGTGTACGCCAAACGATGTGATAAAAAGTACGACAGTACAAAAGGTACGGCGTTCAAAAGGTTAAGCTCCAAATTTACACATTAAGCTATAATCTGCATTGGGTGGCACCCTTGCTAGTTACGCCACTGCACCGAACAAAACGTTTTGGGAATACTTTCACTGTGCGTATAGCTATGGACTGGAATTCAACAACCTTGGGGTCTTTAAGTAAAGAGTAAAAAGGCATCATCTACCAAATCATCGCCTTCCTTCAGATGAGTTTCTGGTCGAACGTGAGCCCATCAATCACAAGAAAAACCCCTTCAATGTGACATGAGACTCAAATCGTAACTAAGTAGCTGTAGCTTTCACCTCACAACGTGTAGCAGAATAAACGCAAACCTCTTAAGGGGTCATTGTACTCATCATTTTGAACAACTTTTACTATGGGATCAACGCTTCAATCACGAAAATTCCTTATGTCTATAGGCATAAAACCAATTAAACCGTTTAAAACCGAAATAAATCATACCACACATGCAGTTCTTTTATTTTCGCAGGCGAGTTTTCAACCGTTTAAAACAATTTATTTGGGGTTAAAACGGCAATATTTTATTTAAAACGTTTAAAACCGTTTGTTTTACATCTTCACTCCTGTCATATCGCAGATAACAATGTTCACCTACTGAATTGTTGTTTTTTCAATACAGATGCGACTCTCACCTACTCCTAACCTCCTGAGCAATGAAGACAGTGATGCAGTGCTCAATTTGGCGCAGATAGAGGACCTCATGGACGATGACTCGCATAACCCTGTCACATCAGGTAATTATTGTTAATAGTTTATTACTGCTAGGTATGTATCGGCTTCATCCCCGTGGAACATTATGCAAAAACGTTTTACAATATTTATACATATAATAGTTTAAAATGACGAAAAAGTTGAAAGTGAATCACTTATCTGGTGAAGTGGAGGGATGAAATGCATGTAACTAAAAGAGTTATGAATATAAATGTAGATGGATGGGCAGGGAGAGGAAGCCGGAGAAAAGACGGATGGATTGTGTTAGGAGTGATATGAAAGAAAAGGGAGTTAGTGATATCGTGACGCTGACAGTACAGAATGGAAGAAAAAAACGTGTTGCACCTACCCCAAGTAACATAGGACAAGGGCTGGAAGATGATAATGTTTTTAATATTTAGCAAAACTCAGTCCAGACAGTTAAACCCGAAAATGGACTGTAAACCGCATAGAAACATTCAAAGCGTTGCTGGGAGTTCACTCAACTTTGAGTTAAACTCGCCTCGTTTGATTTTCACTGAACTGTGCATTATAGTATCAAGGATATATCTTATTTGGTGTTTCCAAAAAAAGGGATGATGATGATATTGACGATTTCAGAGTTTTCTAACTATAAAAAAATCAGCCCATAGACTATTGCGATATTATTGATATAAAATTGTTACATCTTACGACATAATTAATTTTGAATCTGAAGGGAGATAATCAAAGGCCCTCATTATGGATCAACCTAATATAATGCTACTGATATTGATACCAGTAACACTTATCGTAATCGTACGTTCCCCAGGGGATCCAATGCTCTGCTCGTCGCCCACCTCGCAGCTGTGCCTCAGTAACGTCGTGGCGGAGGCGAACGACAGAACCATCTCGTCCATGCTACACGATGACTCCGCCACCTTCCACACTGCAGGTAAGAATGGACCGCAAAGTTATACTTACTTCATTAATAAATTTGTACTTATAATATAATAAAGCTGAAGAGTTTGTTTGTTTGTTTGAACGCGCTAATCTCTGGAATTACCAGTCGGATTTTGAAAAATATTTTTGTATATGATAGCCACATTCATGAGGAAGGCTATAGGCGGAGACGGGAACGGGAAAAAGACGGGATATGCGCGTACGAAGTCGCGGGCAAAAGCCAGTCATTAATATTATCAGCTCGTTGAGGAATATTCTTCTTTTATCCGCTTCAATGGTGACCGTTTCTAGCGGCACCAGTGGGCATTCTATACAAGTAGGCTGCTGCAAATACAACTTGGCAAAATGGGGTTCTATTGATCCGCTTAACACTAAATATGAGTGAGACTGCGGTGCTTCCGTTCAAAACATGGCCCAGTTGTTGCAGTACCCCAGGTGCCCTTTCACCTACACCATTAATACATAATGAATGCCTAATGTTGAAGAATAAAGTATACTTGATTAACTACGAAAGTTGTGGCCGGTCTCCATAACATACTTAACGTTTAACCAACCGTCAAATTAGTTACCAACAGTCGTCGAAACGTCATGTTTGCCTTTCAAACATGACGTTTCAGCTACTGTTGGTTAAGAAAGATATATACGTTATGGAAACCAGGCTTACTCGCCCTGTTTCAAACAGACATTCAAGTCCTTATTCTTAGAATCAAATAATGAAAGATACCTTGTTTTAAATAGTAAGCTTAGAACTTTTCGAAAAAGGGTTCAGAGGAAAAGAGCGATTTTTCACTTTCTATAAAAAGCTTAAATTGTTCTCTATCGGTACCGGTAAATGAAATGAAATCACGTCAGCTCAAAACATTACCTTCTTTTGGAGCAGTGGGGTAATAGTGCTACTTTCATGGTGATTCCCACAGCGTTAAGGGAAGAGTACTATTTTCGGTCACAAAATTTACACCGGCAATTAACGCTTGATGAACATGAGCACCCTCCTACTAGTAAAGGAACTGTTTTATTTTGGTTGTATTTCCTAAAGTTGTGATTTAGCAAGCATCCCCTAAGCCTAGGCATGTCGTCCCCGCAGGCTCGTCGTCCCTGATGTCGGAGAGCGCGCTGGGGCTGTCGCTGACGGAGGGCTGCCTGCCGGCGCTGCTGCTGGGCGGGCCGCACCACCACGCGCCGCACTCGCCGCACTCGCACCCGCGCCAGCACTGCTTCGACATGGACCTCGGCGCGTAGCCAGACAGACTAACTGGGAGGCTCAGAACAGCGCCATCTGTTGGGTACGCTGAAACTTACTTTTGTGGAGAAACTGTTGAGCAGTTTTGATAGCTAACTGAGCAGTATGATTATGATTGTTCTAAGCCATGATTTTTATAAAACTGGTGTAAATGAAGAATATCTGAAATGTTTTTTGTAAAACCACTTAAAATACGAAGTCATGTTGCTTCATGTAGTTACAGTTTAAACCGAGAGATGGCGCTCTACAGCAATATTACAAACTTCTCCATTTTCACAACAAATGGTGAACTTCTAGTAGAATTTCTTGGCTAAGAGTATTGGTAGCTTTTTTAACACCATTATGAAACACAATTTAGAGATCTCTTCCATAAGTTTGAATGTAAAAGACGAGTATGAGTGCCTTATAAGTAAGATTCTCAATAAGACAAGAACGAAATGATATTTGCACGAAGTTCCGTACCTACCACTTTTGTTCCTATTCGCATATCCATTTAGAAGTAAGACGTTTTTAACACACATCGGGCACTTTTTCAAGTGTTTTTCTATCAACATTTTGAGGTACGGAACCCTAAACGATGTTTTCTAGTGATGATGTGTTCAGTACCAGATGTAAGTAGGAGAATGAGTGCGCTGAAAGATTTTATGGATTTATAGTAAACTTTGATGTCTTTGACAATGATATTAAATATAAATGAAAAATATTTTTACTATCTGACTTAAGAAAATTTAGCAATCATTTAATAAACCTGTCTTACTTTACAATAACTAAAATACGACGTGATTTAACTTTTTAAATAATTTTAATAAATAAAACAAGATCCAAATATTGAAGTAACAACGAAAAAGCAAAATGAAACTTACTTTTTCGATGGAGCTTACTTATCTACAGGTATTTATGTAATTTTGAACTTATGTCAGATATTTCAATGGTTCTCAAAGTTTTTAACTTTCAAGGACTTTTGAAAATTTATGAAACTTAACAAAGTATGTATAAAAATGTAAAAATGTACACAAATCGCGACACAAATAGAATCCCAGTTGATCGAAAGCCAAAGAGTTCATTTAAATCGATGAAAAATAGGTACTTACTATCTTTTATAACTTTCAACTGACACTGCTGGACTAAAAACAATAAAGAATATTCAAAATTTTCCCGAATCTTTTAAAACTTCTATAGTAATTATTCTCTGCCGGAGATTCTTAATACAACCTAAGTGTTTAAGTAAAGAGTTGATAAGTTACTTTTAGGTAATCGCTTACCATCAGTTGAAATAAAAAAACATGAGATAATAAACGCGAGTAAAAAACCGTCACAAATAACTGTACCTATTTGATACTTAAAACCTCTGTGGCAGATGGACGGATGCAAAAATGATCTTATAAAGATTCAATATTTCCTTAATGAACCCAAAACACGTGTATTTTACTTCTGATGTTAAATATGAATTATAAATGCTAATTGAAATTATTGTTAATTTTGTAACTCTAGTAAGTCCAGCAGTATGTAAATATTGAATAATATAGTAAAAATTCTCCATTATTAGTTTAGGTTTATTTTCTAGAACGATGTGATTGAGTAGTTACCGACTCGCTGTATAGTTATTATTAAATACGTTTTATTAAAATACATTCGTTAATGCTAGTAGCCATATTGTCTTTGGCGTGATCAATACACCGCCATTTTGGGGTTCAAATGCTCGTAAAGTTTGAGAATCGGTGGAATAGTAAAATGTATATGAAAAACCTTTATTGTTTTTAAATCTAAATCGCTGCAGCTGATGTATAATTTTATAGTGTTTAATATATTTTTCTAGATCAGTTGTCTTCTATTGAAATACATTTTTCAAAATATTGATTAGGAATTGGAAGCCTTCCAGAACTGGTGCTGAGGTTTGATTACCACTAAGTTGGGAAAGTTATCACTTTACTTTGTGAAATGAGAATCTTTATAAGGCAGAAACTGTGGTAAACAACAAATAAAGGAGGCTTTCACACATACATACATACCAACTATAATATGTTAATATTCAAAATATATAAATACAAACGTCTTTAGACGCAAGTTAGCCTTCGCTACATACATATTACATAATAAAACAAGTATTATATACTATTATACATAGATAGAGGTGCTATATTTTTTGATAAACACTTTAATATTATGCGAAACTGGGATATTACTACTGGAGGACCATACTTTTGTACAGAATAAATAATTGTGATACAAAATATATTTTTAGATGATATTTATTTAGATATACAAACTATATGTTTTTGTATATAATAAACTTAGCGGTTATTTCACGAAGTGCCTTGCTTTTTAGCCAATTTAGTATGAAAAGCTTGATTTTTTTTCTTAAAAAAATATGTAAATAGATTTCTTCTAACACTGGTTAAGAAAAACACTATGTATTTGTTAAGTTTTTATGATGAATTTACGATATTTCATTATATTATGATATTTTTGGGACTATGTGAGATATATCGATATCATTGGGTTGACTCATCGACTAATTAATCGAACATCTGCAATATATTTTAGTATATCTGATAATACTAAATTAATTTAGTCGATTCAGTCAACTAAGTCGTTTATCGACTTTAAACAAAACATACTGTAAGTGTTGCCAGCACCATCTTGAAAAAAAAAACAAACTATTTTTACTTTTTTAAATATTTTTAATAATTGAGCAATAAAATATTTTTTTAGAAATGGCAATTATTTACAGTTGTTAAGAATTACGAACAAACGTATTTCCTTAAGATTTAAGAAAGAGAAGTTGCGAATCAGTGAGCCTTATCACTTATTGTTAGATAATAATGATCGTTTTTGTTAATATAATATTATTATGATCGTGCGCATGTTATTACTTGTATGTATTATTATGTTTTTCGCTCGAAATAGACGCTGTAGTTTAGGTAACTGGCTATTTTATAGTGTAATGTTATTATTGTTTTCTTTTAGACAGACTTATTAAAATAAGAAGTCATAATTTATTTAAAATTATGACTTCTTTTTTTATTATATTTTAAATCTTGTTGACAGAATTAGCTACTACTATATTATTTTTTGTTGAAAACATCATAAAATATTTTGAGAAATTATTGTTCGAAGACGTTTTTTTTTATTATTTTATCTTAAAACGAGGCATCAAAATCTATAATTAAATACTTATGACTAAAAGCAATATGATGTCAATTATATTAATTGATAAACCTCAAAACGGCTGAACATTTTAAGATGAAATAAATTGGAATAACCTTCAGAATCGCCCCGCAAAGGGGTGGATTGATACATAATCGAGCGAAACGCGAAACAAAAGATTATAATGTATGAATGTTATTTAATATTGTATGAGATTAAAAAATGTTGAAGTACAAAAAGTGAATAACAATGAATTTACGAGTAATATTCGTCTTTTATTGTTCTCCAAACCACCTTAAACTCAAAACTACAAAAACAATTTAATCTTTATTTCAGAGGCTACACATATTCCAGTAGTTCTTAAATGTCTCAAAAAAATGCTTTACTTCTAACTAATTCGTTTCTACAGAGACCAAAGTCTTCCAAGTTTTAGTGCTTCTTATGATGTTGTTCATTTAGAACTACAAGCTGGTTCCTAAACCTTAACCTTTTAGGATCAAACAGGCAGAAACAAGGAACTACCTTCTAATAATTACAAAATAAATAAAATTCGACACTTTATTACCTATTCTGACAAAAAAACTGCAACAATAACTGACCCAGTATAACAGTGGCCGACATTCTTCCTCCCCTCCGTATGTTCTCAATATAATCAATACGCAGTTTGACCATGCAAAAATCCTTATTAATTCAAAATGTCGCTTGCATAAAAACTATCGTTAATTCTATTCGGCACACTCTAGCAACACAATAGCCAAGACCTGCGCAAAACCCATTTCCCCCAAAAATTGAAGTTGGCAACAATTATTTTTATTCATTCAAGCTGGCAACACAATGGAGCGTTTCAAATTTCGAACGAAATTTGCGTTTTTGCATAAAATGGTGCGCGGCCGGCGCGTGCGCCATTACAAAGCGCGGTGACCACACGATGCAGTGAAATGTGAGGACTACTGGCTTTGGATTCTTGTTTGATAAATATACTTTATTTTTCACTTATAAGTTTATCCTATAAGTTTTGTTTCTGAAGTTCAGCCTTCCATTATAGCAAGCTCAAAATGCTTTTGCAAAGGTACAAGTTGTCAAGTTAAAAACACTGAATGTTTACTTAAAAACACGTTGGTACTTTTGTCAGATTGTGCTTTATCAGTCGCCATGCCGCTAAGACACGCTACAACTGGAAATAGAAAGATAGTGTCCTGTACGTAGGTATATGTTCTATGCCTAAAAATAGCTGTAGGTATATGCAGTTCGTTATACATTTCGTAAGGGGTTTCACCTCGGAATGAGCGATAAGAGAATAAGCTGTAGATGAAACCTTTATTTCGACATTCAAAAAGCTGTCCCAAAAGGCTCATCGCATCTTAGGATATTCAAGGACAAAAATCGGTTTGTCATGAATTGTAGAGTATACGATTCTTTATTTCACAAACATTTTTTATACGCTCAACCGTTTTAACGGAACTTTATTTACCGTATTTGTACTTATGATTTGGTTTTAAGCGTTCCTAAATATAATTCATGTTGCTCAACACATCATAGTGAAATCAAATTCTTGACTACCAGTGCTTGACCAAAATTATCCTTAATACAAAGATAAATAAGATTCGAGCGATGCGTTCAGCTGATACCCTGCCGCGTGGTCACCCTGTGCCCTATTGTAAATAGCATATATTGTTGCACCCGATTCATAAAAGCGATACAGTTTCCTAGTTTTTTTACACAAAAATTTAAATGAATTCCCCCATTTGTAATAATAATCGCGACATTTGCATGAATTCAGATCACGTTAACTGTTATTTTAGTTTATGGGTAGCGCGGGAATCGATAAAATGCATTGAAAATGTATTGTGGGGTTAGTTTATTTGTGATATTGGAGACTGACCGGATTGGCGACGTTTTGTTTTGTTAGGAGAGTTTATTAGAAATCAGCCTGGTTTCTAGTATATTTATTGGTGCATCGATAACAGTTGCAACTTTCATGAGTAGGTAGTATTACGAAAATGCACCAACATCTTTGACCTTAGTAAAAAAGTTCGATGGTTTCGAGAGATTGCGTGGGTACCACGATACGGTAAACGCTGTATTGGAAAACCTCCCACAAGTAGTACTGATGACCTGGTGAAGTAAATAAGTAATAGAGAGAATTGACAAACTTTTTAGTTCAGACCGGAGTCCATAGGGTTAGTTACAATTTTACTAGTGTTAGTAGGTTACAAGCACAGATGAAAATATACAATCAAAACTCAGCATGGAGCCGCACCCATCTCTGCAACATCGGGGAACCCCACCGATCCGCGAATACACTGAGAGTACTGTTGGTGCTGCCGCGAACACGAGTCATCAGGGATGCACATCTATTTCTAATAATGGCGACAAAACCATCAATATTATTATCTGCAAACATCCCTGACGCAATCATTTATTGAACAAAAAAATTGGCAAAAAATATTAGTCTAGGTTACATCAGTGTTGTTATTGCAAGAATAACTAATAATGACTATTTCCAATGAGTAAAACCACTGTCCTTCAAACTAGGAAAATCTCTATATTTTGAACTACAGTTATAAATTGACATTTTTTTTTTTTTTTTAAGGATGGGAAATCATCAAATGACTTCTTCCGCTCTGGGTGGAGCGGAAGGGCGTGTCAGACTCTTACTGACTAAAACCCATCCGTGTTCCTTCTAAAGCCCTTTGCGTTCCAGGGCCGCGGTGACTCTTTCGAACAAATTCCGCAACCCTGGCAGGCTCTGGCCCTAGCGGGCCCCGTCTTCTATGCTGACATCTCTTTGAGGCGCGCGTGAAACACAACGCGCCATCGACCCGGGCCTGGTGGTGATCGGACAGCGAGCCACCCAACGCTCGCCGTCCGCAGGCCCGCGCCTACGGTGGCCGGGGATCGCCCTGCGACTCCCGACGCCCGGGGCGTCTTCTCCTGTAGCGGCGGTTGGGGCGAAGGCCTTGCCTTTCCCTCGCGCGGCCCGCCTCCTCCTTCGCTAGCATTACTGCTTCGCAGAAGGAGGTGACCGCTTCCCAAGCCTCCTCGCTCCGGACCATGGATTCAACCAGGGCCGGACGCGAGAGGTTGCCGCCGCCGATCGCCTCGACGAGGACACGGCGGTGCTCAGCCCAAGCAGGGCAGACCTCCACCGTATGCTCCACCGTGTCCTCCGGGCGATCCTCACAGTGCTGACACCCGGGCGTGTCCTCCCGCTTAATCCGAAACAGGTACCTCCCGAAACAGCCGTGTCCGGTAAGTACCTGCGTCAGGCGGAAGGTGAGGACGCCGTGGCGCCTCTCCAGCCACTCCTCAAAGAGGGGCCTTACCGCCGCAATTGTGGCGTGCCCAGCGCTGGGCCGCGATAGTCGCAGTCTCCATACCGCCATAGTATCCTGCCGGAGCTCCGTCCGCCGCGACGCAATTTGCCGTGGCAGCGGAGTTTCGCCCCGGCGAAGCACCTCCACGCGCCACGCGTAAACGTGCGCGAGGGCTCTCGCCTCCAGATCCCATGGCGGTAATCCGGCAAGGAGGCTCGCCGCCTCGCCGGAGACCGTGCGGTATCCCCGAGCCAGCCGGATGGCCATGACCCTTTGGGCCGCGTTGAGCTGGCGGGCTGGTCGCCCCTTCAGCGTTAGGGCCCACACAGGGGCCCCATAAAGGGCCATGGACCGCACGATCCCCGCATAGAGCCTCCGGCAGGAGGCGTTTGGACCCCCTAGATTGGGCAGGAGCCGCTTGAAAGCAGCTCCAGCCCGCTCCAGTCTGGGAGCCAAACGTCGGAAGTGCTCCTCGAAGTTCCACCGGCTGTCGAGAACGAGCCCCAGATACCTGATCGTCGACCCGACGCCGATGTGAACCCCTCCTACCGTTAGTTGGGATTAGAGATGGGCAGAGGGTTTAAATCCAATGGGCGGAAACGGGTTTAAACCGGGTTTTTTGGGTTTTAACGGGTTTAAACCCGAATAAAAACCCAAACAGCGGGTATTAATTAAATACTGTCATTTATATATTCGATCGTGGACCTAACACGATTTAGATACTTCTAATGTTTTTTGGAGTATAAATATCACTGATAGTGATGCATTTAACAGCACATCAAGTTTGAAAACTTACTCTTCGAACATGATATTTCAACAATTGTATTATTAATGCAAGTATTTCGTCACAGCCCATTGTATGATCAAGCATATTTAAAATAATAGCTACAGTGGTATCACACATTTAGTCTACTGCTGATCTCAGAGTCCAACCTATGAAGCGGATTTAACATTCTTCACTACATCTTTCAAGGGTATCCAAAGAAACATAATGTAATCTATACCTTTTTTTCTTCAAAAATCCTGAGGATGATGACTCTTAAATAAAACAAATGGGTAAGTGACTGAATTTTTAATCAAATTAGACAAATAACATAAGCAATTTACGTTTATTCAGAGTCAGTGTCGGTCGCAGAATTAGCATTATCAGATTGCCCACAATTTATGAATTCTAACGTATTTGATGTCGTTACTTCCAATTGAGATGGCGCGAATACTTCGTCCTCAATTGCATTTGTTTCGGTTAGCGGTGAACTTCCATGTGGTGTTGGAGTTTCCTCACTAATCTGATCATCATTTATACTTTCGTTTACAATCTTTCTGTGTAAAATATTCCAGTTGTAAGAAACAAACGTTATTTTGGCGGCTCTTTCCGCAGTAAGACGATTCCGTTTTATGCTGTGGACGTTTGCTTGAGCGCTAAATGTGCGTTCCGTTGCTGCAGACGTACATGGTGCCGTAAGAATCCTCATAGCCACTTTGCTCAGTTGTGTCGAGCTGCATATACCTTTCCACCACACAATTGGTTCAATATCTCCCAGAGATCGCCAAACAAACTGTTTACCCCAGAAGCATTCTTTAGCTTTATAATTAGCGAGATCAGGTGTTACATCTAAATTCAGCCTTTGTCCTTCATTGTATATGAACTCCATGGCTAGAAGTTCTTGTACTTGGTTGAACTCCAAACCTTGCTCTCTAGGGTCAAGCATGTATGCTGCCATGTGTATAGGTTTCACACACATACTTGTCCTTAAATCCACTGATACTAAAATTTCATTCTTCTCTTCTTCACTCAACATTGTTATGGATGGAAGCAGAAATTCTAATTTCGATTTTATATTTTTAAATTTTAAAAATACTTTGCTTATAAGGTGATCATTTCCCTCTAATTCAAATATACATTCTGTTATTGGTTCTATAATTTTGATGGATTCCTGCGTTTTGTTCCAAAACTCTTCCTCCAGCAGTTTTCTTTTTAAATCACGAGGGATATTCACAGTTTCATCTACTGCCAAGCTTTGCAAAGCAGCTTTATTGTTTTTTAAACTTTTTAAGGCTGTCACTGTGCTTCCCCAGCGGGTTTTAACGGGTAGTTTTAATTTTTCTCCACACCCCTTGATTTTTATAATTTTAGCTTTTCTTAATTATTTTTATTATATTCACCTCCTCTTCTATAAAGTTTTTCATTGTCTCTGATTTTGAACAATCTTGACTTAATAAATTTAGTACATGCGCACAGCAACCGAGTGAAGTAATATGTGGATATTTATTTTTAACTATGTCGAATGCTTTCTGCATATTTTTAGCATTATCCCCTATGAGGACTACAAACTTATTTACACCGTACGTTTTCATCACATTTTCTATTTCACTTGCAATATATTGGCTGGTATGGCGATTAGTTTCTGTATTCAAACTTGTACTAGAATATTCACAAATATTTACATTTACCATGTTTAAATTGATAAATTTCCCCAAATCAATAAACACCCGAATAAAAATCCCGTGGGAGGGAATAAATGGGTTTTCATTGGGTTTAAACCCAGTAAACGGGTTTTGACCCGGTTGATTGCCCATCTCTAGTTGGGATCCCGCTGGTGGCCTGTTCCGAGAACCATGAAAGGCTTATGGCCTAGGGGTCTTATTAAGTGTTCTGAACCAAACGCCACCTGTTCTTTCAAAACCTTTCCCACCCTTATCTATGTCCACTTTGCCCACTGACATTCTGACAGTTGACGTCAAGCATTTTCAAGTGACTTTTAACAAATTTGCCAAAAATCGGCAATACAACGGAGATGCAATAATTTGCTGAGCTTGGGAAGTTGATACAGGTTTCAGAGCTAGCCATGATGTTGCACACAACGCCGATTCCTCCTGTGTCCATCCACGAGGTCGAGAAGACCGAACCCGAGGCGGAGGTGGTGCCAGAGGAACCTATAGTTAGAATACGTCAGGTACATAGGTACCCCTTATTATTTTTAGTAGATTTTGCGTTATTAGCCGTACCTTTTTGAGTAAAGAACTATTTTTGGAGCACAATTAAGTATTTTCTATCAATTATTATATTTATTGTTTTGGAAAGATAGGTAGGTATTTTTATGACAGACTATATGTATATTATTAGCAGAAGGTTGTTGCACGTACTCGTAAGTACTCTCTCTCTTGGTCGTTTATGTGTTACCTCTCTTAAGAATGATGTTGCATGGATAGATATCTACTCTAGGGCAGAAATCGCAATAGATACCTATCTACTTGCACAATAGTAGTTAATACAGTAAATGAATGAGGTAATAAGCCCTGGTTATTTAGTTCATGCCGATTGCAAATCGGTACCCATATACCTAGTCGTACCTATCGATAATTTGCGTCAGTATAATTATAATGGTCGCTTTAATTATATAAGGCCATCAATCTATCAAACATTGACGTCAGGGAAACAGAACAGTATTCTTAACGGAGTCTAAATATAGAGGTGTATAATTTACGACACAGCGACTTACTACAAGTAAGTAATTTAATTGAACGAATTGAACAGGAGGGATTAACCGGGACTCGTTGAGCGTCATCGCCTTGGTTCCTTTGCGGTGTCACTGATCATAATGGCTTTCAGGAGCTCTTTTCTTGGTAGTTCCCTCACTGCTGAAGATCACGACTACATGCGACGCATCTCCAAGTCATGCGGTCTTCCGCAATGTGAACCGCTCTGTACGTGCTGCCTCCATCAGCCTCCTTTATTGCGTTGGTCCATCTTGCTGGTGTTCCGCCTTGAGCGAGTTTTCCTTCGACCCGGCCAGTATCATGAGCCTTTCAATATCTTCAACAGCCAAATTATAGTAATGTCGCTATATATTAGGGTTTGGCTTAAAGAACCTTAATATAGAGGTATACCTATTGTACTGCAGCTATCCTTCTGTCTAGCCCTTGAGGGAATAGAATCGTGATAATATTTGAATAGGTATAGTTACTTACAAATATTTCAGTTCATAAATATTTTGTATTAGTCTAGGTATCATTTACGCCACCATCAGACCAAAATCTGATCTTGTTCTTGCAGAGAAGGAATAAGTAGTAAGCATCGATAATCTCACTTACTTAGAGCATGTTAAATACGTCCCTTGCGCCTTTTTGCCTACCCTATGCATGCCATGAGAGCGGAATAAGGTCTAAGTTAAGTTGAACACCCGTTATCCCACCCAATAATCCAAACTAAGCGCGGCCACATACCTACCGTTTCGTCTCTTTTCTACATAAAACAGATCAGAATAAAATGAAACCGGAAGGCAAGAATGCAATACAAAATGTACCACGCGTCACACACCTTTTTTTTAAGGATGGGAAATCATCAAATGACTTCTTCCGCTCTGGGTGAAACGGAACGGCGTGTCAGACTCTTGCTGACTAAAACCCACCCGTGTTCCTTCTAAAGCCCTTTGCGTTCCAGGGCCGCGGTGACTCTTTCGAACGAATTCCGCAACCCTGGCAGGCTCTGGCCCTAGCGGGCCCCGTCTTCTATGCTGACATCTCTTTGAGGAGTGCGTGAAGCACAACGCGCTATTGACCCGGGCCTGGTGGTGATCGGACAGCGAGCCACCCAACGCTCGCCGTCCTCAGGCCCACGCCTACGGTGGCCGGGGATCGCCCTGCGACTCCCGACGCCCGGGGCGTCTTCTCTTGTAGCGACGCGTGACACACCTACCGACTCGAAACGGTAAAAAAGCTAAGTCTATCGATCTAAAAAAAAATGTGTGCGTCTCGGGACGTCCGACAGAAGTGACTACTTAAACTAATCTGTATTATATTATTAAACTTACCTTTCGTTAGGAAA
Source organism: Mamestra configurata (assembly GCA_002192655.3). Classification (NCBI taxonomy): domain Eukaryota; kingdom Metazoa; phylum Arthropoda; class Insecta; order Lepidoptera; family Noctuidae; genus Mamestra; species Mamestra configurata. The sequence continues at coordinate 306,134 of NDFZ01005359.1, read as the reverse complement.
TTCTGTAATGTTCCGAGGATCATCTCCTGCCTGTTTCATGATATTATTTATAATCACTTTTAAAACGGTAATAGTTTAGAGTACACATATGTATATCGCACGTTAAACACTGAGTAGAGAGAGGGAGAAGCGTCTGTTCGAAATACGACTAGCGCCGTGGGAGAGGAAGAGCCTGCCTACCGCTGCCGTATGCGTGAGACAAAGGGAAGCCAGACAGACTGGCGCCGTAACGCGTTACGTTACGAACGACGTTAAACGTTTACCCTCCCATAAGAAGTTATCACTTCAAAAAAGGAAAGGCTTCCCTCTCCCTTTTCCACACAACTCTGTCATTTGCTATGTCGGGCCAGTACTTTTGATAGGAGTCGAGCTCGTCCCGCCATCTTCGCCTTCGTCTGCCGCGATGCCTTTTGGCATTTAACTGGAGCCATTTGGTTCTTTTTGCCCATTTCTCGTCTGACATGCGGCTGTCATGTCCGGCCCAGTCCCATTTAAGCTTAGCGGTCTTCTGGGCATCGTCCATGATTCTGAATTTAGAGCGCAGTGTTGGTTTCCTTACGCGGCCCGAGAGACGGAACCGCACGATACTATGCTCCATGGCTCGCTGGCAAACCTCGAGCTTGGACCACTGCTTATGTGTCAAAGACCAGGTTTGTGTACCGTATGAGAGAATGGGGAGAATACACATCCATCATTCTCCGTTTGAGACATAGTGGAAAATCTCCTTTTAGAAGACCTTTCATTGCACCAATAGCTCATCCAGTCGCTTTCGGTGCGTCGTGAAAATTCTTTGTCTTGTCTTGTCTAGAAGGAGACTATTTGGCCCAGATAGATTTAGTCTTGGACATATGTAATCGCCTCACTCTCAATTTATAGTCTTCTTTTGGTGCTGTTCGTAATGAGTTTGGTCTTTGACATGTACGTCCTACGCCCTATATTGAGGCTTGCCTTGTTTGTCTGCGAGCATGTTACCCAGATCACGCTGATATTATCCCATTTATGTGCCAAGGTTTTAAAGGTTTCCCCGAGTATGGTAGTAAAGCGTTGGAGACAACGGGTCTCCTTGCTTGACTCCTCATTTAATACGAAAGGACGGCCCAGTTGTGTTAATTTTCATTGAAGTATATGATCTTAAGCATATTGATGTAAGTGGGTTCTATGTTTTGGTTGGCCAGAGCATTGAAGATTGAGTCGTGGTTTATGCTGTCGAAGGCCTTTGCATAATCAACGAATGCTAAATATATAGTGATAAATAAAGTATCCAAACTAAGTAAGTACTTACGTTTATTATAAAAACCAAATACATGCATACCATAGTCATCAAAGTACTCCTCAACATTGCTGTCACCTGGAAACGAGCCGAGAAGTCGCAGTACTTCCACGTTGAATGACGTTTATTCTTTAGCCAAACTTTTATTTAAAGCATTTATTTCGAATGAATCACAGAGAATTGAAAGATTTCCATTTTTTATAGAGAAAAGTGCAAGAAAATCCATGATCACTACTCCAAATAAAGTAGTTTCCTGCCTATTCCAGCCAATTCCTGAGCTTCCACTCCTCCACGACCTACTGCCTCTAGACCGACTGTTCATCACCAAAAAGCTGCGCGTCAGGAACGTGGTGTTCCTCAAGGGGAGGAGGAACAGATACCTCATCAAAACCTCAGATCAGGCCCTCGTCTATACCGTTGAAGAGGAGAATAGGCGAGTGTTTTGCATTATATCATAGAACTGGGGATATAGACTAAAAAATGAAAAAAAAAAATGGTGAGTACTTACCTAAACTCACTGATTGACGCAGATTTACTCGTCTTTGCTATTTCGTATTTTGTGCACATATCCTTAAACATAAGCAATCTATGCATGAAGATTGATTTGCATTTAAAAAAGCCGCTAACCGATTTTTCATCCATAATTATTGTTTCTTAATATATCTAGGTTAATTCACCTACATATATTTTTATAACAGAGACCATCGTCCATCCAGCTACCGTGGAGACTTTAAGCATAAAAGTCTAGTCTATTTCAAACTCAGGCCCGTATCCGTCGTTCTGTCACCTTTATCTTAGTCATCATCTGCCTAGTATTTTCAAAATGACTACGGAACCCTACCGTTCTGTCTAAACAGATGTTATTGCGTAACGGGTCTTGAAAGAAGACAATTTTTATAAGTGCATATGAACGCTTTTATAGTACCAATCTACAAGTGTATTTTATCTCCGTTTTATCACCACCAGGTGGTGGGCAGGCTACTTCTGCTACGGCCTGCGCCCCCTTCAGCTCCGCGTGATGGACGACAAGGGCACAGAGGTGATGAGGATACACCGGCCCTTCGCCTGCACCGGCCGCTGCCTGCCGTGCCAGCTACAGCGCCTGGAGGTCTACTCCAGGAGCACACGGTTAGGCACCGTGGAACAGCAGTGGACGCCCATCAAACCGCTGTACCTAGTTAAGAATGATGCTGGTGAACACTTGTTCTGGATTCGTGGTAAGTTCTGTTGTTGGATCGACAGAGATTCTTGAATTGACAAAATCTAACAAGGAGAAAAAGAATTTGCCGATCGATTTGCACTTACATTAGATGTAAGTAAGCCTAATCCTCTCAGCACCAAAACATTGCAAGGAATACTAGCCATAACAGGTAATTTTTTGAGGCTTCTGAAAGTCCGTATAAAAAACGGAACTTTTTGGATGTCTTGCGGACCACTGGTATGTCTGTCTGTCCGACTGTCACGTACCTATAGAATAGAATAGAAAACATTTATTCATTTCATCAAAGACAAAGTTGATGACGGCTACGACCCAAAATAAAAAACGTGCTTCAAGCTGTGCCGTTTGACTAAAGACTTATTATGAGATAGATGGGTGAGGTCTAGCCCGACAATACTAGCGAACCCAGGAAGTGCACTCTTGCTTTGAAGGCTGATGATAGGCATCTGGTAGCACAGATTTTGGTAGAAAGTCTGCACATGCGCACACACGTGCAAATGTGCACATAGTAAATGTGTAGGCTGCTCCGTTGATTTCGCGGTCGCGACTGCCGAGCGTGGAGTCCTGGGTTCGATTCCCACGTCGGACAAAAAGTGTCATCGGGTTTTTCCATTAGAAATTTCTCTGTGACAGCCCGGAGTTTGGAAGTTGGTGGTGTGACACTCCCGTGCCTCGAAAAGCACGTTAAGCCGTTGGTCCTGCGCCAGATCTCTCTCCAGTCCTGTCGGGTTGGCGTCCCATCGGAATATCCATCTATCCTCTTTCATCATTCGACGGAAGAGGGAGTGCACCTGTGTTTGCACACATACTTGTGCACTATAATATGTCCCGCGCCGATGGCTAGTCTCGGTTGAGATTGGCCGCCATGGCCGAAATTGGTCAGGAGGACTATAACATAAATCGCTTAGTACTACTTGTCTTAAAACACCCCCTACCTCCTCCAGGTCCATTCATTACGCTGAGCTGTTTCCGCGACGTGCAGTTTGAGATCCTACGGCCGGACGGCTCAGCAGTTGGAGCCACCTGCAAGCGCTGGCAGGGACTCCTGCACGCGATGTTCTATGCGCCTGTCATTGACAAGTTAGTTCCCTTTTTGAAGTATCTTCTTTTGGAACTTGCAGATTCTTCAGCTGACGCATATCTCACTGTACCTCGTTGGAGACACAGATTATAGATTCTAAGGCATGCGATAACAGTGACATTTGTTTTCTGTCACTTTTCCAGACCAACTGGGTATGTCATGGTTGTTGGGGATTTTCAGAGGTGTTATAGAATAAAATAGCAGACTGTAATAATAAGTATGGTTCGTATATTGAACATATTAACTCTCATAATATGACGAACATATTAATGTTCCCTTTTTGAGTGTGGCGGTGGTCAGCGGCTATCGGCTCCTCGTCCCCCGTTCCCCGCTCGCCGCTGTCCCCTTCTTGTGGTCGCAGTGACGGGCGGTGTTACGTCTTGTCTCCGACATGGCCATACATTATACCCATTTTTGTTACACAATGACATTAGACGTCAGACATTAGATACCAATCGCCATTATCGTGATTGTAACATGTATTCTATAGACCAACATTGGCAGACTGAAACTTAATACTTTCCTGTGCTGGGGAGTTTGTTTCGTTACCTTACTTCTTCCCAGATTTTAAGCCGAAAACATTAGGAAAGTGAAGAGTGACCGTTTTGAGGGCTGTTTTTTTTCGGAACAGTTTTCATTAGTAAAATCTATTCAGATCTATCTATAAATTTTTCTATGGAAGCTGGCATAGCCCTCGTCGCCATTTTGTTTTTTTTTTTTTTTTTTCAAAATCGCGGCGCTGGATGAAGCAGTTATGGGCAGATGATACTTAAATAAACAAAAAATGTTAGCAACATCGTGCCCTTGACCTCCAAATATGTATCTCAGCAACGTGTGCCAAGGTAAAGTCGCTACGTGCGAACAATGGTTAATTTTATCATTAAAAATTAATTAATTTCAAAAATATGTATACGCAAAATTATATTCAAATAATAGTTCCCAGCTTAATTCAAGCACTTATTGGAAGAAAGTAAAATTAAAAGCACGTGAAAACCACTTTATTAAGAATTTGCCCATCACTAACACGCATCGAAATCGCAAGAAATTGTGTTTTATTTATATAAATGGTTAAATCAAACCGGGAACTATTACTTGATCGACTCGGGGATTATTAGTTTATTTTTAATAATGATTAATTGTCATTGTTCTCACTTGGCAACTTTATCTCCATGTATCTCGGCAAAGTGTTTTTGTTCTTGTTTCCTTGCGTGTTGCAAACATTTTTTCTTTGTGTAAGTGTCCTCTACCCATATATAATTATGTCACCGGAAAATGACAAACGCCGTAAGATTGTAAAATTTCTCTTGAAATTGTAAACTATTTTTTCTAAATAAGACACGCATTTATTGAAAACTATTGAATTTGGATGGGATTAATTGTATACAAAACAGTTTTCCATAATATCGAGAAATTATAATTTAATCAAGATTTATAACAATCTTACGGAGTCTGCAATTTTCCGGTGACATATACATACAAGTTTCATCGTGCACCGTGATTTTGAAAAAATATCAAAATGGCGACGGAGGCTATACCACAAAGGTTATATACCCTTTGATCTTTCAATCCTTAAATTTTACTAACAGACCTATTTCGTTTCAGTTTCGGCGTAGCCTTCGAGCAAGACCTCTCGGTGGAGGAGAAAGGCCTGTTGCTGGCTGCCACCTTACTAATGGACTATATGTACTATGACGTGTGATGTTCGTGGAATACAGCATGCGATAGTACCTGGCTTTGTTTGCTTTTCCTTCCTTTTGTGCTAGGTAGTTTAGTGCATAGGTACCTACTCACGGTGGTCTGCGGTCTGAGATACCGGTGTGGAGTATTGCGTTGTTTGGATCCAGGTGTTACTTTATAGGTACGACGTTAAAGATACCTACTTTAGTTGCTCATAGTATGACTTTAAGAAAAAGTATTTATTGTCACAGAACTGACGTACGAACAAAGCCAAAATTCTTGGTTGGCTTGGTTGGAAAAGTCCTAATACAGGGAAAAAAAAATCTGTTTCTACATTAAGAATTTGAAGTGAACCTACTACTTTAGTGCTAAAAGGAGTTCGAACATTTTTGGATAGGAGCTGCATAGTCACCCACCGCCATTTTGATATTTTTTTTTAATTTGCGGAGACACGTTGTATATGGGTAGACGATACTTTAACAATACAAAAATGTTAATAATATGGTGCCCTAAAGTGTCAGGTTGTCGAGATATTTGGAAGTAAAGTCGATATCTGTGAAAAGACTATCATTAAAAGTGAACTTATCACATGCTTATATGCAGTAGAATTTTTAAATAATCGTTCCAGTCGTGACTGCCCTGAGCGGTCAGCTGCACGGTCAAATTTCATCGTGCGGACAAGCTGTTGACAGGCATACACCGGCTTCTCAAACTGTCGACTAGATACTCTCGCGCAGTTATTATAATTATGATAACGTAATTCCAATATTGGATGAATCCACTATTTTCTATATCAGCGCCGCCACCAATGGCCTGAGCAAAAATAGCAGTAGAAGTACTTCTTCCTCAAAATCCATGTCGGTACTGATTGAATTGTGATTGATGTAGCAGTTAAACCAAATGCTGCAGCAGTTATCAATGGCAGCTCCAAAATGTTAACTATGACGACTCGAGCGGTCCGGGTATTTTGATCACTGGCTAACTGCTCGAGGAACCTGTGTATGCCATGCTTTGCAAAAATTTATGGATTATAACATAATGCTTGTAACTTAGTTAAAACAGTGCATTTGCTTCGGACAAACAAAGCTGGTTCACTTAAATATGTAGTTCCAAAATTCTAATTTTTAACCAACAATAAAGTTCACTTTTAATGTAATAATTTACTTAACTAACATTAAATCTTAGTACAACATCCATAAAATCCATAAATTATAAAAATCCAAACCCATAAAATACAAAACATTAAAAAAATGCCACTCGATTTTGAACTCTACGGTATTACCATATCGCTTAATTTATCTTAAAAATAAATACTCGGACATTAATATTGAAATGAGGGGACATCGTTATAGTTTAAATGCATTTCTCCATTTTGCACACGAAAACGACGAAATTCCCCTAAAAATGTCGTCCTTCCCCTATTTGCATTGTTAACTTTTTTTTCTCGGCAGATGTCCGAGCGTAATGGCGCGAAATTTTGACAGCGCGCATAATTTTTGGCGCGAACTAAAACTTCCAAAAAAAACGAAATTACAGGGAATTTACCCAACCCTTTTTTCCAAAGGATTGAATTCAATTATTAAAAAAAAAAGCGGGTATTAAAAGGGTGCTTTTACAGAAATAGGAAAAAATGTATGTAGGTCACTGTGCTTTAGTGAATTAAAAGTTTTTTCGCAAATAAAAACGCGTGGCTGGCGCATGTCTCTTTTTTTTCATAAAAAAGCAAGGGTTTAAAAATGACAATAGCTTTTTATAAAATGATTTAGAGAACTTTGTCGCGACGGATTTGTGAAATTACGTTTTTTGGTAAAAAGTGTATTTTTTACTGTTTTGTAAATAATAAGGTCGTGGGGCCGCGTGTCGAGCGGAGTCGGGTGATTGATCGTGTATTGTTATTTTTTAATAAAAATAAATGAGGATGTAAAGATTGATTCTGATCTCGCGTGATTTTTATACGGGCGACTTGTTTTATAAAAAAACAGACAAGTGCGAGTATGACTTTCGCACCGAGGTTTCCGATCGAGTCTTGAATTTTTCCGAGTATACATTACCTATGGATGTTTATAAACTACTTTCATAGTTTGTCACACTGTCATTACTCTGACAAAAATATAGCTAGTAAAATTGAAGGACAAACTTAACTTTGTTGTTGGTATTTCTCGGAATGACTTTGAGAGATTATAGACCATCAAACTATCAATTTTTTATGTGTAAAACAGTTTTCCAAATGTTCAGTTGACAATTTATCGACACTTTACAATCTCTCAAAAACAAATATAATCTTACGGAGTTTGCAATTATCCGGTGACATACTTACCCCTTTCGTGACTCTAGGACAACGGGAAGTATATACCCTACAGGTTTCGGTTTACTTCAAAAGTTCAATGTTTAAAAAATGTTGCAAAAATACGCATAAATGGCCGTTGTTTTTTATTACGTTGACTTAAAAGCCTGATTTTTAGGGCTCCAAGGGACCCTATATAGACCTACGTACTAGATAGATATTGATTTGAACATGATACCTCCACGCGTTCCTGAGAAAAAAGGTCGTGACAGACCGACAGACGGACAACGGAGTGATCCTATAAGGGTTCCGTTTTTTCCTTTTGAGGTAGGGAATCCTGAAAACGAATGTTTTATTCTTGGATTTTGAATTGGTTTTATTGATCGTTATAAAATAGGATGGGTTCTGGGTAGTAAACATCCAACATAGCATAGAGGTTAGTTTCTATGTACCTACTCAGTTCAATTTCTCTTAATTGAATGGTGTTTTTTAGGGTTCTGTAGTCAACGAGGAACCCTTATAGTTTCGCCATGTCCGTCTGTCTATCCGTCCGCAGTTTAGCTCAGAGACGCTTGGCGCTAGAAAGTTGAAATTTGGTATGGGTATACATATTGATCAAGCCGATAAAGTAGCAAAATATAAATTCGAAAAAAAAAAAAATTTTTAGTGGACTTACCCGTAAAGTGGCGATGTATTTTTTTACCGTTTACCCCATGTTATGGAGTGTCGTTGGATAGGTCGAAAATATTGAAGGTTCGCTAAATCCAATTTTCCATCTAAGGATCCGTTTGCGAAATATTAACCTCTAAAGTGCTAATTTTTGTTAGAGTCAAGTTCCCCCCCTCTGCCAGTTAAACGGTTGTCTTTGGATACGTGATAAAATTCATGGTCTCGAACTTAATAAGAAAACTATCACAGCTAAGTAGACTTTATTAGTTAACGAGTACCTAATAGTCGACCAACTTAAAAAACTGGCCAAGTGCTAGTTGGACTTGCACACGAAGGGTTCCGAAACATGTTATTTAATACTTATGTATACCCTTTTATATTTAATTTTTATTATTTGTTGTTATAGCGGCAACAAAAATACATAATCTGTGATAATTTCAACTGTCTAGCTCACGGTTCATGAAATACAGCCTGGTGACAGACAGACAGACAGTGGAGTCTTAGTAATAGGGTCCCATTTTACTCTTTGGGTACGGAACTCTAAAAATGGATCAGGGTAAGTAAATAATTCCATAGAAAATGACTTAAAACCAAGTGCTAATACTTTTATAACTTAGTAATCTCATAATAGTTAAGTACCTACATTTAACTATTTTTCTGGCATGGTATAGGAAACGGGTAACTACGGAATCCTACACTATGCGTGAACCGACACACACTTGGCCTTCAGGTACCTACCATCGCATAACGATCCTGGCCCATCTGTCCTCGGCATATACGAATTGTATTGCATCAGGTAAATTATGTATGTTATTTATAATTACCTACCTTAAATATTATGATATACCTACACAGCTATATAAATGAGTTCCTACAAATCAAATAAAACCCAACTTGTGTCATGGTTCACATGTAGGCACTTATTATTAAGTTCCAACAAATATTTTATAACTTTAATTCCTCATTTATTTACCTAAAAGTTTGTGTAATTTTCAAACTTTTTGTAGGTTTAGGTACCTAAGTATTTATTTATTGAATATCTTATGTATTGGCTCTGTAACAGGTAAGTTGTAAGATATATTTTCACAATATTTAAGTCTTTCAAAATGATTTGGTCACTATGAAGTTATAGACGTTACCTAAACCAAATATTTAAACCAAGTTAAATTTAGTTATGAATTCCGGTTATTTCCTGTGGTATTAACCGCATCGGATATAGGTCATATAGGTACCTAGGAAATAAAGTTTTCCATTTCAGAATGCACCTGAAATAGCTATTAGAATTGCAGGATTATTATTTATTTTCAGCCTGTTTTGACCCAGTACAGGGCAAGTGCCTCCTTTTCTTCTTTCCATTCCCCCTCTGGCTTTGGGCAAGATCAATTCTTCTTTCCAGCTAAAATACTAGGAAGTGGTGACGGGCGGCCGTTTTGGGGGACTGTCGTTATGTAGAACTTTAACGTTCAAAAAGTGCTGGCACTTAGCCTCATTTGAATAAATTTATTTATTTATTTATTTAAACTTTATGTACAATAGTGGTACATGGGCGGACTTAATGCATCAAGGCATTCTCTACCAGTCAACCTTTGGGTTATAAAGACTACTGTGGTAGGTGTACAATAAATAAAATTAAGATACAAAATTAAATTTTAACATTTCGGAAAGAATATACAGATAATATATATAATACTAATAAAATACATATATATGCTAAAATAATAAACTAATAAATATGATATATAATAATCATACCGATTAAGAGAATGACATTTGTTTTTTTTTAATGATTTGTCAAAGTAATACAATAGCTAACCTATAGATTTATTATTAACGGAATTCTCTGGGATCTAATTTATGTACTTAGGTACATTCGTACCCAGAGTCTGCGGTCAGTCAGAGTTGTTTACTCAAAGAAGCTGACGTAGGTAATACACCTACCCACCTCTACGCATGAGGATTCCCTTGGGCTTTATCATTACTGATGACGTTAATATGTGGTCTTCAACTAAACTACACTTCTGGACACATCTATTGGCCCACCTTAGAGTTTAGGTTTCGATGGCCCCTACCGAAATATGATTGCTAGATTGAACAAAAACTGTTGATGCAGTTTTAAACCTGATACATTTTACCATCTTTTTCGATCGTATTGTTTTAAATTTGAATTCAGAATACCATACGACATGGAGCTACGCCTAACAAGTCGGATATGCGCCTTGTTAAAGGCAATTGATTTTTGAATAAAAAACATGTTTTATCAAATAAAGGTTTAATTTAATAACGCGTGTTGCCTCCATGGGCATCTACCACAGCTCTCATACGATTAGGCATAGAGTTTATCAACCGCTCTATGCAATTTTGAGGGATCATCTCCCATTCCTCTTCTATGGCAGTTTTCAACTCCTGCATCGTCTGGGCAACTGGCTGACGAGCCCTAACACGTCTTTTTAGCTCGTCCCACATGTGCTCAATGGGGTTCATGTCTGGGCTTCTGGCTGGCCAGTCCATAACTGTGATGTTCACATCCCGAAGATATTCCCTGACGATGCCGGCCGCATGGGCTCTTGCATTATCATGCATAAAAAGGAAATTTGGGCCCACATAGTCCGCGTATGGTATCACGTGAGGTTCTAAGCACTCACGAATGTACCTTTCAGCATTTAATGTTGGCAGCCGTGGTCCTGTAACAACCTCAAGTTGAGTTTTGCCGCTCGCGGATATACCGCCCCAGACAGTCCATGAGCCACCGCCATAAGCAACCCTCTCTTCAAAGCAGCATTGTGCGAAACGCTCTCCCTTACGTCGGTAGACCTTCTTCCTTCCATCATTGCCATGTAACACAATTTTAGACTCATCAGAAAAGAGTACACGGCTCCAATCTTGCTGTGTCCAATTTAAATGACTGCGTGCGAAATGAAGGCGCGCTGTTCGGTGGGCTCGCGTTAGTTTGGGCCCATTAGCTGGCTTGTGTGGTACCATATCGCGTTCTTTTAACCTTCTCCGAACAGTTCGAGCGCTCACAGATACTCCGTGGAAGTCGCGAAGTTGGTTTTGTATCTCAATGGAGGTAAGGTGACGATTTCTCAAGCTGGTCGTCACGATGAATCGATCCTGCCTTTCAGTTGTGACCCGAGATCGTGGCCTTCCTTGGCGACGAACAAAGCCGCCAGTCTCTAGGTACCTCCGATAAACATTTCGGACCGCAGATCGACTTAAATTAAGTTGAGCACTCACGTTTCTTTGGCTGTGTCCGGCCTGAATAAGTGCCACAGCTTGGGCGGCGACTTCAGGTGAAGTATCCATAGATTATTGATAGAACCTCACCTTAATGTTAAGAATAAGTAATGTTTGTTGCAAAACCAAAGATATCAATCACTTTTTCAAGAATTAAATCCAAGTAAACCAATAAAACCAAGTTTTCTTAGTATTCGATTGTTTGATATCAACAAACAGGCTCCAAATTGTCTTTTGTTTCTTTAAATTCTGTGTTCGAAATTCAAAAAAAGACTATTGAATGAAATTGTGAATGTGCCAGGTTCAAAACTGCATAAAAACTTTTTGCTCGACCTAATATAAAATTTTAGCTAGGACCAAACGAAACTGAAAATACAAGGTGGGCCAATAGATGTGTCCAGAAGTGTATATAATTTTAATAAAATTAAATATAATATAATATGTACCTATATCTATATCTATATATACTAATTATAAAGCTGAAGAGTGTTTGTTTGAACGCGCTGATCTCTTGAACTACCAAATTATTTTTGTATACGATAGCTACATACAAACCTGTTTGAGTGAGTTGATTTAATATTTATATGGAATGATTATTATTTATTGTGTTCCCCTTTTTATTTTATTTTGCCCTTTTTAAATTGTTTGTTTAATTTTGTTTTGTTTCTGAATGTTTTTTTTTTTAAGAATTCATGTCTTGCTGCAAGTGATTTAAATTCTAAATATTTGATTCCTTTTTAATAATTTAACTTTGTTAGCTTAGTTGGTAACTGTGCATGCTGTGGTCTCCTGTAAGTGAAGGAGTACACCTACTCGATATTAATTGTAATTTGTCAATTATGTGTGTGTTGTGTATATTCTTTGTTGGAGATCCTAAGTAAATAAATAAATAAATACATTCATGAAGAATGAAGAATAGGCTATTCGGGAACGGGAAATTCTTACGGGAACGAGAAAAAACGGGATAAACGCGTACGAAGTCGCGGGCTAAAGCTAGTCAATTATAAAGAGGAAAGATTTATTTGTTTGTTAGTTACAATTTGCCTCAAAAACAACTCAAACGATTAAAAAAAATCTTTCGCCATTAGGATACATCTATACTAATATTATAAAGCTGAAGAGTTTGTTTGTTTGTTTGTTTGTTTGTTTGAACGCGCTAATCTCTGGAATTACTGGTCCGATTTGAATGATTCTTTCAGTGCTGAGTAGTCCATTTATCGAGGAAGGCTATAGGCTATATTTTTTTTTTTCAAAATTAGGGATCCGTAATAAAATTGCTATTTCGTAACACAAGGTGTAAAATCAAAAACCTTTTTTTGCGTGCGCTGCAAAAACTATTGACAAAAGAACAAAATGATGTACTACGGGTTAGAAGATCCCATTAAGACCTACAAAAAAGTCCGCGAGAACATATATCTAGCTATCATGGTTTAATCACAATAACCCATTTTGTGTTCAAAATAATTATTAAATCGTCTAAAGAAAAAAAACTACGTTAAATACGTATCGTAATATTAATCTTTATCGAAATTAAGCATTATGTTATCAAGAGTATTTATGTAGAAGTAAAATACTTTTTGTTTCATCTCAATCGGATATTTCGTTTAAAAGTTATCACGTGTGTAAGATGTTAAGAGTTGGTACCTATTAATGAGTTATGGGCCATAGAGTTTTTTATCAACATAAAATCCTGTAATAATCTTTTTCGAAATATATTTGTTGATGATTGTAAGTATAAGATCTTTGAAGAGTATAATAAATACATTTCTAAAATAACTCTGCTAAGGAAATCCACGCGCGCATAATGTTTTGAACAGTTCTGAAGACATTGATAATTGCATTAACTTCGGTAATGGTAGTTGAAACTTCTAATACAATTAAAGGAGTTTTAATCTAATAGAATTGAAAAACGCCCCAATTTTTTGGGTAACGTAATTCCTCCAAACTCACGAGATTCAACGAATCCTAAATTTTGATTCTAATCTTGAAAATTAAAAGCAGAATATTTTTAGTATTTATTTCCTTTGGGCCAAGTTCTTTTGCAATTGTATTGAGTGCTTTTATCATTTGTATGCTCAGTATTCCACAATCACCAGTAAATTCTATAAAGTTCAATGAACTTATTTGATCTTTATTATGAACTTTATTATAGCAATACAGAATAAAGCGAAATAGTGATACAAAAGCGGCTTTCAAATAATTCTCAAAGAGATATTAAAAAGTGATCAAATTAACACAAAGGGCTCAAAACAGCTATTTTATAGGAACTAGCACTAACAAGTCTAAAGCAACTTGGGAGGTAACCAATTCTATGAAATTTAATATTCCTAAAATGATAGCAAGACATTTTAATGATTATTTTATAGACTCAGTTCAATCGAATGCCGATAATTTGCGAATAATACTCAAACAGACACATCATCAGGATTATATATCTAATCTATCTAAACTAATATTATAAAGAGTAAAGATTAGTTAGTTTGTTTGTTTAGAATTAAGGTTGATAATGTACATGTAAACTACACTTCAAATTACTCAAATCGGACCTTTCGTTTTAAAGTTACGACGGGCATAAAAATGGTCTAAGTAAGAAAAATGTTACGGTTTGAGCGAACTGGGGAGAATCTTAACGCTTAGTCCGATGAAGCTGAAACACGGCATTAATGTTTTGGATAAAAAAAGAAAAATAACAAATATTTGGATTTTTCGATGCTCTAAGTAAGAAAAATGTTGCGGTTTGAGCTAACTGGGGAGAAACTTAATGCACGGCATTAATGTTTTGGATAAAAAATTAAGAATAACAAATATAAGGGGCGAAAAGGGTTGATGAATTTTTCAGGGGAGGACATTATTGCTTACTTCAATTTACGTGGAAATTGGAATGAACAAGCTAAAAGTGGGAAATTTGAAACAGATCTAACAATGTTTACATAGTCAACCTCTGGCGGGGTGAACGGGGTGAACTGGGTGGATAGTAGGCTGATCCTGAGACCGTTGAATGGATATCGTAGTGCTTAATTTTCCAAAACTTACCTTTAAAAAGGGTTTGAGGGGGCGTTGAAGTTTGTGGAGTACCTACTAAATCCGCGCGGACGAAGTCGCGGGCGAAGTGCTAGTATAATAATATAACTTAAAACATAGGCCTAATTTTATATTTTGAAAAAAATAGAGATCCCTACGAAAATTGCAATAATGTAACCCAAAGTAGCAAAATTTTGCCTAATAAATTATTTACGCTGCGTGCGTTGAGAAAAATATTGATAAATAAATAATAATAATATCTTGGGACAACTCACACACGGTCATCCGATCCCAAACTAGGCAGAGCCTGTGCTATGGCAACCAGACAACTGATAAACATACTTATATATTTCTAAATACATACATATTATAGACAAATTACACCCAGACACAGAACAAATGATCATGCTCATCACAAAAAGATTTGTCCCGGGTGGGAATCGAACCCACGACCTCCGGTTTAGCAGTCAGGGTCACTAACCACTTGACCAACAGGCCAGTCAAAATTGATGATACATAAAAATAATGTACTACATGTTTAAAGTAATCATTATAACCTATAAGACTGTCCGCGAAGGTATATTTGTCTAACTATTATAGTCAAGTATGTATATGTAAATTACACTTGAAATTATTTAAATCGTACCTTTCGTTTAAAAGTTACGACGGATATAATAATGCTCTAAGTAAGAAAAATGTTCCGGTTTAAGCGAACTGGGGAGAATATTTATGCTTGGTCCAACAAAGGTTTCGATTTTTCGAAAATAAAGTGAAAAGGGGAGATGAAGTTTTTAGGGGAGGACATTATCTATCGCTTGCGTCAGTTTACGTGGGAATTGGTATGAACAAACAAAAAGTAGGATAATTAAAAACAGATCTAACATTTTTTGCACAATCAACCCCTGAAGGGGGGTGAAAGGGGTAAATAGTTGCGCTGATCCTGAGACCACAAAATCAGCAGCAGAAATGGAAGAAGAAGAAATAAAACGAGTTTATTTGCGCCAAGAATGACGCATACCAAAATCAAAAACAAATGGCTGGGTAATTAAAGAAAATCGTCCTTGATTATCCAAAACTACCCTTAAAAATAAAATAAAAATACTTTAATTCAGACCTTAATCCATATTATGATAGAATATATACAAACTAATCACCCTAATCTCTTCAAAATTATAGTGAACAGGCTTCTTCTGGGTAAGCTCGCTCCATCGTCGACTTTGTCTCTGTCATCAATGACCTAGACTAGAGGCAAGAGCAAACCCATACTAAATAAAAAAAATAAAAAAAAGACTTACAAGCTACGTCAGTACAAAAAATTTAAAAAAAAAACATATATCTGTTGCACTCACCTGACAAGGGGGTAGAGGGGGCGTTGAAGTTTATGATAGGCTTGTGTTTAACCGCCTACCAGAAAAGTACCTATTTTACTACCAAAAAATTCGAAAAACCTGCCAGAATGGATAAATGCTCACCAAAAGGCGAAAATCCTAGTAACAGAAGTAACATCGTATTTCAGGAAAACAAGATTTGGTGAGCATTTATCCATTTTGGTAGGTAAAAAGAATATAAATACTACACGTATAATTACTCTGGGAGTGTATAATTATTTTGGAACTTAAAAATTTGTTCTTTAGGCACCTCGGTATAAAGTAGGTTTATTTAATTTGAAGTTAACATATTTTACTATGCACTTATTGGTAGGTACCTACTTTGCGAAATCTAGGCGGATCTACTAACTCCAAAGTTTCGCGAGGTAACTGTATGTTTGAATTCTATGTTTGCGGGAATTCAGATGGAAGAACTAAATAGCACTTCTCTCTACCCGGTAATCAAACGTAAGAACTCGTGGTAATGGATTTGACATGTATTGTGACATGAACAAAACGAATAGGTTTGCTGCCTGGGTTAAAAAAAATATGATTCTATTTAGTCCGTCAGTTAGATTATAGAAAAATATTGGATGAGTATTTTTTATTTTGACAAATCAATAAAAAAACACGTAGATAAAACGCATCAAAGATAAGAAGAGTTGCTTGTAACGTCACTTTCCAGTAAAAAATGTACTGGGAAGTGACGTCACATGAGTTTTCAACGCACTGTATCGTCTTAATTTTTTGTTTACGTGACAAAAGAAAAAATACGTATCCAATATTTTTTGGAAATCTATCTGACGGGCTAATGAGATTATTTTAGTCAAATACCCATTAAGCCATTTTATGAAACCAGTCCCTTTGACCTGAGATAACTTCGTATTAACATGAAGTTATAAGTTCAAATAAACAACTTATATCGAAGAGGTGTTTGTTTTTAATTAAAACCTGTACTGTAATGAGTCATTTAGGACACAGTTGTTTATAGTCACTGCAAATATCAACAAAGACTACTCATCGTTTAACCTGCGTCATTAAAACATTTAAAAATTAAAGTTAATAGTTCAATATTGTTGAATCAAAATATAACTGTAGGTACTCACTCGAGAAGACAACGCAATTACAAGAAACAATTATTGTTAATTTCGCGTAAGATTTCAATTAAATGGAATCAAATTGCAGTTTTGTATTAGTAATTTGTTTATTTACGAATAATTTACCTTGTTTATGGCTTGGTTACCAAATCATTCGTAGGGTTGTCGTGTCCTAAAGTAAGATCATAGTTTATTTATTTATTTATCACGAACAAGTTACATTGTGTAAATTGTAATGTAATGTATCAAACATTACATACATACATCATTAATTATCAATAATATTATATGGGTTCTAAAAATGAACAAGCACAATAAAAAAAAACATGATTACTAAAACAATGTTTTTTTTTTGTAGAAAATTGCAATATTATTATATATTTATTTATTTATTTATTATATACTTTATTGTACACCTCATAATAAGAACAGGACAATCATACATAAAATAAGTGCACAATGGGCGGTCTTATCGCACAAGGCAATCTCTTCCAGACAACCTTTGGATGGATTGAACGAAGGGAGATAGATTTAGGGCTGTCAGTGTACAAACGTTTTAAACAATACTAATTAGATATAATAATATAAAATACATAAATACAATACCAATTTGTATACTAATAAATATCAAATATATAATTGAGACAGGAGCGGAAAAATTAAAGTGAAAGGTAATGCTCCTTCACCGTTCTTTTAAACTCTTGTAGCGTTTGGGCACGCCTCACTTCTAAGGGTAATGCATTCCAAAAACGAGCCGCTTGTATACTGAAAGATTTGTCAAAGAAGGAAGTGGAATGCATACGAATATTAAATAAATTAAATATTAATTATAATTGAGTTAAAGTTTTTATCCAATAGGAATGCTTTAAGCTTTGAGCAGCTATAAAGCAATCTACCGAGCCTTTCCCAGCGATATGGAGTCGGCTTCAAGTCTATCCAGGTCCAGCTGAGTACCTGCCAGTATTTTACAAGGAGTAACTGCTAAAACACAACCCAATAACTTTGTCTTTTGGGAGACTATAATCAAATTTTGTCCGTGATGAAGCTGGCGTTGAGGTTGGAGCCATTGCTCAAATATCAATATCTTTTACCCAATAACTGGTTAACACGATGCTGGGGCCTGAATCTCAGAATCTTGAAGTGAAAATTCCGATATTACAATTCCGATACTGAGTGATCCAATATCGTAATATCGGAATCAGAAAAAATAACTGTTTCAGTTTTAAAGTGTCATAGATGAAGATACTCCTTGGCAAGACTGGTGTCAGATTTTCTGGCTTCGGACTGGCCGTAACGACTGTCAAAAGATCTACAAATGACAGCAGGGACCAACAGCTTCACGTGCTTTCCAAGGCGCGAAGAGTCTTGGTATATATGTGTCACCGGAAAATTGCAGACTCCGTAAGATTGTAATAAATCTTGATTAGATTACAATTTCTAGATATATTATGAGAAAATCGTTTTGTAAACAATAAATCCCATACAAATTCAATAGTTTTCAATATATCCGTGACTTAAGAAAAAATTGTTTACAATTTCACGCGATATTTTACAATTTTACGGCGTTTGCAATTTTCCGGTGACATATATAAACGTAAAGGTCGGTGCATAGACCTTGGCGACCTTGGAGTTTAAAAAAAAATATTTCTCAACACAGAATCATCAGTCAGTCATCTTAATTATTTTCTTTAGATAAAAAAGGCAGCGCATCAGGAATGTTTGCAGAAGCTCGTGTGCGCTGCTTCTACGCGTTCATGCGGATACGATGCGCATCCTTAGTCAGTCAGCGCTGCAGCAAGGTCTCAACTGATCCTCCAGATCCTGCGACCTTGCAGTAGCGGTGTCACTGGCTGTTTTTGTATTGTTTTACTAACATAGTTTGTTAGTAAATTGTTACCATGGTTTGCGGAATTTGTTCGAAAAAGTCACCGCGGCCCTGGAACGCAAAGGACTTTAGGAGGAACACGGATGGGTTTTAGTCAGTAAGAGTCTGACACGCCCTTCCGCTCCACCCAGAGCGCAAGAAGTCATTTGATGATATACCATCCTTAAAAAAAAAAAGTAAATTGTTACCATCAATCACTATGAGTCTTGTTACTCGAAATAAGTATTTGATTTATTATTATTTATTTGAACGCCTGCCAACCCTAACACCACGCAATCCACCTGTTATTTGTGTGGTTCCAGTCTTCCCTGAAGGAAAAGTCTTCGTTTTAATTACTCATCTGAGAAGCAAACTACTGTTCACTGCTAGGTATTGTACTTACTTAACATTCATTACCTTCGTCCATGCGTAGTGTTCATGTTAAATTATGTGTGTGTGTTTTTGGAAATTGTTATTGTTTTCTATGTGGTTTCCCGGTAGAAGAAAGTTGCCACGTATTACTAAGCGGGCTGAAGAAGTAGGCCATTTATTACAATCATTATAGTGGTAGAAACCATGGGGTTTTAGTAGGTAGCAGTCCGACATAACTTCTCCGCAGACAGAGGGTGCCTATCCATGAGGATTTTTCCAAAAAACAACATCGTCACCATAATTCCTGATTCTATGCGTTCCTCATCCAGTATTGTTCGTCAAATTGTTGTGCCCCTTAAAGTTCTAAGTTTGAGCTACACGATAAATGCTTGCACTGTCTAGACAGGTCCACTCAAATCTGTGTGGCACTTTCCTCAAAAGGCCACCTCAGACCTACATGGTTCTCATATGATTTGACCAGTACGGTTTGTATGGACTCTTAAAGACACTTTGACCTCTGAGTTTGTTTCGGTATTTCTTCTCAGGGTAGTCAGCTAGGAAACACCGGCCTCATCTAGCTTAAAATTACCAAAAAAAGATTGACGTGTAAAAGTGTTATGTTTAACCTACTTGCAGAATAAATATCATTTATCATAGCTGTTTCCCGCGGTTTTGACGATGTTGTCAGCCTAACGCGCTCTTGGACGGTGCTGATATCTTCAGCCCAATCCTGGTCAAAAACCCAGGGAGTAGTCCCAGAGAGTGTGATCATTCAAAAACTATAAGGGAGTTAAGAACGTTTCAAATCCTACTTTGATGCCAAACTTTAACAAGATTCCAGGCTAAAGTTACCTCAACTTAAATTTATAATTCAGAATTTAGGTAACTTTCTAGTTATGTACCTTTGAGTAAGTTCGAACATTCGAACTTAACATAAAAAAGCATGAAATATCAAAAAATAGTAACAACAATATCTCGCATTTAAAAAAACAAAACTCAAATTCGAGTTCAAACGATAACGCACCGTGTCGGCCCGCGACCGGCGGGTTAACCCGTGTAATGTCGACACTGTCAACTTAACCCTCGCGTGCTCCATGTTTTTTTAACATTTAACCCATTTTTCAACAATTTTACTGCATTTCCCCCACGATAAGTTTGACAGATGCGACACCCTGCAACCCTCCATCGTCGCGATTTTTAATGGATGTCGATTTTTTTACAAAAAACGCGTGTTTTTGTCAAGTTTTTTTTTTTATTAATCTAAAGCTGACAGTTGACGCGGATATAATCTTTAATTAAGACTATTTTTGGTGGAAGTTTTTTTTCCTTTCGAGTTAGGGTTGTAATTGTATGATTTATTTATAGATTATCTCGCTGAATGGTTTTAGCAGCTTTTTTATCTTGGTTCTGATTTTTGTTGTCCTCATTATGCTATAAAATTATGTTTTTCTTGTCTTATAGGCTGTTATTAGATATTTTTTTTTGGTTTTTATCCAATAAAAAGAGTAATATAAATATTTTCTTGTTTACCCACCCTACGAGCAAGGGACCTATATTGTATATTGTTTACTAAAACGTAAGAAGGTAATTAAGCTCTATCATCAAATAATAAAAAATCTTATGCCAAGAAGGTTCCTGAGACGATTTAAAAAAAAATCAATTGACTTCTGCCGCTCTGGGTGGAGCGGAAGGGCGTGTCAGACTCTTACTGACTAGAAACCATCAGTGTTCTTTCTAAAGCCCTTTGCGTTCCAGGGCCGCGGTGACTCTTTCGAACAAATTCCGCAACTCTGGCAGGCTCTGGCCCTAGCAGGCCCCGTCTGCTATGCTGACATCTCTTTGAGGCGCGCGTGAAACACAATGCGACATCGACCCGGGCGGACGATGTTGCACATTGAATGTTTACAATTACTCCACAGGCCTCTTTAACACACTTATATCTACTATAAATAACGCATTAACAATAATGTTTTATTTAAGATAACTTTACAACATTCACTTTGCACTGTATATATTGCTTGAATAAAATAATATTTACAATCTAGCAAAAGGACTAGCCTGTATCTTAAAAGATAGGGTTCAGCCAAATGGATTCTGTTTATAAATATTCACAAACGAAACAAGTGAAGACAGTGTCAATGTTTGTACTAATAGCTGTAGAGAACAGAAATGAAAATAAAATAAAACTAAACTAAACTAAACTAAATGCTAAGTCACACAAATGCGTGAAAGACAGCAGACATGCATGGCTGTGTGTTTGTGAGGGTGTGTGTGGGATGTGTGTGAGTTGTGTGTTGCGTGTGTGTATATGGGTAGTGGGGCAAGTGATTCCGTGAATTTAAAAAACCTACTAATAATCATAAATAAGTACTTAAAGAAAACAATCATCCTAGACTTTAGACGGGAACTTAAGTCACTATCTTCACCCAGAAGGAGTTACAAACATCACGTTCTTAGTGCCGGTTTATTACTTGATAGATATTTTAACTAGCTTTACAACGCGGCCTCGCTCCCCTCGCCCATTCCACAGGTATCGGGCATTTTGCCGGAATAAAATTGAAATAAGAAAAAAATAAAAACCAGTTTATTCCTCCCAAACAGACGCGATAATAAATTAAAATAAAATACTAGCTACCGTCCGTTGCTCCACCCGCGTTAATGTCGAAAATTATCCCAAGGGAACATATTCACGGGATAAAAACAATCCCTATACCAAATTTCATCTAAATCGATCCAGCCGTTTGCGCGTGAAGAAGTAACAAACATACACACACTCACAAACTTTCGCCTTTGTAATATTAAGTGTGATAATGTGAAGTGACAGTAAAAAATCAAAATAAAACAAAACGGAAAAAAAAATAAAAGTTAAAAATGACATGCTGAGAAACAAATAGGCTTATTGTTATAGGCAATTAGCATATAGCATTCAGCGATTGTGTCTAACTATTCCGAGAAAGCGTTTTCGTAGCTTCCTTATAGGATTAGTGCTTACAAAGTTTACCTTTGGCAATACAACAAACAAACAATTTTACCTTTTTAAGTCCTGGACATATCTTTGGACCCTACTGAACCCTTGGAAGCGGGTACGAGGGGCCGAAGCTAACTCGCAGACGCCCCGTTAGACGCTATGAGGCACAAACCTCAAATTATCCCTGTATCTATGCACTAAAATACACTTAGGAACAATCCCCATTAAATAAACTATCTTCTGGCAGCGACTAAGCCCGCATGAATGTTGGAAATTATCCCACGGGAATAAACTTCCGGTGAAAAGTAGCCAGAATATAAATAATCCATATCTGTACCAAATTATATCCAGATCCGTTCAGGAGTTCCGGCATTATTGAGTAATAAACACCCATCTGTTTAGGTATCCATCCACACTTTCACATTTATAATTGTAGTAAGAATAGTTTAGATATATAATAGTAGCCCGCCAATTCAAACGGCTGCAAATTATTAATTTCTGTTTATTTATTTATTCATTCATTATTATAATACCTTTACAGGTACATCCAAGGCGATGTTATAACTTAGGTACATATAAAACAGATAATACAATAGGTACATAAGATACCGCAATCATTATTTATATGGCCAGAACTTTTTCAATTAGATTTTGCGCTACTTTTACAAATCTCGGGCAAGTTTTGGCAAACTATATCTTCTGATAACACTATAACATTTATCAACCACACAAACACACAAAATTTATTGCTCATTCTAGTATTGAAAACTGTTCCAAAATCCGTTGCCTGGTTTAAAAGAAGCAACTACATAAATGGTTTAAAAAAGCCCTTTATTATTTAATATTTGGAGATTAAAGAAAGCGTCATAGGAATTTGTTGGAATTCGTATCTATTCATTATCCTGAAGAATTACCAAAAATGAACTGAAGCCGACAACATTACTGGCGCCACCTTCTATCGCTAGTGCTGCCATCTGACGGGCTTCAGTGTTATTTGTTGAAGTCTACGTGTACATCTACGTGTCGGTGATGTTGGCTGAAGAAGCTAGATGATGCGGTAGACCATTATAAGCTATTGGATATAAGCCTGCATGTGAGTGTAGTGTAGGTATATAATTGTATTTTTTTCCGGTAGTTATAAGTACTACCACTAGTTTCAAAGGTTTTGTTTGGTTACTAACCAATTAAAGGACTCAGTCTGAATTAAAAGATTTTAATTTTTTTATTATATAATTTTTGTGGGTATTTTTTTTGTAATTTTAAAATTAAAATTAAATTTTAAATTATGCCAAAAAAATAGGGTTCGAATACGACGAAAAGCTTTGAGAACAAGTAGTGCTCTGATTATTTTGGCTCGTCTTGGCTTGGTACTGCCATGCCCCAAAAATAAATTAAAATAAAATGACTCTGTTTGGCCTTCCTTTTCATTACAACATCAGGATAGGGTTCAGAAAAACCGGCCAAGTGCGCGTTGGGCTACGCGCAAAGAAGGGTTCCGTAGTTGCTCGTCCAACCATGACCAAATAATTAGTGCGAATTTCACTGTAAGAATACAAAGTTACTAGTGAATGTTTTTAAGTCATTTTCTATGGAATTATTACAAAGGGTTTACATATCAAGTTTTGCTTTATAAGTTGGTCGAATATTCTATTCTCCAAAGACAACCGTTTAGCTGACAGAGGGGGGGGACCTGACTCCAACAAAAATTAGCATTTTAAATTGGATGGAAAAATGATTATAATATAATGCTTTTGAGCGACCTATCCAATAACACTCCACAACATGGGATAGACGATAAAAACTTTTTTTTCAAGATTTTATTTTACCACTTTGTCGCCGTGATAAATATGTATACCCATACTAAATTCCAACTTTCTAGTCAAATAGACTGGCTGTATCTGCACTTGCTCGATATCCCGACTAGTCGTACTAAGCGCACAATCAAAGAGCGGAACTCTCTGCCAGCGTCTGTGTTCCCTTCGACATATAACCCGTCTGCCTTCAAAGCAAGAGTGAACAGGCATCTTCTGGACACGCTCGCTCCATCATAGACCTCATCCATCGCTTTCCATCAGGCGTGATCGAGGTCAACAGCAAGCCCATTCCTCAATACAAAAAAATAATAATTGAAAACCGGCTTGACTGGAAGCCGATCCCAACATGGTTAGGAAACGACTAAGCAGATTAATTGAAATATTTTGAACCAACTAAGGCAAGAATACTAAATAGTTTACGGCCGGTTTCAAAAACGTATCTACCTTAAACCAACTGTCAAATCAGCTACTATTGGTCCAGGGTTGCGGAATTTGTTCGAAAGAGTCACCGCGGCCCTGGAACGCAAAGGGCTTTAGAAGGAACACGGATGGGTAGAGTAGAGTAGAGTAGGGACTCCATTTTCCGCACTTAGACTCTTATTCGGTCCGTTGTACGTAGGTGTCCTGGCTACGTTAGCCAGCCTAGCTCCGCCCAGAAGCGCAGAAGTTTCCTGGGAGCTTCACAGGCTTCGCGGAGCGACCTCACCGTTCCGAGGATTTGTTCACGTTGGGTAGCCACGGCCTCGCATTCCAGGATGACATGGGCGGCTGTTTCTTCGGCATCAAAGCAGCCTCTGCAAAGCCTCTTTTCTTGACTTTATTCTTAGCAATAATGTATTACTCAACAAAGGTTCTGAACCAACTTTTATTAATGCACGATCACAAACAATAATAGACCTAACGCTAGCAAGTATAGGTATCTCCAACTCCATTCAGGACTGGCATGTGTCCAACGAACACAGATGGGTTTTAGTCAGTAAGAGTCTGACACGCCCTTCCGCTCCACCCAGAGCGGAAGAAATCATTTGATGTTTCCCATCCTTAAAAAAAAAATTACTATTGGTAGCTAATTTGACAGTTGGTCAAAGGTAGATACGTTATTGAAAGCAGCTGTTAGTCTCTTCCTAAAAAAATCAGCAGTTCCTTCTTCCTCTTTCCTTCAGGATATTGGGAAAAAATAATTATCTCAACTTTAGTTTAGTGACTAAGGAAGTTAAATAAAAATCAACAATTTATTTGTATATTTAATTTATTGAATACGGTAGAAATGCTTCGTAGTAATGGAAAACAAATACATAACAAACAGACGGAGCTAGGAACATATACCGACCGCAACCACACTGTAGCCCTTATTACTGAGAAATACGGAACATTTGATTCACCTGTCATTTTTACTTGAACCAAATTAACTTCGAGAAGGTTATGAACGGACTTTTGCCTTGTAGTAATTTTCCGTTCTCAAAAAAGATTTTGACGTTTGCAGTATTTTCTTTTAATTTTTTTCAAAGTATTTTTAGTGGTGGCAACAATAAGTTCTACAAAATGGCCGCGTCATAAGGTTTGGCTTTCTCCTAAAGCCAGAATATAATTCTCTTTATATATTTTAAAATATAATTTTATCCAATGTGGACGCCAGAAGTCATTAAACCGCTATTGCAATTTAAATTGAAAATAAATCATCTCGTAGGTTCTCCTCCAATTTTATATATTGTAATTTCCTAAATATATATTTCTTTTTATTTTTTCCAACAAATGGCCATCCACATTAGTAAAAGTTTTTATAAAATAATTTGACTAGAAACAACACAGTTTTATATAACTCGAAAAATTATTTTCACGTTTTACAAAATACAGTCGCACTAAGTATATGTTAAAACTAAAATTAGGAACGACTAGAACAAATTACATATTATTTGGAATGAAGGAACTTTTGTATAGAGATCATAACGTTTCTGTCAACATCAAATACTTTTTTTAATAATAAACCTCTTAAGTATTTGAAATTGACAAAATGAGTAACAAAGTTATCAGGGATTTACCTCAGATCTTCACAAATATTAAAACTTTGATCTGAAATCAACCACGAAAACATTTGTCCACTTGTTATTTTAAAATACTTAACTATATTAACTTAGGAACATATTATTTTTGCAAAAAATATTTTTAAAATATTATTTACCCGTTTTGTAAAGTATTTTTCATTTTGTGTGAAACAGTTTAATTATCTAGGTACGTATTTGTAATCTTTTTGATTTTGTAATGCACTCAATGGTGGTTTTGTTTTGGTTTTAAAAAACTCACAAAACATTTTTATTTGTCTTATACGTTAATATGAAATAAAAAACTGTTTTTAAATCTAAAACGCTGTAAATCTGCGTACCTGCGCACAACATGTGTTTCTTTTATTAATCATAATAATTATGACAGATGAAATAATTTGTCTGTACTAATCCTATTTGAAGAAATACGTCTACTAAAAGCTAAAATCATTTTTTGCAATAACAATAATGATAGCAAATCTAATAATACAATTTAAAAATAATAATACATATCATTATTTGTGGTAAGCGTGCGACTGTATTGCCTGCTTCTAAGCGTTGTACTTGAGTGAATTATTGTTAACTATTAATATCACTCCTGTATACCTTTCAGCTACACTTAATAATTAATTTGTACTGTTTTTATTATTTGTTACCAACCTCCGATACCTTACACACTTGGTTAACAAATTTGTACTATTGTTACTTTGCAGACGTAGCTAAGACAGGACAGACGGACAAAAATCATGTGTCTGTATTACACACGTTTATAAAAACTTTTGATATATATATATTTCTTATATTTTAGTCTCAGCAGAGAGCAGTGAGCTAACAAAAATCATTTGTTAAATGAGTTTGTAAAATAAGTATGCGAGCAGAAGTTATCGTTAACTAAGTAGTTTATTTTACATTTTTTTTTTACAGTGGTTATTTTTACCCTTAAGCGAGTATCCAGAGTATTTGTAACGAATACTTCAAAAAATATAAAAAAATGCAATTTAATTTGTATTTTTCAACGGTTCACCATTCATTATTTCCCGACTTTTAACTATGTTTTTTACTTTGCAAATGATGAATCCAGATGTAATTGACTAGCGTAGCACTTTCTTGAATCGAATGCTTGCTTTTTTTTAATTCACAATATTTATTTTTGATCACGACTGACACTAATAGTAAATGATTTTTCCAATGTAATGTAATAATATTTGCCAAAATGGACTATTATTTTTTCATTGGTTTTGATAACATTTGTCCAGTAATGTACTACAACTCTAAATCTACTTTAATACGACCAACGTTCAGTTTTGTTATTTTTTTGTTGCAGTTGTCAATCTATACATAAATATTTAAATACATAAATACCTATTTAATACTATACATGTAATATAACTGATCTAATATAATAAAAATCTCTTACGGGGTCATCCCTACTATTTGATTAGCACTGAATATACGTATATGTGAATATTTTTTGTTCCAATATATATAATTATATCTAAGTGATTTCCACCAACATTATAACAGGAAATTACTTATATTTTCTATCTTAGCTACGTCCCCAACCTTAATTTTGGTCTCCACACCAAGTACAACGCGTTTGGGGAAACAAAACGTCTTGAACACAATTTTTAATACATTTTTTTTTTCACTACATCCAATGACATCGATCTCAGTGACCGTCCTTTCTCCAAATATAATAAAAACCCGGCATTCTCTACTATTGTTCCACGAATGCTCATAGAAAATGGACGATGACTTGAGATCTTACCACGCGTACAATTGTATTAATTTGTTATTATTTAAAACGTTATTAATATAATTTGTTGTATCGCGCGCCCGCGTCTCGGCTCCGAGTAGGGTGTCGTTTGGCTCTGCATTCTGCATCCAGGAAGACTAGTCGGAAGATCTCCAAAATAATTTCTGCCCTTATTTTGAATTCTATGTCTAATTTTGACGTTTTGGAGTAGGAATATCGTTTTGGAACTATACGTAGGAACTTTGAAAATATATTAGTAAATTAGGCTTCTTGGAAATTCGTTGTTAACAACAAGAATTTATTAACTTCGACATGCAGAATATTTTCCAAACCATTTATACTTTGTTGCATTTTCAGTTAATACAAAAATGAAAATGTCTTTTAATTTTAGTTTAAGCAAAAATGAATAAGTACGTTTTTTCATTTTTTGTTAAATATAAAATGAAAATGACTTTTCAATTTAGATTTTAACATTAACATTTTAATGATCATTTTCTCAATTTTATTTCTGATTACGATTCATTGGATTACGTAACCATCACTTAGGTATAGGACTATAAGCGTAGTTACTCTATTTCCTCAAAAGTTTTACCCTGATCCAAAATCACAATTATTATCATAACAATCAGGTAGCTCACCCTATCCGGAGCCGTTACGAGAGCGACCTCTAGTTTCTTTAAATTTAAATTACGACTTACGTACATACATAGGAACTTTCTTTAGAAGCTGCATGGTTTGTACAAGCTAACCTCCACACTGATCTACCAATAAAGAATTATTTAAACAAACTTTGTTACCATTTTACCCATCAAATAAGTCTTGATTATCAAGATAATAATATTTAAGCGACGCCCGCCTCGCTCCGTTCTGCAGTAGCCATGACTTTATTAAATGTTCAGTCTTCTTTGATGGCACTAAATATAACCATTAAAAATGTACATCTCAAAATCCTGTTTTCAAAATATTCTTTTATATTTAAAGCGGTTTACAAGTGTTCAATATCCGTGCAGAGCGGAGCGGCGCGAGCGCCGGCAGCAGTAACACATTATGTTTACGATTACAATACAAATAAGTATAATGCAGCGGGGCGATCCGGCGGGCGCGCCTAGCTCAGCCCGCGCGCGCCCCAAACAATGACCCGTATATATAATTATTGGTGTGTTACACAACAAAACCCGTCTGACCGAGCCCCACGACCACATATCTAATCAAATTTAATACTAAATTACGTTTAATGTTGATCACTGCCCAATAGTACGTATCTTTGTGCTTTGAGTCACTCGTAGACAACAATAAATAGTATCGAGTAGCTAACATGAGCGCGCGGCCTCCGTCCGGCGCGGCGAAGTAACGCACTAACTATATTTGTACTTTATTGTAACTCCAAAATATAATTTATACAATAACAGCTAATATAAAAACTAACGTCGCGTCGTGAGGTAGAGCGGTTGTCGTGGTACTACGTGGTAGTGTACATGTGCTAGCGCCGGTACCGTGGGGGAGCCGCTCCGCGCTGCGCCCGCGCACGCCCGAGCGCCGCGGGCAACGCTGTCGTGCTCGGCGCGGGCAGCTCCTCAGTGATCAACATCGCACTGGTACTACGACGCTATCGAGAGTGCGCACTCACCGATAAAATACCTTTAAATAATAATTACTCCTAGGGTGTATTTCTTCTCCCGATCGAAATCGACGTTTCATAAACTCGTCTCGGACCGACCGACGGAACATCGAGGAGATAATAATAAATAATCGAATTTATAAGCGGCAACGTTTCATATATCACCCGTTCAATATAATTCTCAATATATGAAGTTAGACTCTGACAAAAAAGAGGCCGGGGGCCGCCGCGCGGTGTGGCGCTCGAGCGGGCGGCCGCTGACAGCTTCTCCCTTTACAAATTACGTCTCATAATATTTCAGCAATCGCTTGAAGGCACACAGCGTTAAATGTAGTTAGTACAGTTCAGCGATCGT
>NDFZ01005359.1:147282-274337 GCA_002192655.3 Mamestra configurata | reverse complement strand
TGGCGACGGCTGCGCGGGTGGCGGGGGCGCGGGCTGCGGGTCACCGCCGTCGTAGATGCCGTGCTTGTTGGCGCGGTGGGTCTTCAGGAAGTACTTGTTACAAAACTCTTTGCAGCAGAGGTCGCAGTATGCCTCAGGGTTGAAGATGCGTGGAGGCTCGTGTCGCGGAAGGAGTCGGAAGGCGGCGAGAGGGTCGAAGGTGGGCAGGCCGAGCTCCCCGAAGGCGAGCGCGCTCTTGTAGATGTCGGCCATCTTGGCGTGCAGGTCGAGGGGCGGCGGCGCGAGGTGCTGCGGCTGCGCGCGCGTGGGCGCCGCCTGCTTGCGGCGCTTGCGGCCGGGGCTGCTGCCTCCGCTCTCCAGGTCCAGCTCGCGCTTGACCGCCGGCGCGACAGACATCGCGTCACCGCCGCATCTGGAATGATACAGACAGCACGTTACTATCGAGGTAGACTTACACAAGATGTAAGGAGTTCGGCTGGACTCATATCGAGACAAATAAATACATTTGAAAAACGAACGTTTGCCTAACCGGCTTGATATGTTTGAATCTTTAATATTAAATCGGCAATTGGGCATAGCATGGTCTCCAATGCTGTATAAATACAAAATAGGGAACTAACTGTTAGATGTTGTTGTTACAAAAATTTACTGGTTAACCAGTCAAGGAATTTGGAATCTAAAAAAATAGTTCCAGATGACGTTATTGATTGTTGAAAATATATATACGTAAATATATTTTATAAGTATTTTAAACTTTCTGACTAAAAACATTGTTTAACACAAAATGAAACATTATTTAACAAGAAAACAAGACACTTTCTAGCACACACTTTATCTTAGAAATACCACAGCCTACTTACTAGTTTACTAGTCGTCTTAAAAATAATTTTCAGCAGAATTAATTTTGTTTGGTGTCTACAACAGTAATTTTCCAACGAACACAATGAAATGAGTTTCAAAGAAATAAACATTTATTCAAAAACAATTATTTTTCCAGAATTATGAATGAGACCATAACTGAATGGAGTCATAATAATAGGTATGACTAAGGGAGAAGAAATTATATTATAATAACCAAGTTCACACATTACACGATGGTTTAGACCCCGTGTAGCTGACATAAGGACCATTTTGGCCTCGCACAGATAATTATTTTATTATACTATTTAGTTATTAATTTTATTTTACTGGTTTGCTTGTCTTGTGCGAGTCCCAAATAAACAATTTTCTTTCTTTCTTTAGATATGTAACTTCGTATACCAGAAAAAAAAATTATACCTAATCTTAGAAATGAGTACGTACATAACGTGCTAATTATAATGTTATTTTTTTCGGGTCTACGAAGTCATAGCAATCGTGTCGCATTCATTACACTATACAAGATTCCAATAAGAAAGACCGTCACCTATTATTATCCTGCCTTAGATCAATCGCCTCCATTGATCACTTAGTTCTAATCACCATTATAAAATGATCACCATCTCAAAATCACCAGACACAAACATCATCACAGTTTCACAAAAAGTATTATGAGCCTCAAAAATAACCACAACAAAACACAAATGTACAGTCACTCGCGAAAACTTCTGACTTTTTCTTTTATTTTTTGGCACGTGCTTACTCTTGCGCGTGCGCGTTTAAAACTGATGTTTTAAGTAAAAACGCGTGCTGCATTTCTTTTTTTTTTGTTAGAAAATAGCAAAAATGGTGTTCCCCACCCGGCCACCCCTGGCACAGTCGATTATTTGACAGGGGGCCGGTGCATTACGGTGAAGAGAGGGTTTACATGGCAAGGCTGATATTTTGTTGCAGTTTGTATTAGTATCTACGCACAATTCTTTGTGATAAGTGTTTTAAGAAGAATTTAGAACTTCTTTTCAAAGTCTTGAGAAATAAATGTTTAATTGAACAAGCACTGTTACTTTGCTTGCTCAATTATACATTTATTTATTTATATTTAACAAATAAAGTTAAGCCATGGTATGTTAGCTTATTTTTGCTAAATTAAATAAATTAAAAAAACAATTTATTTTAGATTAATTTTGAATTCCACAATTCTAATATTCATTTTAAAATCATCAATTTATTATATAGTTCACTTTCAAACCACCTATTAATTTATAACTTACATCTTGTTTTATAATAAAAAAAAATTAAAATAATAATAATAATAATTTTCAACACAGGACCTACTCAAAAATCCGACCCTGTCCTCATGTAAACCAAGTCTAATACCAAACAATACGCGTTCCTTTCCAAAAATTTGGAAACACTATCAAAAGGGCGTCTCTGATCAAACATGCTCTTTCTCTCTCACACATACCCCGATCTTACATCTCCTTCTCTTTCCTTAAATATATATTTTTCTCTTTCTTCCAATGTTTTGTCTACGTAATGGGTATTATGAGTTATGGTGTTATAATAAATCTAGCTTTCGATTTCAAAGATTTTTTTTTTGTTTTTGAAACTAGTTTATATTTTTTATTATAAATATTTTTTATTCGCGTAACGCACACAGAAAAAAAAGTTTAATAGTTATTTTTAAAATGAAAAACCCTCCAGGACTTCATAAATGTGTGTGGTCAATAAATATGAATAATATTTAAGATTCCTTTCTACTATAAAAAACGAATAAGAAAACGCAAAAAAAAATAAACAAAATAATAATACCTATATAAAAAGTTCAGGTAGGCATTATTTGATATAAACAAGCAGAAAGCGCTAGCCCGCGCTTTCTCATAACATTTTTTACCACCAAAGTAAAAAGTTTTTATTAAAAAGTCGAAAAAACAAGTTTAATTACTTCTTAAGGAAGTGGACGGGGCAACATCAATTTGCCTTATTAAAGTGTTATTGTAATTTAAGATAGCCTGCCCCATTTGTTGGTTTCTGGGATCGCATTTATAAATGCGTCTGTGAATAGATTTTCTAGGTTTTGTGGAAATAATTTTAGTGTACAATAAACTATGTATATTAGGTCATTTCTGAACTCATCATCTGCCTAGCCTTTTTCCCAATTATATTGGGGTCGGCTTCCAGTCAAACCGGATTCAGCAGAATACCAGTATTTTACGTGGAGCGGCTGCCTCCAGACCTCCACAACCCATTAACTGGGTAACACGGTACTCCTTGGTAAGACTGGTGTCAGATTTTCTAGCTTCTGACTATCCGTAACGACTGCCAAAGATCTACAAATGACAGCCGAGACCAACGGCTTAACGTGCTTTCCGAGGCACGGAGGAGTCTCAGTATGTTAAGATGGTCACCCATCCACAGACCAACCTCGGCAAGCGTTGCTTAACCTTTTAAGATCGACCCGTGCGGCTGTTATTATTTAGCCACGAGCTCCTATTTCTGAACTGAGATTTTGAAATTAAGGAAGTGGTCGAAGTTTGATAGGTTTTTAAGCTAGAGTAGAGTTGGACAAATACTCAATTTTGAATTCTTAACTCATCTTCCAAAACTACGCTGTAGAAAAGCATTTACTTTAGAATATATATATATATATATGTATAATTAATGTTTCCAGCATGATTTTAAATTAACACAGATTGATAACATTGAAACATCAATCAAAAAACTTTTCTCAGTCAGTAAAATATACCTTATAGCCGTAAAAACAGGCATTTCCTAGAGCTTAAAAAATCTAGGTTTGAACACAAACATCAAAAACTAAAAAAAAAACATTAATCATTAAATAGTGAAGTCCAAAACCTACGGAACACTTTAGCGACTCCATTACGAGTCACACTTAATCATTTTGAAAAGTGGATTGTCTGAATACCTCGGGTTTGCGGTGTCATTTAGATGCCATTTATTTTAAAATGTTTCCCAAATATGTTTAATGAGTTTTCCTTCTTTAACAAGTTTTTTTCTTAATGGCTTTGGCTGGTTTAATTATGAGTTCTTTTGCGGCTACGCGCCCTTCATTCATGTGACCTAAATCGCTTTGGGCAACAATAGGGGATGGGTGCCCGTAGGTTTGTGCCAGTTAGGGGAGTCAAGCCAGTGGTAGACTAAAAGCTACGTAAAATTAGTTTCATTACTAAGGTCGCTTAGCTGAGGAGGACATATTATATTGCGGTTTGAAAAAAGTATTAATAGGTTAGGTGGGCACACCATTTATGTCTGGAGGCTTAATTAGTTTGATTTACTTGTTAATGCTTGAGATTGTCTGTTTTTGATGGCTTAATGGAGTGTGCTAGCAAACAAGTGTCAATTAATTTCATTTAATATTAAAAATATAAAAATGTCATGTTTTGTAAATTTAATTTGCATACAACTGTCTAAATTCAAGTTTTTAAAACTTAACAGACAGATGTGTTGCTGGGGAGTTTTGGTTGCGCCACTTCTTCTTCCCAGCTAAAACACTAGGAAGTGGTGACGGGCGGGCGTTTTGGGGGACTGTCTTTATGTAGAACATTGACGTTCAAAAAGTGCTGGCACTCAGCCTAATTTGAATAAATGACTTTTGATTTTGATTGGGCTGACATGCCTTAAAGGAGAACAGTCATGAAATAACCAAGATTAAAAGTTTCCTCAGGTAAGCTAAAAGCATCCTGAAAGTTGTGGCTGAGGATCCGAGAGCTCCTGTGCTGAGGCATCTCATGCGAAATCATTGTCCGCATGAAATGCGTATAGATGAATATTAATAAGTACATGACTTATTAATATTCATCTATAAATTTTGTTACTAACCCTAGTGCATAAGTTATAGTACATAAGGTGTTTACTAACAAGAATGGTTCCAATGTTGGTCCTCAATAAAATTATTATTATTCTCTTTATTTATTTTCCTTATTATTATTATTAAACTATGTTGGTTCTTATTGGTGTCCAAGTTGATAAGCCAAATAACACTTTATCCGACTCGGGAATCGAGCCCTTAACCATGCACATTCTTTCGAACAACCAAATGTTGGATGCAAAGCAATATCCACTTATGTTTTCAGTTTTCATTGGCTGCCCACTTTAAATATGTAAGTAGAGCAAACATTTAGGGCGAGCTTACCAATTAAATACAAACCAAACAACTTTCATTTTATTATGATAAAGATAACAACTGATAGACACCTTGTATCTGTTAAAAAAAGTTCATAAATTGATAACCAGAAAAGAGGTTATCATTTTTTAATAAATCGCTTTTTAGGTGAGTGATAGGCTGAATACAGTGATGCCTTTGCCTGCTAACTCGATGTTCTAAAAACAAAACAGAGACGACATGGCGCCTAAATAATGACAACTACAAAAATGCGATCACTGAGCAAACTGTGGTTCCATTTTACGAACACCACTCAATATTCATTCATTTTTTCGAGTCAAGTGCTATATTTTACTGCTAAGTCGTTAACTTTGAAATATCGGTCGCGGGGGAGGCTTGGGGGTGGTGGGGTGGTTGGCAAATAAAATAAAAATAAAGGCCGATTACGGCCGACATTTTATAATGGACGATGAAATGACATGCGGGCGCCGCCGGGGCGCGCGCTGTCGAGACTTCCTAAATGTCAACGCGCGATTTTTTGGCGATTTCAGCTTTTATTTTTTTTGTATTGTTATATTTTTGTGAACTATTCTGTTAAAGGTTCGGGTGATAGGCTTGGTTTCTGTGTTAGTGCTTTGTTTTTTTTTTTCGATTTATGACGTGGCTGACGAATGGATAAAATAGATTTTTTTGAAAAGAGTATTTATAACGCACTTTAAAAATGGGGTAAGGTTGTTAATTTGATGTTTATATTTTTTTTTTACGTACATATGTTCGGACATTATTCTTTCAAAATTATTATTTCGTTTGAAAGCGGTTATTCGGAAATGGTACCATTTCAATTTCGTAAAGATCTGATGAAAAACTTCGGGAGATAGACAATTAAATAGATATGGACTGGTTAGTATTTTGGGAGAAAATTATTTTGTTTTGCATTACTTTTCCTACTTAGGTAGGTACTCTTAATTTCTAGATAACCTCAAACTATGTTATATGTTTTTTCAAGTACAGTTGGTATATATCGCATCACAGAGAATCTTCAAAAAACACTACGTATATATCGAAAGACACAAACATAAGCTACGTCCAGAAATATAAAGGTACCTATAACAAAACGTCAAATTAAAATATTAGAATCAGCCACTCCATCCCTTTCCGATCCAACAGACATGTCACCGTGTATTTATATTCAATCACTCGGGGCGGGAGTCGAACCCGCGACCCACACCCTCACAACCCCGCCAGGTGCTAAGGGCTTATAATTTTATAATTGATGCCTGGGACTGACGACTGACGCCCGTACATTTTAAAGCTGCACTTGTGGTCGATATTTGAAATGTAGTGTGGGTTCCGTAGGGTTCTTTTTATTCTTTAAATAGACAAAATCAAAATAAAACATTTTATTTGATCATATTTTATCTCTCTACCTGTGTAAACTGTTGGTTTTTCGAATAAGTATCTATAGATATTTGAAAAGAAATAATATTATAGAGGAAACAACCATTAAGAAGTTTAGATAAAAAATATACACAAAAAAAAAAATTACAAAAAAATACAACCAACTTGCAAATAAAAACCAGTAGATACAAAATAAATTTAATTTGGAAGTCACTGTTTCTAGTGTGGTTTCTTTGTTTTTTGACACTGACTGCCAAAATAAAAGTATATTTTACTTTGTAGTGGTATTTAGTTTGGATGTCGGTTGCAAATTTTTATTTAAAAATGCCATAATCTTTGCACCTAAAACTTTAAACGGATTTTCAAATCTTACCACACGGACAAGTGGAATAAGTGAAGCTTATTTTCGGCCCAGAATTACGCGAAACCTTATATTTCTTTAAAATGTGACACTTAGTATCGGCCTCATTAGCGACTTTATTAGAATACGATACTTGTAGGGAATCCTTATAATTAAGCACGTCCATCCATCCGAATGTAATTCCATTATTCACTCACATTTTTACACTTTTCAGTTATGTAAGCAAATTCAATTAATATACAAGGTAACTAGGTCGATTCCAGTCAAGAAAGAAATGTGGATTCCTATATGTTGGAACTACCAACATCACGATACTTAAAATATGTAATGTATAGAAGAAACTTGTAGGTAACTTATATTTTGACTAACAGACTTAATTTCTCTTCAAATATTCGATTGACTTTAAAACAATTAAGTTGTAGTTGTAGTAATTTCATTATGATTTTATAACGTTACTAAAGTTTCCTACTATACACAACAGACCACACTTTTAAAAGAATAAAATCTATGATGACATACCACAAAAGCCATCCGTTTAAAAAATACATGCAAGGGTTTCCCTCTTCGACTGTGGAACCCTAAAACACAAATCAACGGCTAAGAGCGGTTGGCAGAGATGTCCCCACATAGTGTTTACAGTATATTATTATGATTGTGTCGCCGTTATCATTTGTAGGGTAAGCAGCACTGTAAGCTTATGTTTATGAAGTTTTGAGTTATTTCCATGTAGTCAAATATACTGGTCGAGTTGATGTTTATTAGTTTCAGAATTATTATGAAGTAATTACAATTTCACAGATGTCTGATGACAATCAATGCTAAGTTCTTATCCGGTTTGTTGACTTCAAAGCAAGTGATGGTATTTTTTTTTTTTTTTTAAACCCGTAAAAGTCGGTGTTTTTGGTTGTTTCTTCCTATTTTAACACCGACTTCCGATATAAAAGTTATTTTATACTTTGTAGTGTTTTTTTTTTATTTGGAAGTCGGTTAGTATTTTTTTGTAAAAAAGTTTTTTTATTTTTTGTTTTTTAGTGGCACCCCACCTAACTACACCACTGGAAAGTCACCTCCTCCTTTTTTTAAGTCGGTTAAATATAAATGTGTTGCAACATTTATTGTCTGCTGACTGCTTGAAAGTGACTTATTAGGTACTTTCTAATCGCTTTTCGTAGTCAGGTCAATTGATAAAAATCAATATTTTACTTAGGTGACATCCGCGTAATACTAAAAGTTATTTCTCCGAATAAAAAACTAAATACTGTGTCCCTTTTCAGGTGGAACTTTATAATAACAATAGTACACACAACACCCAAGGAATACTCGTCTGCTACCCGCCATCATAGTTCCCCCTACAACTTTAAACTTACCCCTCTCAATGAGACTACCCCCAATTTTTCAGCAAGCTTAAACATCCCGAAGTTAGACGGCCCTGAACCTATTTGTGTATAACGATATCTGAACAATCAAGGACGCGCGGTTTGCTCAGACGACCACACTTTGTGGCGCAGACGGCCGACTGAAAAGTTGGTCGTGAATTTATTCTTAGCGATATACATCCGTCAAGTAATGAGGGATTTATTTTTATATTCGTTTGATATTATTAACATTGTTAGTCCGGTGATCGATGTTCATGCCTTCTCTGTTTGAGAAGAGGCTTTCATAATGATTGAAGAGACCTATGACCAGTGAACAACCCGATTTTAGGGGTGGTCACAAAGCCACAATTTTCACAGACATTTTCATTCATCCATTAATTTCATTGGCAGAACTCTTAATTTTACGAGTAGCCAGGATGTAATTGTAGATAATAATGAATACAAACTATCATATGATACATCAATTTGTTGAAATCAATTAAGTTGTAGAACGACAAAACATTACAAGAATCTCAAACATTAGAAGAAGCGCTATTCAGAATTCGTTCCTCAACTTACCACGCCATCTATCGGCAAAAAGGTTAACTTTGCCTCAAACAACCGTAAAAAAGCGGATGTGTTATCCACCGTTGCTGGTTAACGATTGATTTGTCAAATAGTTCGAAGACAAAGGTCCAATAAAAAGTCGAACATGTTAAATAATTTCCGGTTTTTAAATGAGATATGAATCAATGATGAAGTTAAGCTTATTAATCTATCATAAAAAGTTGACGTATATGAATGTATGTCCTTAAAAAAGAACGCACGTGTAAACATACGTGAACTCTAAAGGTGTATTAGATAAGGATTACAGCACGTGTCGTTTTGATGAAAAATAGCGCGAGTTTACATGCTCATAAGCTCTTTATAGAGAAGATTCGAGAATCATCATCCACAGCCCGACTTCGCCCACTATTGAGCATAGGCCTCTCTTCTCTTGTGCCAATCCTCAAGTTCCTGTGACAGCCTCATCCAAATTCTGCCCGCGATGGCATCAATGAGACTGATTCGAATGACAATGACTCGAGCATTACTTGACTCAACTATCAATCTTTAAGTTCAAAATTATAAATTGTTATGGTGTACGATATTTGCATCTCTTGTTAAACTAATTATTACCTACTAGCTGCCGCCCGCGGCTCCACCCGCGTGATTGGCGAAAATTATCACAAGGGAACATATTCCCGGGATAAAAATATCCTATGTGTTATTCCAGACTATAATCTACCACTGTGCCAAATTTCATCAAAATCCATTCAGTAGTTTTTGCGTGAAAGAGTAACAAACATCCATCCATTCATCCATACTTACAAACTTTCGCGTTTATAAAATTTATAATATTAGTAGGATTAGTAGGACTATCCATTTCTATCGCAACGATGATCCAACCTACAGCAAACATAAGT
The DNA here is from genome assembly GCA_002192655.3 of Mamestra configurata. Classification (NCBI taxonomy): domain Eukaryota; kingdom Metazoa; phylum Arthropoda; class Insecta; order Lepidoptera; family Noctuidae; genus Mamestra; species Mamestra configurata. The sequence goes on along the minus strand of NDFZ01005359.1, from coordinate 264,776 downwards.
AATAAAAATTAAAACATTTTCATTTCAGCTTGCTAATTCTGTAGACTAAATCAAGTAGTTCCTGTTCCTAGTTCTCTGTCATATCACATCATACGATCTCTCGCAGACTCCAAGTGTAGTCTTAATAAGACAACCTTATACATCACACTTTTCAAGACAACTATAAGATCACACATCATCACCTGAGAGCTCAAAGAATCTTTCACAAAACCACAGAAAAATCGCCCATCTGAGCACGATCTTAGATAAAAATCGCGAGCGATGTCGCGGGTACAGGCAAGCTGACATAGATATGTATGTATCTCTCATATGTGACGCGACCGGTATTGATTTTGTGTCGAAAAAGTTTATATTTTATCTGTGGACTGCCTAGTTTAAAGATAAGCTGTGGAGATAAGCGAAATTAAAAATGTAGTAAATCATTCATCGATTAGTTTTATCTGGTATTTGGCACACTGCATATATGATTTTTGGGGCTTAGGAAGGTTGGTTCTGTTTGTTACCCGACTGTCCCAGAGGGAGGGTAGGTAATGTTGTTTCTGCTTTGAGCCTCCGATTCTCAGGGCACGAGTGCTGTGCTACATTGTCCGGCTTTCAGCAGATGCTTGCCAGAGACAGTGAGGCCGAGATAGCGGGACGAACTCGACAGATGTCCTCACTAGAAAGGAACTAGACCGAATTCGCCACTGAAAAAGGAAGCGCGGTCTCCCGAAACGTGATACGCATGTTTGGAAGCCTTTAGTAGTTTTAACCTTTATTTCTGATTTGTACAAACAGCAACAAGAACAATAAAGACTAAGCTGGTCTAGTAAGGTTTTATTACTTCATCGAAAAATAGTAACAGACAAATGCTTTTGAGTACTTAATAATGTCATTGTGTACAAAGACCATCTTAACATACCGAGACTCCTCCGTGCCTCGGAAAGCACGTTAAGCCGTTGGTCCCGGCTGTCATTTTTAGATCTTTGCCAGTCGTTACGGATAGTCAGAAGCCAGATAATCTGACACTAGTCTTGACATGGAGTACCGTGTTACCCAGTTAATGGGTTGTGGAGGTCTGGTAGGCAGCCGCTCCACGTAAAATACTGGTATTCAGCTGAATCCGGTTTGACTGGAAGCCGACCCCAATATAATTGGGAAAAGGCTAGGCAGATGATGATGATGTCATTGTGTACAAAGCACCAAGATAGCAGTTTTATTATATAACTCTTTAAAAGTAGGAAACACTATATAACAATATGAGCCTTGCAAAGTTCACAAATCCAATGTTTGGGTCAAACATCTCAAATCGAAGGTCGACAAACTAAACGATAGGAATAACATTTTACAATCCATTACATCTTCTAAGAGAGTTTCTATAAAATTGTTATTGTTGTCGAAGATGGCGCGCTATGGATCAATATATAATGTTACGGATTCTACTTTTGGGAAAATCTAAACTTTGATGACAGAATAGGTATAGGACATCGTATAAACAGACAGTAGCATCATTAAAGAGACAGTAGCATCATTTGAAAGAAAAGAAAATAATAAATGCCATTTACCCCATAAGAACTTAAAGGGACACATTTTCGCTTACCATCAGGTGACATAGTAGTGAAACATGACCCAGTCAGAATAAAAAAATAACAAATTAAATGTGTGTTGGTACATTTAAGAAGATTTTTGTACCCGAGTTACGGGTATAAACTCTCAGGTGAAATTGGTCTAAACAACATATTATAAATTTTAACTTCGCATTCTCAAATAATTTACTAAATTTCGATGCCGACTGTACATTACACTGCTAAAACTATGACTTGAAACATCTCAAAGGACGTTCAAAAATGGTACAATACAATATGGCTCGACCCACATATCCTACACTTCCGGCCATAAGCATGATTGTCTATGAAGTTTACGATGCCATAAATGGTTTGTTTGAAGATCTATGAAGGGGACAATCAACTCAAGATCATAATAATTTACTAGGACCATCAGACTATTACTGACATTTTTCCAGAGAACACAAGAAACCTCCATAATTAATTATATTTAAGTTTCCTAGCTAATTTCCACGCTAATGAAGTGCGATCTCCTGATGTCCCTGAAGCATAAACTCATCGACATGTGTATTCTGCCCGTCCTAACCTTCGGTGCTCAGACCTGGTCACTCACGGAGTCACAAAAGTTCCGCCTTGGGTATGTCAAGGGGCAATGGAGCGCAGTATTTTAGGTTTAAAAAGAATTGATAGAGTACGGACCACCACGCTGCGCTCCAAAACAGGTATAATTGACGTGGGCAATAAAGCTGCCAGGCTGAAATGGGACTGAGCGGGTCACACCAGCCGCATGCATAGTGACTGCTGGGCAAAAGTCTCCACGCAATGGGTGCCAGAGGATGGACGGCGTCGTCGCTGAGGCCGGCCCAGAATGCGGCGGCGAGATGATCTGAATGCACACCGTGAAGTCAGATTCGAGGTGGTCATGAGCTACTCAAATGTCAGTTTGCTGATTGTCACTTTGTCCTTTGGGCCAATGTTCGTATTCATATTTCAGTCGTAATATATCAAAATTTAGGGAAAATTAGAGACGTTTTTAATAGATTGTGACAGATGCGAATGCGAACGTTGCTTAAACAGAGAAACGGCCCTCAGATCCCACGCAGACGTAGAAAAAAGGTCCAGAATATAAACAAAAACAAAGAATACAAAAAGCAGATTGTAGAAAGGTTTATAGGTACGGTTCAATATATAAAAAAAACTTTTTTACAAAAAAATAAAACCGACTTCCAAATAAAAAATTCGAGTGTATTTTTTGTGAAAATGGTTTTTATTTTTCACACCTAACAACACCACTGTTAAGTCACAAGACAGCAAAATACGCAATTCCGTTTACTTGGATGACATATTTATTCCAGATAGTTTGATTTAAAAACCAAACTACTGAACCAATTTTGATGAAATTTGTATGATACCAATCAGAATCCTTTCACATAATATTTTTTCAAATCGGTTCACAAATGACGGAGTTATGAGGTAACAAAAATAAAAAAAATACATCGGAATTGAGAACCCCCTCCTTTTTTTGAACTAACTCGTAAGTCAATTCTTCCTATAGAAGGTTATAAATTGCAGTTGGCCCTTCTTCCCCACTTGTAACCCTTGCTAAGCGCGTCGATTCGATTTTCAATAAAATTTCATTGTAGTAAGCCTGTCGAATAACTGAAATCTACGAATAAAACCCACAGTAAACCTGTCCTTGCTGTCACTTGTCACTTAAGTACTTAAAATAGCTACGAAGAATAAAAATATAATTTCGTAGTGCTTCGGAAGGAATCACAATAGCCTATTTGACTAAAAAATCTAAGTAGTCCGTTAGATGGATTTCCAAATTGGACATGTATTTTTCTTTTGACAAATCATTTTTTTTTTTATAAAAATACAACCGACTTCCAAATAAAAAAAAACACTACAAAGTATAAAATAACTTTAATTTCGGAAGTCGGTGTTTTTAGTCGTTTCTTCGTAGTTTAACATGGCCCAAAAAGTTTTTTATTTTTCACTTTTTAGTGGTACATTCCCACACCTAACAACACCACTGGAAAGTCACAGGAAAGCAAAACACGCAATTTCGTTTACTTGCTTGACATATTTTCTGTTTCCTCCAGCTATTTTGATTTTAAAACCAAACTACTGAACAGATTTTGATAAAATTTCTACGGGACCAATCGGAACGTATCCTTTCACATGAAATATTTTTTTCTAATCGGTTCATAAATGACGGAGTGATGTGGTAACAAAATTAATAAAAACTGAATTGTGAACCTCCTCCTTTTTTTTGAAGTCGGTTAAAATGAAGACGTTACAGTGCGTTGAAAATACGTGTGACGTCACTTACCAGTACACTAAAAAAAGAACACAACATTGTGAACAAATCATTTCGAATACAGTTATTCTATCCAAATTCAAGCGGGCTGTATCTCAAAAACCTTAATAGGTACACTGCTGAAATTTTCAGAAAGTGTGTTTTTCTATTGCCGCTATAACAACAAATAAAAAAAAATATATATTAAAAATTAAAGGGAGCTCCCATACAAAAGTTTTTTTTCGGTTTATGGTACGGAACCCTTCGTGTGAGAGTCGGACTCGCACTTCGCCGGTTTTTTTATACTATTTAGAGAAGAGAAAACTGAAATTACCTGTTCGTCTTCCTAACATTATCCATTGGAGAGGTACCGACAAGGCTTTATCGCTAAGGGATTAGTAATGATTATTAAAATTCCCCATTGCAGGCAAAATATAACAAGCCTGTTATCAAAAACCTTCCTCCTCCTTCCCCTATTCCCAGCAAAAACAATGTCTTGTCTCTTCTCTCATACATAGACAATGCGAACAGGAAGCTAGCTTGATTGATAGCAGAACTGTTTCAGCGAAAAAAGACAATTTTAAAACGGGGAGTGCCTCAGTGGGTGACCGTGTCCTCCTCTTCGTGGGGCCTCCACCAATTATACCACATTACGACCATCTTTTTTTGAAATCTGACACTCTCCGTCACAGGTTATAAAAGGTTCTCATATCATTGTATCAGGCGACTGTCCGTCCTCAAATCATCCCACCCCCTAAGACACAAGCACAAACACACGAACGTATATTAATCTAATCACACTCCGTTGGCAAGAATGTGTGAGTATACGTCTTTAATAATATCTGGGGGAGGCCGCCCGGGGAGGCTCTCCCCTCCTCCCACCCCACTAGTGAAAAAATATATCCTAAGGAAAACAATATTATAAATTGGACGGCGCGCGTGTGTGCGCGCCTGTAGAAATGGCAATGTATTTCCTTCGCATGTCTTTTTATTTCATTTTACTTTATTTTATTCCGTATGTGATGTAGTATTTTTTTTTTCACTTTTATTATATTTTCTTTGACGTAGCGGAGCCTCGGATGACAATGTCGCCGAATCGAATTTTCGTCAACGTTTCATTTTGTGTCGCGAAATTATAACGCGCGTCTTAAAATATGCTTTTTGGCTTTTTTTCTGCCGTTGTGTATTTTGTGGAAAATACGATGTTTCACGTACAAATCACTTTGTTGGAGAATTTTTCGCGATTACAGTTTTATTTGCTGTTTGTTTGAATTAATAACATGACAAATAACAGTTGTAGGCATCGTTTATTACGTTTTGTTAGGCGCTGTCGGAATGTCGCTTGTCCTTGAAAAGTGCTGCCACGTGTATGGAAAGAGAATAACTTTGATATATTTATTTCGAAGTTTCGCTATCTTTAATATTTGCTTTGTGTTCGTAACGAGAGACGTGCTCATGTATCAAACTCTGCCTATTAGAGACAGCTGAACACAGGCGGAGACGAAGTTATTTCATTATCTGGAAAAAGATCTACTGAAACTATAATAGATACTCGTTTGTTGGCATTCAAAACATTATAAAATAAATCATAGACGAATAGCTAACCAATTAATGGACTCAGTCAGTAAATCAAACGACTTTCGACCAGGCTTCGCTTGCATTAAAGTCGCAAAATAAGCCAAGGGAGCGTACTATTCCGGGTTCGAAATCTATCGTAAATCCTACTAGCCTTTGCCCGCGACTTCATACGCGTATATTAACTCGTATGCCATAATTAGCAGACACTATACAATGTAATCTAAAATGTAAACTACAACGTGAATGTAATTAGCAGACACAATACAAAGTAAAACAATGGCGACTTATTTTTTTTTTGACAAGCGGACGGCTGAGTGGATATCCCGTTTTTTCCCGTTCCCGTATAGCCTATAGTCTTCCTCATGAATGTGGCTATCACAAATAATGTTCCAAATCGTTCCAGAGTAATAGTTCCAGAGATTAGTGCGTACAAACAAACAAACAAACTCTTCAGCTTTATTATTAGTATAGATACTGCAACTCGCCCCGGCTTCGCATGGATATAAATTATATAAACTAACCTTTCTTGTTTATCGCTCTATCTAGAATTGACAACCGTATCAATAACAGTTGCGTGGTTTAGAAGAACAAAGCGGAGGTACTGACAGAGATTATAGAAGCAGCGGGAAATAAAACACTGAGAAACCACTGTATGCGAGATGCACCAGTATTGTGGCCGATGTGGCGACACTTGGGTGAAACCTACGTCCAGCAGTGGACGGATCTCGGCTGAAATGATGATGATGATGATGATTTAGAGATCAGGTCCCTACTATGAAGTCTTAAAACGATCGAGATTCCGCTCCAAGAGAGAGACGGAGCTATACATAGCGTATAGCACTATCTCTTTTACATCGTCGCAATTGGATGGCATTAGCACGTCATAGTACAATGCCCCAACATTTTTGCAAGTTTTAAAATTATGGCAATCAAATGGTGACTTGTATCTCACTTTGGCAGTGAATGCTAAGCCCTGAGCCAGAAACAGTATAGAGTAGTAGATACTGCTCGTGGTTCAGGGCCATAGAAAATATATTGTAGTCTACTATATTGTAAACTATATATATATATATATATATATATATATTCTGTGCCACGATGATATCTGAAGGCTTCACAATATAAACAATCCGTCCACGTGCGAAAATAGAACTTATGAATTATTTAGGGGTGCGGAGGTACTTTAAAATCATTCAGTAGATATAGCTATTGAATCAACGACTTCTAGTGGGTAGCAGCGAAGTTCTTTGGGCTGGAAACCTGGCAAACACCACCGCTATACATAATTTAAATTTCAATTGACGTAAGGGACATTTACCCATAATGCCAAATTGCCCCTACGACAATTAACGTAAGGTTCATTTACGCAAAATGCCAAAATGTTCCTTACGTCAATTGATATTTCTGGTATCCATATATTTAAAACTATTGTGAATATTGGCGCGCACCACTTTTTTTTAAATTTTTATTTGGAATGGAGTTGCTCTTGATTCTAGTCTAGGTCATAGATGACAGAGACAAAGTCGATGATGGAGCGAGCTTACCCAGAAGAAGCCTGTTCACTCTAATTTTGAAGAGATTAGGGTTGTATGCGTTCGGAAACACAGTCGCAGGCAGAGAGTTCCACTCCTTTGCTGTGCGCATTATGAAAGACGTTTAGAAACGTTTAGTGCGAATTGGTGGAGCACCGGAGCGCACTCCAATCCAGGAGCCTAATTACCCGACACCCCAATAACACTTTGACCGACCAAACTAGAACGACATTCGAATCCTGGACCCCATCCTCGGCAGTAGCACTTCAACCATTACACCACCGAGGTAGTCTAATAAACTGACCAAACATTTATCAATAACAGCTTACATTACCTAAGGCTAGGTGAACTACAAATAGTTTACAAACATCGTCTTGTTAACAATAGGTTTAATCTGAGCGGTACATCGGTCCCCTTCGGCCATTTGAATGTTTTCACAATTCCACCCCGCACCGGTCGCTGTGGCCACTTGCTTGTCGAGACATTCGTCTGAGAATAAACAAATTGGAAAATCAGTTTCTTACTTATATGATGGTTAATCGTTTGGGCATTTTTACGTGAACTTCTCGTAAATTACTTAACATACACTTTATAATGAGACATTATGTACAATCGTGTATTAAAAGGAAAAGACATTGTGTATCAAATCGTCCACATCGCTGTCATTGCAGTGGGTAAAGTGCCCAGAAACACTGGCAGCATTGCCACGTCAAATGGCAATGCTGATTCTTTGACTGAAGAACAGACCAGCCCTCTGATCACCTGAAGAGTTGACCTTATCTACCAACCCCTGTATGGCCATCCCCTCGCTTCCCGAGGATCTCGTAAGAGGTAACTAAGGGAGTAACCAGAGTATAGGCAGCAGCATTCTCTGTGCATTGCAACAGCTATACTGCGATCGCCAAACCGTCTGCCAGACGTGGCGATTATGGCAAACCCCTCCTTTGGGGCCTATGTCCAGCAGTGGACGTCTTTCGGCTGACAATAGTTTAATTTGACAAAACAAATTGACATATCCTAGGATATATCAATATCCTAAAGTTAGACAAGACTTCTATCGAGGCACCTGTAATCTACGTATAAGCTGCATATGGACGTCGCATTATGACGTGTGTGAAACAATCCAACATGGAAGCCTGTGATGGCTAGAAACCACCGCTTTACCTAGCTAGAAAAGAAAATCGGGGTATATAACTTTCTATAACTCATTGAATAAGTTTTTATATCCTGTAGAATGGTCCTGCCATTATGTAATTCACATATCGCGAGCTTAGATGAACAGGGTATTAACTATTAACTCAAAAAAGTAGATTTGTGAGGAGAGCAATTCAAAACTTTTCAACATTTCTAGCAACTTTTGTGTAACATTAACTTACTCTATATATTTTTGAAACTTATTTCTTTGGCTGTGTTTCCGTTAACTTCATGATTTACTTAGGTTACGCATTTTTATGTTAAAAACCATTTTTTTTTTCGAGATACATAGACCCAATTAATCCAAACAAGTGATATAGGAAGCCAACAGACATACACATCGTAACTTAGTAAATCTGTCTGTTTTGCCAGAAGTAATTCAAAATAAACCTTAGGCTCTAGACATGTGGCATTCTGACAGCAGTAGCGTGGTGAAGGCGATTGTTAAAACGTCAAAAATGTCACGTAATCAATCCTTTACAGGGATTTTTTGGCGGGATTTTGTCGAGTGAAGTTTAGTGGCGTTTTTAATTATTCGTAAATTGATTCCTAGTGGATATTGTGATGTAAATGGGTGTAGTTTTGTGTGTCCACCATAGATATACTTTTTTATATTTCTATGGTGTCCACGCATCTGGAAAATATGTGGAATAATTGAAACTTTTGATCTCGGTTAAGTGGAGCTGAGAATTTGATTGTAGTATTGACTACCTCACTCGAAACTTGCCGAGACGTCCGAATATTTGTTACCAGATACTGGGAATATGTTACATCCGCATTCTAATGCAAAACAAAAGAAATTAAGGACGTAAGACTAGGCAATATGGTGAAAAGACTATAGCCTCCCTACGAGGCAAATAAAAATAAAACAATCCTTTATATTTTGGCATTTCGACAATCGCCTCTGATCACTGCTTAAGAAATATTTTCCAATAAACCACAAAACGGTAGTAAAAAACAACTTGTACATATTACGGTACTTTAGGGTGACCACGAGCGCGGGTACGACGGGGTATTTACCTCCAGTGACGTCGCGAGGAAGGTGGGGTCGAATCGACACGCGCAGCACAATGGACTCAGATGTCAGATTTTTTTATGTGTGGCCTTTTAAGTTCACGGGTTTATCCCTGCTTATACTTAGTAAGAATATTTTAAGTGCTGATTTGTCAATCGTCAGATAACTTTTGGCTGAGGAATAAAAATGGGCATTTGACACATTCTATGGAGGAAATATGTGAAATAACTTTAATAACTTTTGCAATTTAGTTTTTTTTTTTTCATATGCGTCATGCTTGTCGCAACTAAACTCTTTTTCTTTCTTTCAAATATTCATTCCTCCGTTAAAAGTTTTCTCAGTATAATAAAATCGGACCTTAGTCGTTTTATAATGTAGGTACTAGAGTCAACACGATTTCTGGACACTTAATGGCTAAGGAAAAACGGAGGGAAGAGTCCACATGCTTTCTTACAGAAGGTAATTTATTTGAATTTGATCTTGTTTAGTAGATATCATATATTCGGGATTTCATTATTTCCACAAATCTAATTACCCCCATTTATTGTTTTGCCTCATTTAATAAAATCACCAAAGAACAAAGAATACAATCATAAAATAACCTTTATGACAAAAAGGCACAACCAACAAAACGTTACGCATAGATGACATTATGATATCTTCTACAACAATAAAAAACAACTAACAGATATCTACATTTATACAAAAAATATTGCGGCTGGGGTCACGACAGTCGGTATGTTTACCTTCAGTACGTACTAAGGAAGGCGGGGTCGGTAACAATAGCTTAAGTTATTTGTTAGTTTTTTAGGGGACCATTGATTCGTCTTGACATCAAAGCGGTCGCGAGGATTCCGTGGTTGCTTCGAAACGATTAAGGGGCTCGGGAAATCTTGTTTTTAGGGCGGGACCCTATTACTAAGACATCGCTGTCCGTCTGTCACCAAGCTGTATCTCATGAACCGTGATAGTTAGACAGTTGAAATTTTCACAGATAATGTATTTCTGTTACTGCAATAACAACAAATAAAAACAGAATAAAATAAATATTTAAGGGGGATAGTAAATATAATAAAGATAATGGTACGGAACCGTTCGTGCGCGAGTCCGACTCGCACTTGGCGGGTTTTTTTGTAACTTGACTGCAGTTGTAAGTGGGGTGTTTATTGGTATTGTTATAAACCTGCAAAATATGGTGATCTTCGATTTCGTCAACCCTCATATAATCTGACCGGTCTCTTTTTTATTACGCCAATTTGTGATCCATGGCCAATTTTGATCCATTTCGCTCATTTCTCCGGGTACATTCGTGAGACGTTGACAGCTTGAGTTTTTTTTTTACAGTAAATTTAGCGTTGAAAAGTGCTCTTTAATTTTCTTACGGCAGTAATAGTTTGTTTTTGTCTATGTTGCCTTTTTGTCAAATGAGAAACTATTTTAGTTTAGGTAGACAATGAGTCGAACAGACAGGACTGTTCGTCTAAATCTTCTATATAATAAAAATGAATCGCTAAATGTGTTGCTAAGCGCAAAACTCGAGAACGGCTGGACCAATTTCGCTAATTCTTTTTTTATTGTGTTTGTTATTGTCAGGAGAAGGTTTTTATGTAAGAAAATTTTGAAAAAACATTAATATCCGGGCGAAGCCGGGGCGGTCCACTACTCCAAATTTATAAAATTCTTCCGTTACTGACTGACTGACTGACAGACAACGCACAGCCGAAACTACTGGTTGTAGAAAGCTGAAATTTGGCATGTAGGTTCCTTGGGGAGTGTTGGGGAGCATTACGAGAGGATTTCCCGAAATTCCTACGGGAACGGGAAAAAACGAAGTCGCAGACAAAAGCTAGTTATTTATATCATGATCTTAATACTCTTGACCTAAGTTTATTAATCTTGTTCCTTCGCTATGAATGAAGAACTTTTTTTTTTAAGGATCTGAAATCATCAAATGACTTCTTCCGCTCTGGAGTGGAGCGGAAGGGCGTGTCAGACTCATACTGACTAAAACCCATCCGTGTTCCTTCTAAAGCCCTTTGCGTTCCAGGGCCGCGGTAACTCTTTCGAACAAATTCCGCAACCCTGGCAGACGAAGGAAGTACTACAAGTTCGACTTAAAAACATCTATTTTAGTAATTATTTATTTTCAACTTTAAATTTGTAAAAGAAACTAACTTTTAGGATTGACAACTACAATCATTATTTTTTTGTAAGCATTGTCAATCATAAGTCTCTTTTAATGGTCTTAATTAAATTTATTTAGATACTTGAAAAAAGCTGCCAGGCTAAAATGGGAGTGGGAGGGTCACACCAGCCGCATGCATAATGACCGCTGGGCAAAAGTCTCCACGCAATGGGTGCCAGAGGATGGACGGCGTCGCCGAGGCCGGCCCAGAAAGCCGTGGCGAGATGACTTGGATGCACACCGCGAAGGCTGGTTCGAGGTGGCACAAGAAAAGAATGTCTGGAAGGATATGGGGGAGGCCTTTGCCCAGCAGTGGGACACAAAAGGCTAAGAAAAAAAAAAAAAAAAAAAAGATACTTGACTATAACTTTAAGCACATCTTTAAGTTCACCAACTTAATCGATATACACTACACTGTGGGTCCTGGGTTTTCACTACAGCCTCAATTAGATTTAAAAATAATGTGACTTAATAACGTAACTACTCATTAGTCATTTACAATTATTAAATAAGTTTTGTAAACACGAATAAGTTGGTTACCTATTAATTTCGGAAATACCTCTTAGGCATAGGTAGATAGATAGGTACCTAGCAATTTCATGTTTTCCTTGAACAAGCAAAGCTAACAAAATTATGTATTATCCTCGTTTCAAACATAATATCGTTAGCTACACGTGCTCGTCCTATGTATCAACTTAATAATAATATCCAAGAAACTAAGTTCCATGAAGTCTGTATTATTATAAGTATCTCAAGTACCAACAAGGTACTCAAAGTCACAGCAGTATTCCGTACCTACACAGTGTTGCCAACACAACGCCTTCATATATTAATTAACGCGCGAGTTCAAACATATCCAACACACTAACAACTATATTGATTTTTTCCACCCCACGGACGGCCGTTGCGAAATTATCGAAATCTAACAAAAGCATCCCGAACCGAAACTGGTAAGAAAACTAATAACCCGTCTTACACCACCCTGGACGTACACACGCGCGATATACGCACCACACACGCGCCACGCACGCACCACACCCGCGCGCCGCACGCACACTCGCGCTCGGCAAAAGTCTAATTATATACGTCCACGAAGAAAATAAAGATTGGGGAAAAATTTTACAAGAAACAAGTGTGCCGACTGTGGGAGGGGGAACTGACCGCTCCCCGTCATTAAGCCCCCCGCCGCCCCCTAGGGGGGGAAGGGAGGTTAGTTCTCCCCTTGGATGTTTAATAATATGAAGAATTGGAGATAATTTGCGAGAAACTAAATAAGAAACGCCGGACGAAAATTGAAAGGTCGGGGGTGGAAGTGCGAGAGGCGAGCGGCGAGTGCGCCGTCCCGCTCTCTCGGAAGCGCTAGTTCGTGGAATCACTTGAACAAGATTGTTGTAGCCTGTAAGGATACATTATTTATAAGGTTTATTGCTGAATTGTAACTATTGCATAATTATTATGTTACTAAGGGCCTCGCAAAATTGCGCTACAATAGAAACTGACTCCTCAACCTTCTCTTCTACTCGATTTGTTCTTAGATCTTGGTCAAAGCCAAGCTGGTTCTATAATAAAATTTGAATAAACGTAAAAAACTGTGAATTATAGCTAGTTGTAGCCCAACGTTAGTCTCAGTGGCGTATTGCGGAAAGAAAAGAATTATAAAATCACCCCCGAGCCCGCGGCCTAAAGCGCCACTGAGACCTTCCTGAAAATTCCTGAAATTAAGTTAAGCTAAAACTTGAATGTGTCTAACGGCCGGTTTCTGACCAACTGTCAAATTAGCTACCAACAGTAGCTGAAACGTCATGTTTCAAAGGCAAAAATGACGTTTCGGCTACTGTGTGCAGTTGGTCAAAGGTAGATACGTTATTGAGACCTGCCGTTAGATAAACTTAATTTCAGGAATTTGACAGGACACTGCGATTCTGTTTGAATCACAGTTTTTGTGACACGATGATCTATGTCATTGTGATTTCAAAGTCAAGCAAATGTTTTCTCTAAAACGGTAACACTATTTATTTGTTTGTAAGAAGTAATCCTTGAAAGTACTGATCGGGCCCAGTAAACTAGTTCACTAACATAACTACTTAAGATGGAGCGCCAGGGTAGCCCGCGAAATTCAAATTCTCTTATATTTTTTGCTATTTGCAAGTCAGTGTCAGGCTGAATGTTGAACAAAATATGATTCGTGAACAAAATATGATTCGCGACCGTAACACGTATTTATTAACAGAATTAAAATAATTAAAATCGTCAATACAACCCTTTAAGTTCATTTAACTCGATTGAATGGTTATTTAATAAAAAAGTCATTCAATCGAGTTACATTTTCACTGTTTGATGATTTAAAGTACTTGATGTGAAGATGTCCATTGACACCACTGATGATAGTCATTGGACTATGTTGATGTCAATATACGCAAAACACGTCCAAGTCATTCCATTTAGAAAGTACGATAACCGTACAAAAACTACACATCCGAGTGCCTACGTCATTAATGTCACGTCATCAACAACTCTGTGACCGCAAGCCTTCATAATTCATGTTTATACAATCGTTTTTTAATTCAAGATTCCCCACACTTATCTGCATAAACATGGAAGTGAGAATTAAATGATTACAAGTATTTACAGTTCTATGGTCAAATAAATATAGATATCGGTAATTTTCTAGCTTTTGCAAACAGCTTCCCGCGTGAAGTCCTAAAAAACATTACCGAAGGGTAGTCTGAAGTAGTAGGGTAAACTAACTTTCACATCATACTAATATTATAAAGGCGAAAGCTTGTGAGTGTGTGTGTGTATGTTTGTTACTTCTTCACGCGCAAACGGCTGGACCAATTCTGATAAAATTTGGTATGCAGGAAACTGACACCCTAGATTAACACATAGGCCACTTTTTATATATAAATAAAACCGCGGGTAACACCGCGGGGTACTGGCTTCTGCCAGCGACTTCGCCCGCGTGAATATCGGAAATTATCCCAAGGAAACATACTCCTGGGATAAACAGTGTAGCCTATGTGCTATTCCAGACTATAATCTATCTCTGTGCCAAATTTCATCCAGATCCGTTCAGCCATTCTGGCGTGATTAAGTAACAAACACACATCTAACCAAACTTTCGCATTTTTAATAGTAGTATGGATTTGACCACATAAGTGCTCCCAGCAAGAACGACAACTTGCAAAAACCTATCGACCCGGAGGTCGATGGAATTATATGTAAGTAAGCACTTCTAAACGGTTGTGGTTTGCGGTTACCCATTAGATATTAATTATACAATAAATTTTGGAAGTATCAATAAGAAAAAACCCAAACTTTCCAGCTCTTTCAAAACGAACGTAAGAGTACTCCAAAATTTTAAATTAATTAAGAGTGTACTTGTGGACGGTAAATTAAGCACAAAATAACGGATGCCACGAGATATTTTTGCTCTGCTATTTAAGTACTGCACAAACCCAAAAAAAATATGATTCTGTAAGAAAGACGAATTAATATGTCCGAGAAAGATTCGGACCTGCTTTTATCTTGAAAAGCTCAACATTTTGAACACCAAAATTAAATAGAAAATTATTCAACCTTTGCATCTTACACTAAGCTTGGCCCCGAAACAACCCATAAAATAACCATTTTTAACCCACTTATCGACCACCCTCAACACATTTTTTTAATCCGTCTCCATTTTGTTAACCCCACATTCTTCTCCATTTCCACATGTCCTAAAAGTTCGGACGACACAAAGGTTCCAATCTCAGCCCCCAATTAATAGCCAAGGATATCGATTGCCCATCTCCAGGGTTCCGCAGGCACCTCATAAATATGTAGTTGCAGTACGGAACCCGTATTGTTAACCGGGGAACGATTTATGTTCGTCTTCAGCCTCGATGAAGAATATTAAACGGTTCACACTAAAACAAAGGTCCGAGGTTCGATCTCTGGGTTGGGCAGTAAACTTGAGGTAGATTTGGTTGAATTTTATTAAAAGGGCAATGGTCTCTGTGGCTTCGGAATTGGGAAACGACGGCAGAGATGTTTGGTATAGAAGACTGATTTGTTTTGTTTGGATTTGGGATGCATCCCAAATCCTAAAACTATAAAAATTATAAACTTGTTGGTAGTTATATTTTCGAGCCGTTTGGGTTTGAAACTCACTCATAACTTGTTTAAAGATCTCTCAAGACGCTTAGTTGACACTTCACGTGACCCAAGGGCTGGCTTTTACCTTGGTCAAAGAATAAGCATTGCCGTACAACGTGGCAATGCCGCCAGTCTTTTGGGTACACTTCCAGTCGACAGCGATGCGGATGAATTTTTTGACGCTATATTTTAGGGTTAATTTAGTTAGGAGTTTTTATTTTTATTTCTAGTGTATATAATTAGTTAAGTATTTATGGAATAAAACTTTTTGTTTATTAAACTAAATTAATAAATTTTGCAAATTATGAATTTTTAACTTTTATGATTTGAAACGACCTAAAAGGCCATCGAATACGGCACGCATTCGGTGGTCTTTATTAAGTGTATTAAATAAACGCGAGACAATCGCGGCAGACTACGGCGAAGATAATGGGTTTAGTTCAACTTCTACCGATAACATTGGTATGCGCTAGCAGAAAATAGAATTGTGTTGAAAAGGAAAAGGTACAAATATTAGGATGAGGAAGACTGTCCATTGCTCTCAGTGCATACTACCCTGTCTCTTCAAAATTAGAGTGAACAGGCTTCTTCTGGGTAAGCTCGCTCCATCGTCGACTTGGTCTCTGTCATCTATGACCTAGACTAGAGTCAAGAGCAAACCCATATTAAATTTTTTAAAAACCTTCTTTTTCATTTTAAATGGGTTTGCTGTTAAATGATAATATACTCAATACTCAATTCTTTATTGCATTCCACAGGTGGTAAACATTTGCCAAAAGAAAAAACCCTGTCGGGGGTAGCAAAAGAAAGGTATGTGGAGATGAGGACTTATCATTAAGTAACTTATAATATAATTTCTTCTAAAAAAAAAAAATATATTATGAATTTTTTAAAGATTCATCATTTGAATATTAGTTGACATTTGCTTATTATTAGCTATTTTAATTTGTTCGTGAATAGATGGTTTTTTTTTTGTTTCTGAGATAATCTGGCCAATGACAAGTATCAAATATGTCCCATAAAATAAAACTAAACGCCAAAAATCCTGCATTCTTAACAGCGCACAATCAGAGATTAAAACCGTCAAGGGAGAGCCACTACTATCATAACGGCACTCGGGTTTTTAGCACTGCAAAGGCTATAAGGTACTGCCCCCAAAAACATCTTTACATCAATGTTACTTATTTTATACTTATGACGTAGGTTCTTAAGACCCAACCACAGATGACCCGCAAGCTTACAAAAGATAAGGAAAACACGTCAAAACAAGACAATTTACGTGAGAAACATACGTATTGTTGTATGTTATATATAATTTAAATGTTCCCTTACGCAGGAGAGACGAAAGCGGTGAAACTCGACCTAAACACCGGTAATTGTTGATAGCACAAGGAAAAACGTCACTTTCAAAAGTAGTTTGTTTTTGTAATTATTTAAGTGGAACACTCGGTATCCTGGTAAAAGAAAGTGATAGTACACCTAGCAAAATCAAAATCAAAAGTCATTTATTCAAATTAGGCTGCACTTTTTGAATGTCAAAGTTCTACATAAAGGCAGTCCCCCAAAACCCGTCACCACTTCCTAGTGGGAAGAAGAAGTGGCGCAACAAACTCCCCAGCAACACATCTGTCTGTTAAGTTTTAAAAACTTGAATTTATACAGTAGTATGCAAAGTATTTTACAATACATGACACAGAAAAATAAAATATTCAAACTGTAAATCAAATTAAATTAAATTAATTGACACTTGGTAGCTAGCACACTCCATAGGTAGGTAGCATACATGGCATATCAATTTAGTATCATTGAATGGAAATTTTAACAGCACACTATGAACGAATTAGGTTAACAAGTAGGAATGGGATCTAGACTTTGATTATCAACATATAGAATGAAGAGAAAACAAAGAAATTCAATGATGAATGAATGACTAGAATGAAAGGTGACCACTGGGATGACAGTTGATAGAGATGTGTTGAAGAAGAAGCTGCAAGAATTGGCATAAGAGTTGGACAATGATGATTCGTGACTCGTAGATATAATTGTTTGTGGCAGCAGTAGATGAAGATTGAAGTGTACGGAAGTAGAAGAAAAGGGGTATGGGAAAAAGGGTACAAAAGAGTTCACTTGAAAGACTTTGTACAACATTTAAATAAAAGACAATACACCTGGGAAGCCAAAATACAGCATAATGAATTTGTTAGGACCACCACGCTCTTATTAATATTCAATGGTGGGTTATTTGCAGAAAAGCGATATAGTTATTTCCTTCCTGGCATTATTCTGGTAATTGATTGCTTTATTAGGGAAGTGAGTAAGTTGAGGAAGTGGGAAAATAATGAGAAAACCACAAGGTCGAAAAAAGCAACAAGCACACTCAAATAAGATAATTATCAAGTTAAAAATATCTTCTAGCTGGTACATTAAACACCTTTACAACTAGAATACAGGAACGGCAGAAATTATGATGAATAGTGGAGATCCGGGATGAAAACTCAACACTCAACCTCAAAGCATTTATTTCAATTAAACCATTACAGGCACTTTTGAATAGTCGAGGTCGGTCTGTCCAAAGAGATGAAGCTAATTACACGTTCCAAAGCGTAGATATATATGGAGAAGAACGTGCAAGAAACTCCACGGACACTCTTTTAAATCTTTTAAAAGCAGATACTAGGGCATCACGGTGCAAAAGAAGCTGTGCGAAAATCGGGCTATAAATGTTCAGTGAAGTTCCGTCTTCGTATCTGATATAGGTAGTCTGCTACTGTTTCTTCTTTTACTTTGTACTTGTACATACACCTTCAAAAGTACTTGTTGAGTTTAAGAATTTTTTGTCAAATTAGCACCACCACGTCGTAAAACGCAAAACTTCTATTAATATCAAAATACCGGTGTCAATAAAAATTTACTTGTTACCGTACCTTCCCTATTCATACAGGAAATCGTTTAAAGGATGTGAAGTCACATATATACCGTTAAATGGCCAATTACGTCACCATGGATATGGAGGAAAACCCATGATGATAATAGATACTCTATGGTAGCTTCCGTAAAAACGTTTAGAATTTGATAGAAGGATATTTTTTTTTTTTTTTGTTTTCGGCAGACCTTGGCCAGACCAGAATAACTTGTTTGTGTGGTGTTTTAAACTGTTAGGTCAAGTTGATTATAATCTATATATATATAAAAATGAATATCTATTTCCCTTGGTCACGGCATCACGCGTGAACGGCTGGACCAATTTCGCTAATTCTTTTTTTGTTGTGTTTGTTAGTTTCAGGAGAAGGTACTTATGAAAAAAAAAACATCCGAGTGAAGCCGGGGCGGGCCACCAGTTATAAATAAATATAATTTTTGGTACTGATGACAAATCAAAGAGGTGCTCGCAACAGAGTGCTGTAAAGATTTTTGAGCCAGAAGTAATTTGAAGTGATGATGATTTAATTGTTTAGACTGGTTTAATTGCTGTTAATTGTGATTGGTCGGGAATCTATGACTAGTTGGCTAAAAATAGAACAATTTCCAGCTACTGTATCTAGATATTCCAGCAGTTTTTGCTATTGTTTAGCGACTGTCTATATCTAGTGACAAAGGACCTTAACTGTATTATATTTGGTACGGGGTGCTTTTAGGCACATGATATATTATTCACCAGCTTTGTATCTGAGAAGTCATCACAAGATATTATTATTCTCTTTATTTATTTTCCTTACATACTAATTTACATTTTTAAATATTTCTTTAAAAAAACATTAAAAAATAAAAAAAAAAAAACATTTAAAAATATAAAAAGTAGTAGTCCGCCGGTGTCGGGAGCAGAGTCCAAGCTACCGGTGGTTAGGGTTCCAGAGAAAGGAACCTCCTCACAATACGAGCCGTATCGAGGAGTACTGCCTTCTGTATCAGGCCCTTTACCCAACTGCGTAACGCCAACTTCGACAGATGGTCGTCGAAGCTTTTGGCCATCAGGCCATTGGCCGTAACGACAATCGGCACAATGACAGCCGAGTCCACATTCCACATGTCGACAACCTCGTGTGCCAAGTCGAGATACTTGATTTGCTTCTCTTTCTCAGCCTTCACGAGGTTCTCGTCATGTGGGATGGTAACATCGATTATCATTGTGCGGCGCGCTAATCGGTCTATCACCACGATATCCGGCTTATTGGCAACAATAGTCCTATCAGTGATGATAGACCGATCCCAGTACAACGTGACATGGTCATTTTCGAGAACTGGGTCGGGCACATACTTGTAATACGGTACCTCAGAATCCACAAGTTTGTATTTCAAAGCAAGTTGCTGATGGATAATCCTGGCCACTTGGTTATGCCTGTGCAAGTACTCGCCGTTAGCCAGACGAGAACAACCAGAGATAATATGTCTGATGGACTCACCCGGACGGTGGCATGCCCGACACATGTCAACCGTCCCGTCCTTCATAATATGCCTCCGGTAGTTATTCGTCAAGATAACTTCGTCCATAATCGCACAGACAAAACCTTCGGTTTCCCCGAAGAGATCTCCGAAACGTAGCCAGGCCACGGACGCTGAGAAATCTACATCGGACCCATGAAGAGCCCGATAGAAGCGCCCGTGAAGCTCCTTACCTTTCCATACCTCCTTGCGGTCATCTGTAGTAAGTATCACAGGTGTGCGCCAGTTCTCTTTAGCCATGGACAACGGGGTGAGTCCCTTGTCCACTGCGGCCACATCTCGGTGCATACCCACATCGGCTTTGAGAAAATATTCTCTGAGACTGCACATCTCGCGGTTGTGGAGAGTCTTAGCATTTAAAAAGCCTCGACCTCCACACTTCCGCGGGATGTACAGTCTCATCACCGACGATCGTGGGTGATGCATATTATTATTATTATTAACTTATTTTTCTTTCTTTTCACATTCAGGTCACTCAACCGCCACACAATATCTTAAAAAATGGAATAGAGTTTGTATAAACATTCCTCTTAAAGAGTCATAGACTGCAGTGATGTAACTTTTGAAAGTTTATACCGATTTTGTAACTTCAATTCTTCGAAATTTCTTTTTGTGGTCGCTACACCACCCTTGACCTAGCTTATATAATATCTTTGCAGATTGTACTTTCTCGACGTGTGTCATGAAATCTTTCCATCAAGTTGCAAGAAATATTTATCTAACTATACTAAATATGCTCCTTGCGTGCCGCACAAGACCGATCGATGTGGCTAAGCTTGGGGGAGGTCTATGTCCAGCAGTGGACGTCTTTCGACTAACTTTCGATGATTGGACGACATTTTTATTATTATCGATAGGCACGCTTCTGACCACTATGTCACGAGATGGTAAGCGATGATGTGGTCGAACATGGAGCACGCTTGCCTAGAACTAACCTAACATAAAAACTCCCAGGTTGTAAATATCAGGAAACACAGACTCTGGTAGGGAGTTCCACTCCTGACCTTAGCTGTACGCACAATGAATTTGTTGACTGATATTGATGATAAAGACTCGCAGGTTGTAGCTATCAGGGAACACAGACTCTGGCAGGGAATTCCACTCCTTAGCTGTGCGCACTATGAATTTGTTGACTGATATTGATGATAAAGACTCGCAGGTTGTAGCTATCAGGAAACACAGACTCTGGCAGGGAATTCCACTTCTTAGCTGTGCGCACTATGAATTTGTTGACTGATATTGATGATAAAGACTCCCAGGTTGTAGCTGTCAGGAACACAGACTCTGGCAGGGAATTCCACTTCTTAGCTGTGCGCACTATGAATTTGTTGACTGATATTGATGATAAAGACTCCCAGGTTGTAGCTGTCAGGAACACAGACTCTGGCAGGGAATTCCACTTCTTAGCTGTGCGCACTATGAATTTGTTGACTGATATTGGTGATGATGTTCTAATAGTGTGTCTCATTGATATTGTTAAAATTGTGCAGGAATAGAAAATATTGGGGTAAAATATCACCTTACCAGTGATAGGAAGGCGTGCGTGTGAAATTATAAACTCAAAGACGAAGCATTTGTTTCAACTAAACCATTTACAAGCACATTCCAATTGTGAACTAGGTCAATAAGAACCTAATTGCAACATGGCCTCTCGAAGAAATAGTATTGATGTTTCAATCGAATGCATATCGTGACCGAATAATGGAATTTCGTCTATCAGTAGAATTCTTGGTCTAAAATATAACACAGTTGACGGAAGTCAAAGCAAGTCTTCTCAAATGAGATTTATTATGATTGAGCCTCCAGAAAGCGGCCATCTTATTCCCTCCCTGGCAGTCTTCCAGAGGCACTAAAATAAATTCTCTCAACATAATTTTGAATGCAGATCTACAAAATTTAAATCCTCCATATAGTAATGACAACGGATCCATCGCATCTGCTCAATCCGAACGTGTTTGTCATACATAAACCTACAGCACTGCGTAAGCAATGTCGACTAAATACAAATGGATACTTTCCCCAATTTTCCTGGATATTTTCCCAATAGTTGGCACACACACACATGGACGAACATCCTCGTGTGTGTACCAATGAGGGGGTGTTAGGGGGTGTTAGGGGGCGTCGGGTGGGGGTGTACGAACACTGTTAAACTAATTATTGTGAGCGGCCGAAGGGGGAGCTACTAAGATTTTTCTACAGCGAGCGAAGATACGGCTGTGTGTGTCTGTATATAGACCTATGTAATCGAGATTAATATTTTGCAATAAAGCGATGGTGATGGTAGTTTATTGATTAACTCATAGTTGGAATGGTCATTGGTTTCCTTATTGAAAAATTAATGAATCCGTAGAAAATTGGGCAGAAGAAACGCCTCAAAAAATTGTCAGTGATTCATTTGTGTAGTTTTAGTTGCGATTTGCGGTTAATTAAATCCTCAGGCTTAGAGTTACTGCCTACAGTAGGTACTGTATATCTGAAACTGACGTTTTATCTAACAAAAACACATCTGTTATCTACATATTAGCAAGTTTGAAGCCTATCGCTGATAGGTGTTGGATGACTAGATTGACTATGAAATCTAAAAACGCTTAAAGTGATCATAGCATCAAAATCAGGTGGAAAGTACCATTATATTGACACTTTAGTGAATGTCCCAAAACGGCAGTCTCTCAGGTAAATCTCGCTAATTTTATGTGAAAAACATAATTCTGTGCCGACGTCATAAAGGGCCTAACTTTATATTATATGTAGCGAGGGCCTCCCGTACAACTCTACGAGACTACACGTACCTACACACAAAGTTATAAATACAAATCAAAACGTTTATTAACACATTAAATTTAATGTACAATTATCATGTAAATATTATATTTAAAACATCGCTGATGTAAAATTAAATGAAAGGCTTATCAGCACACAGATAATCCCTGATAGGTTTTCCTTGTGTGGCAAAAACAACTGTAATATAGATTAAGTGTATAGGAAATAAAATAAATAAATTTGAAAGAAAATATAGATTTACGTTTAAGAAAAGTTCTTTGGTTATTGATTAAACCAATGTTATTTAAATCAAGCGTATAACATTCTGTAAAAATTTCAACTGTTCTTATTACGGTTCATGAGATACAGCCCGCTGACAGACAGACGGACGCGGACGGAGAGCGGAGGTTAAGTGATACGAGTTCCGTTGGTCTCTACGTGTACAACAATTGCTCTACGTGTTTTTTCAGACTTTTATTTCAAGTCGAGGTTCACAATATTTCCCACATCAAAGTCCAAATTAATGTACTTACATACCTACAAGTAATTCCACTGAAAAAATTAGGCACAAAAATAAAATTTCAATTAAATTAAAATTAGCTGAAATAGCTGGCGGTAGTAATCGGAGCCTAGATGTAAGGTTCCATGTTTAGTGGTCGATATAACGCCAATCAGCCGCACGCGACGTCTGGTACTACCTTTAAACCGGTGGCAGAACACAAACTAAGCTATGTTCGTGTAGCCTAGCTCGTATAGCTGGCTAACTTTTTTTTTAAGCATAGAAAATCATCAAATCATTTCTCCTGCTCTTAGTGTCAGACTCTTACTGACTAAAACTCATCCGTTGTCCTTCAATTTCCTTTGCCTTACAGGGCCGCGGTAACGCTTTCGAACAATACCGCAACCCTGGCAGGCACTGGCCCTAACGGGCCCCGTCTCCTATGCTGACATCTCAGGTGCACGCGGAATACAACGCGCCATCGACGCTGGCTTGGTCCTTGTCAATCGGCGAGGCACCCATTGCTCGCCATGTGAGATATTTTATCGTCACTTACCATCAGGTGAGATAGTGAACAAACGCAAGCTTCACAATAAAATAAAAAAAAACCTGCCAAGTGCGAACCGGACTCGCACAGCAAGCCGAAAAATTCTTCCGCATCATGTGCCCATATAAAATCGAAAATCGATAATATTGTTAAAATAAGTACCCATACAATATCTATCGGTACGCAGCTTAGCATATCTCTGGTGGAAAGGCAGCCTTATTTCAAAATGCCAGAGGCTTGGATTAAATTATGTAGTTATTCTTTTATAGTGCCGTAGGTACGTATACTGCTATACGGCTGCAAAAATGTGTCAGAGGTCTGAGATTGACACCGTTGATTGGCAAGCTATCTAGGTAGTGTGATGAGAAGCATGAAGAGCATGTCTTGAGGAAGTTCTTGAGTATGAATGTGGATAGTTCCGAACGTCCGTAAAAAACCGAACCCTCATAGGGGCAATTAGATCAACCATTTTTTAGATTAGCGTTTTAATGTTACAATAAAATACCTTCTGACATATTAGAACTAAATGAAGGAAAATTTATAACTTATGTCAAAAGTACACTTTGTAAACAAGCATATTACAAATTAGAAGATTACATTCAGGATATGAATGCTTGGAAACATGCTGGTCCTGCTCCATAGGACAATCAAGGGTGACGGTCAAACTGGTTGATTTATGTATTAACTTTATAGATATACTGTGTCTTTTTTTTGTGTTTTTATTTTTCTGTTGACTCACACACTGTTTAATTAATGATTCCAATGTTTGTAAATATGTGAGTACCATTTACCTAAATTTCTTTAGAAAATGAATAAGTTTACCTCTGCTGGTGATACTTTGTTCTTATAAGTAGCATACTCTGGGTGCATCGTCCTCACATAATATCAAATTAATTTTTGAGTACCAAATTTTTTTAAATAATTATTTGAAAAGAGTAACTATGGATTTTCTTGTCCGTTCTTCTCCATAAGAATCTACCTTTCCGAATGGACAGTAGAGTCACTTTACTAATGTAATATTATTATTTTTACTTAACTGTAAACGATGACGTTCAAAAGTGCCGTTTAATGACCTAATTGAAATAAACGTTTTGACTTTGACTTTGACTTTGGGCACTCAGTTGTCTGGCTGTCTGTCCATCTGTTACAGCCAATTTTCTCTGAACCTACTGAACCGATTTCGTTGAAAATTGGTACATATATAAACTCTTGTGACTCAAACACGGACGCGTTACGTACGCATC
The DNA here is from genome assembly GCA_002192655.3 of Mamestra configurata. Lineage (NCBI taxonomy): Eukaryota > Metazoa > Arthropoda > Insecta > Lepidoptera > Noctuidae > Mamestra > Mamestra configurata. The sequence goes on along the minus strand of NDFZ01005359.1, from coordinate 239,799 downwards.
AGGGGGTCACTTTTATAGTATAGGAATTTTATAGTTTGTCCCCAACTATAAAATTCCAAAAAACAAATTGTACCGTGTGACATGTGAAATGAAAGGGCTTATTGTGAGAGTTTCAATTATATTTTTTCCATAATTTTAAAATAAATAGTTTTGAAGTTATTCAAGAAATAAGACGAATGATGACCATTCCGTCCGTATCTCCGAAACTACTGAGCAAAAAATGTTGAACAAAATGCAGATAATAGCTATAGATAACAGGAAAACCTATAAGAAGTCTACAGTTAGTGTTATAATAACATGTTAGATACAGAAATGAAATTCGTTCGGAACACTTTTGCACACGAGTCCGACTCGCACTTGGCCAGTTTGGCCTTTTATTTTTTGCGTTTTTTACCACAATCTCACCTGATGGAAAGCAATGATGTGGTCGACGATGGAGCACGCTTGCCTAGAAGTAACCTACTCTACTTTTACTCATGACTCAAAGACCCCCAGGTAGTGGCTATCAGGAAACGTAGATCCCAGCAAGTAAAGGGTTCGGAAGCTTGTAGTTATGGATAGATAAGGGAGGAATGAGTACATGATGAAACTAATAATATAATAATATATCCTGGGACAACTCACACACGGTCATCCGATCCCAAACTAGGCAGAGCCTGTGCTATGGCAACCAGACAACTGATAAACATACTTATATATTTCTAAATACATACATATTATAGACAAATTACACCCAGACACAGAACAAATGATCATGCTCATCACACAAAGATTTGTCCTGGGTGGGAATCGAACCCACGACCTCCGGCTAAGCAGTCAGGGTCACTAACCACTCGACCAACAGGCCAGTCAACTGTATATTTCTTATACTTTTCATGTAGGTATATGTGTTTTCGTTCATACGTACGGAACCCTAACAAGCTAATGCATTATTATTTAAGCGGAGTAACTATAGATATTATAATATAAACAAAATCCGAATACAGAAACTGCCTAAAAATATATTTATATCTGTCAAAAATCCCGATCATGCAAAAATAAACCTTCAAATGGCTGACGTCAATATAACGGGAAGGAAAATAATTTTAATTAAATTAATCAAAATTATCCACTCATTTGTGGGTTTTCTAAAAGTAGATGGAATTCAAATGATATAATTGCAAATATATTTAGAATAACATTACCTACCAGTTAAATAAAATTAAATATAATGATAACAATTGCAATCATAATATAAAATATTTATAAAAAAATTGCGTCCCGTTGCCGTATGCAACCTGCACTATACCTAACATTCTATACTAATTATAAAGCTTTATACTATTTTTAAAGATTTATTTATTATATACTTTATTGTAATAAGAACAGGACAATCATCATCTGCCGAGCCTTTTCCCAATAATATTGGGGTCGGCTTCCAGTCAAACCGGATTCAGCTGAATACTAGTATTTTACGTGGCTGCCTACCAGTCCTCCACAACCCATTAACTGGGTAACACGGTACTCCTTGGCAAGACTGGTGTCAGATTATCTGGCTTCTGACTATCCGTAACGACTGCCAAAGATACACAAATGACAGCCGGGACCAACGGCTTAACGTGCTTTCCGAGGCACGGAGGAGTCTCGGTATGTTAAGATGGTCACCCATCCACAGACCAACCTCGGCAAGCGTTGCTTAACCTTAAAGATCGACCCGTGCGGCTGTTATTATTTAGCCACGAGCTCCTCAAAGGACAGGACAATCAAAAATAAAAAATGTTTATTTGTTTGAACTCGCTAATCTCTGAAAGTATCAGTCGGATTTGATAAATGATTTTTGTATATGATAGCCACATTCATGAGAAAGGCTTAAATGAAAACAGGAAATTCCTTCGGGAACCTGAAAAAACGGGATATGCGCGTACGAAGTCGGGGGCAAAAGTTAGTCTATATTATCTATACTAATTAAAATTATAAAAAGGTAAAGTTTGTAAGTATGTATATAGGGGCCGGGTAATCTCTTGAACTCCTGAACCGATTTTAAAAATATTTAACCTGAAAAAACGGGATATGCGCATACGAAGTCGCGGGCAAAGCTAGTTCTGTTATAAAATTGATCATCGTTTCATCGAAAGCCTTCCACTGCTGGACATAGGCCTCCATCATGTTTCGCTCTAAAGTTTGGCGATTCTTCGGCCTATGTCGGTAACCTTGGTTCCCCTGCGGATTTCTTAATTTCCGATCACGCAAGGAAGTTCAAGCCATCTGATGAAGAGATATGTCATCACTGGCAACCACCCTGTTCTCGAAGTACTGTGTTTGTGTGTCTCTGGTACGAAAGATGAGAACATACCGCGCAGCTTCCCGAACGCTGTCCAGCCGAGTCCGATTCGACAATCGACCTCTTTTCCGAAGTTAGACCTAACTTACTGGACTGTTTGTACCAGGTAAAAGCAATGATAAATTATAAATGATATTTATTTTGTAAGTAGGTTAAACATAACAGCCCTGCCCTGCCCTATGCGATAAAACCGCCCATTGTACACTTGCTTTTAAACGTTTTTACTATGTTTGTAATGAGGTGTACAATAAAGTATATAATAAATAATAAATAAAGGCTTATGTTTACCTGATCACCTGACTTAGTAAAATATCACAGGCAAAAATAGTAAATGATCACCAGAATATAAAACCGCATTTTAATTTAAAACTATAACCAAAGTTTGTACATCTTGCTATCCTATTAAAGCAAATGACTCCAAACAAATCATAGTTGACCCAAAAATAGTTAATGATCACCAAAATTAAAACCGCAGTTTAATATGAAATTATAACCAAAGTTTATACATCTTGCTACCCTATCAAATAAGCCAAATATTTAGTATCCGGGTAACCTACTAAAAACAGTCTCTTTTTTCTATTAATGCAAGTCGTTTCTGGCACTCGCCGGCCGCTGCCGCGGCACCGCTCGCTTCGCTCGCTCGGCTCGTGCGTAGGGGTTCACAGTTTTAACCTAACCTACACATTTTGTTTAAAGAAGAAATTTGCTCGCAAAAATTTGGTGATTATTTACTATATTTGGTCCCCAAATACAATTTGAACTACAGTCGTGAATAAAACAGCTAGAACTATTATTTTTTTAGGCTTAATTTTTTTGGTGTCAAGTATATATTTTTGGTAAAAGAGCTTAGGGTATCGAAGTATTTTCTGGTGGTCATAATATTTATTGCCATAAATAAATATCAGTTTAACATTTCAATCTTTTTGGGTAATTTTAAACTAGATGAGACCGGTCTCTCATCAGTCAATGATTTAATACTAAGAGTGTAAACTCAAAATTGAAAAATCCCACATTGATTACATGAAAAACCCAATTTAATTTTCCGCTAACTGTAAAGTCAAGGTTTTTGAGATTTCTGCACTATGGGGAAAACTCGTAACAAGACTAAGAGCTTATCGCCGCGTTGTTAGCCTACCCATGACATGCGTATGCGCAGAATCGCAGATAAATGGTGACGTCACATGTGACCTACTGCCGCCGAGTCATGCAACAACGCGGGTCTCTTACGCGGGTTGTGTAATCAATTAATTAATTATTTATTAGTTATTGATGAGGTTAAGTACGTGTTCCAAGGCGGATGGGTCATACTTTTTTTTTTGTGAGTGGCGTCTCGCAGTTCAACCTATTAGGTTGTCGACTGCTTAACCGGGCTTGCCTGTGGTGTCCTTAATATAATATTAAAGCCTCCAGCCAGGGCTTATAAAAAACTTACAAACTAAGCGACTACACGCTAAGGGCACCCCCTGTGGGGTACGGGCTTCGGCTTAGGGCGTCGCTGGGGGGAGGACAGCTAGGGACGGGCTGGATCGAACTAGAGGATGGGTCATACAATGTACGCTGTGTTTAAATATGACTTTTGCTTTGCTTCTTATTGTGTCCGAGCTAATGGTTAATACACATTGAATATTTAATTAATTAAATTAATATGCTGATTAATACACGAACCTTCATCGTTTGACGCTCTTTTTATCAGTGTAAGACAGAGGAGAAAGAGACAGAGGTAGACAGCGACTTTGTTTTTAGGGTTCCGTGCCCAAAGGGTAACCAACGGAACCAACCCTATTCCAAAGCCTCCGCTGTCCGTCTGTCTGTCAGCGGGCTGTATATCAAGAACCGTAATAGGTAGCCAGTTGAAATTTTCACTGCGTGTATTTCTATTCCCGCTATAACAGCAAAACAAAATTTAAATTAAATTAAAAGTTAAAGGAGGCTTTCGTTTTATACTACGGAACCCTTCGTATGAGAGCCCGACTCGCACTTGGCCGGTTATTAATACTATAATAGAGAAGAGAAAACTGAGATTACCTGTTCGTCTTCCTAGCATTAGCCATTAGGGAGGTTTCAACTAGGTGTTATCGCTAGCATTGCATTTATGTTTCAGGGGAAGTCCTGGTTCTATATTGTGGGTACAATATGCATTTATTATGAAAACAATGCTACCGCAATCAGCCTTAATATTTTTAAGCAACCAACCGTACCCAAAGGGTAACCAACGGAACCCTATTCCTAAGCCTCCGCTGTCCGTCGGGCTGACAGACAGACGGACATCAAATCTATGAACTGATTATACAGAAGTAAATGCTACCAATTACTGTAACAAACTGCTTGAAAAGTGATTTGTTCCGATTTTTTTGAAAAATGTGTTTTTTTCTGTTTTGCAATTTTTTCCTTCATGTTTATCAGCTACCTAACATCACCCTTAAATTTAACCTCGCACTTCTATAACACCCTGTATAAGTATAGGGTAAAAGCCGGATAGTTGCCACACTCTTTATAAAAATAAATAATTATTATATATTTAGTTAGTTGTCACTTTATTCATAAAACGGGTAGGTACTTTGGTTTTTTATCTTCAAATTTGAGAAAGTAAAGAACATTATTTTTGATATTTCCAGAATATTGGCGATTTTTGTCGACCTCTAAATTTTGTGACATCTATCCCATATGGGGGTTAGTTGCCTAATCCATGTAAATTACGTTTAGGATAGGTGCCCCGCCGAGAAAGAAGATTTTTATCGCGCAAAAACTTTGATCGCACCTTGCCTTCCCATGCAATCGCACAGACACATGCAACACGGTCTACTTAGTTGTCGTTGTAAAGTCTCTCGATTGATAAATAAAATAACATGTGATTCATCCGCGAAGCTAGAGTAATTAAAATCGAGGCAACTATACCCCTGGGGCAACTATCCTGGTTTTACCCTACAGGTGGTTTAAAACTGGTCGGGCGAAATTGAATATGAGTCAAACAACACGAGGAGAAGACGACTTACTTACTACCTAAGGTAGTCATTTTAAGTGAACTGTTATTTAAGTTCTTATGAGAATAAAGTTCTTCAAACCTAAGGTTAGAGTGTCATATATATACTTTTTATCCCGAGGGGACGTCCCTTTGGGATAATAGTGTATCTGACTTAAAAAATCTAATTAATATTATGCAATATATGCTCTAAGGTGGACTTGTTTCAAAACAGTTTTAACGAATTGTAAAAAATATAATTACAACACTGTCATTAAGTAACTTCTGCATATTATTTAACCTTAACTGTCACTAATGAAGCATATTAGACATTGAACGATGTGTACAGTAATAATTGGACTTCAGATTTATATACTGTATATTTTTCGACCCAGAAAGCGGCGGCGAGATGATTTGGATGCACACCGCGAAAGCTGATTCGAGGTGGCGCAAGAAAAGAATGTTTGGAAGGATATGGGGGAGGCCTTTGCCTAGCAGTGGGACACAATAGGCTAATAAAAAAAAAACATAGCTGTGCTGAATTGTCTTAGTCTGTAGTCTGTAACTGAACTTATTAAAATAAAATAAAATAATCCATCAGATTTCCATAAAATATTGGACACATATGTATTTTTTAATTTGTCACGTAAACAAAAATTTTAGTTGAAAACTCGTATGACGTCACTTACCAGAAGGTACAGTTTTACTAGAAAGTGACGTTACAAGCTCTCACTCCTTATCTTTGATGCGTTTTCGTTTCGTTTTTTTTAGCCTGCACTTGTGTCCCACTGCTGGGTAAAGGCCTCCCCTTTCTCCTTCCAAATCTCTCTCTTTGGGCGATCTCAGGCCAAGTCTGCCCCGCAAACATGATTTTTTATTGATTTCATAAAATTAAAATACGTACCTACAGGTATAATATTTTTCGATGATCCAACTGACAGACTAAATAGAATCATATTTTTTTACCCAGGCAATATCCCTATTTCTAACTATCACGTGGGTGAAGTCGCTGACAGAAGTCAGTGTGAAAATATTCAATTACCCAATTAAAAACTCACATGTCAACTATCAAAATTACCCCTTTCTGATAAATTAATCAACGGACTTTCCTCAACAGGGGATTTCTAAACGATAATCAATATTATAATTAATTTTAAGAAAATGTTTATGAATAAACTGTGTATTAATTGTACTCGTGTGTTTAGGTTATCTATTGAACTAACCTTTTGATAACACGGGATTCTTGTCCGGTTTAATTAAATATAATTGTTATAATACGATACGGAAGTATTTCTAGGAGAGGTACTTATATTTAAATTGTACTATGTTTATTTTTAATTTTAATATACTCGTAAATAAAGGTAAGAGTCCATTGCCGCGTACGGAGGGTATTTTTTTCCCAATTGTAATTATCCTTAGTCTTTAAACAAAATTAATCTTAATTGACTTCTAATTAAAAAGCCTTAATAAAATCCCACACAAGACGGCACACAATGCAGGCAGTTTTACCCACGGTTTAATAATATTTTTTTGCATCCATGATTCATTTATATGAAGTACTAGTTTTCGTCCGCGACTTCGTAGGCGCACATCCCGTTTTATCTCGTTCTCTTACGAATTTCAGAAAATCCTCTGCTCTCTGTGTACTTCTTCTCCTCTCCTCTCTATGTACTCCTTCGTGCCTCCTATCTCCCGGCAGTCATTACAAAATCTTAGACAGTCAGATTAAAAGCCACAAAATCTGACACTAGTCTTGCCAAAATAACCCAGTTATTGGGTTGTGGAGATCAGATCTATTACTTAAACATGTATTTAGGTGACGAATAATGTTAGTGCAAAACGAAATAAATAACAACCCATTGTACGATCTATTTAACATTTATAACTCGTAAAAAACTAGCCCTGTCTAAAAATAACCTGACAAACTTCTACCAACAGGGCTACCAACCTAACAGCCCCCCGTCCCCGTATGACGTCACAAGCCGCCACTGCCCAATTTCCTGGCCCGCCTAGTGTCACTTATAATAAACTAGAATTGCACTTTTATAGCTTCGCCATAACGTTTCGAGTGATAACCGAGCCCTGTTTACTTAATTTTTATTACGACTCATCATTGGATGTGTCAAATTGTGGAATTGGGAGTGTCATAATTATTTATTTGTACTACTCGTAGCTTCTGCCAGTGGCTCGTGTTCAAGTTTTATTTTCGCAAAACAAAACTATGCCCAGAACCGTCGCTAGGGACCCATCTATCTCTGTACCGAAATTCATCTAATTCGGTTCAGTGATTTTGGTGTGAAAGCGTAAAAAACAAACAAATTCACGTTCGCATTTAATAATGTGAAGTGAATGATGTTTGCATGGGATTTAATACATAGGTATTAAGCGTTGAAAAGTCTTCTACGAACAAGCGTTCTGCTGAGTTCTCAGTCAAGTTATCTTTTCACGCACCCGGCTTTAAAAAACCTTCAATAGTGACGAAACTTATGACTCATTTACACCGGCTTTGGGGTTCCGAAGACGACTCGGTCGAAGCGTCGCTTAGACTCTAAGCTGGTAGTTGCATGTCGCTCGATGCTGAACTTTGGCTGGAGACTGTCGATACAGTTCAACAGTTTCCAGCCGAAGTTCGGCATCTTCTAAACGTATAGTGGTGTGAATCGTCCTACGGCTGTAGACATTTACACTGGCTCGTTGCAAGATGTTGGCTGCCCACCAAAATCATCGACTTAGTGTAGCACTAACTACGTTACACTACGTTAGTAGTGTTACACTAAGTCGATTTTGCTGAATGAAAAAACAATAAACACAGTTTTCTGCATTTTCGGCATAACTGGAAAGTGTTCTTATTTAGAACATTTTGCCAGGATGTGATCGAGTTTTTTTTTTTTACCTACTTTATTATCTTAGTTTATATTTTATATGTACTTTTAAATATTTTTTGTTAAAGTTTTGCATTTTGTATGGGCCACTGTGGCTGAAATAAAGGAATAATAACAATTATTATTATTTGATGAATAGCGACAGGTTTATTGAACTTGAAAGGTAAACATAGTTAATCAATAACCAAATAAGCAGGTTTCTTTAAACATTGTCGCCTAACTATCTGCCTCAATTAGGTAATCACAGCCTAAGTAGAGTTATTTACAATTATTGTTATTAAGATAGTTTGCTATTGTTTTAGTGTATTCTAGGTTCTCATTAGTGCTATGACTATTTGCAACTTAAACTGACTGACTAAGCATCAATAATGTTTTGTTTGAGTTTGTTTTATTCCGTAGTGTGGCACGTAGGAAGCAGTTATTCAATATTTTCCAGTATAAGGCATTTGTCCCACCACCGGCGAGGAAGCGATTAGCTATCGACTATATTTTCGCTGAGAAAACGGACAAAAGATATAGAAGCCGTGGAAGTAAAAGAGACACATACATTTATAGTCAATAGCTGGATGTTCACACTGCCGACGAGAACTCTCTTACCTCTAGTTTGTCTCAGCGACAAGAGCTATCAAAGATAATACTCGCTGAGCGATGCTCGCTTGGCGGTCAGAAGTCAGAACTCACGCGGAGAGACCAACCAACGGTAATTTCTACCTATAGTGAGCGAGTAGTGAAAGTGATCGCCCAACACACAATAGCACTCGCTTATAGCCTAACGACGAAACTATCGAAACTACACACTCGCTGCTCGCCAACTCGTATGCAGTTGCTAGCTTTACTCGCTACTCGCTGATCGTCGGCGGTGGGACAAGTGCCTAAAGTACACTCGTTTATCCGGTTTGAAAAACATCCGCTACTTAGTTATTTTAGAATTTAGAAATCATATCTTTCAAATATCCAGCGAATGTCAACCGGGTTGATATTAAGTTTTTTAAGGCAAATCTAAAATAAAACTAAATAGCTCAGCCGACAACAGTTGTACTCTCATTACTAAGTTCATACAAAAATTCCATAGAAAAAAAGGCTGCCAATTTTCTCCTTCTGAAATCTTTCTCCATTTTTTGTCTTAAAACCTTGTTCTCTTTATAAAGCAGTGAAGTCAGGCACCAGTGAGGCGGTTACCAACTAACAGATTTTTTTGGCCGATTTTTAATTGTCAGAATATTCACATAACTTTTACCTAAGGTAAACATGAGTTTATACAGCTTATGTGTAAAAATAAATTATTCAAAACCTCTGTTTTTATTCTTCAGGTAAAAGTAATCAGATTAGACTATTGACAAATAAGCTCATATTATGTAGATTAAATTGTCTGTCATCGAATGTCAAAATATGTCCCTATGTGTGAAAGGGCCTACAAGCCTTCTCTTAAACCGCCACAAGTCGAGCATGCACTTAATAAAGTATGCAGAATAACAGCCAAAACACATCTAATTATTTTGGAGAACCTGACTTTGGGTCCGACATTAATTGGAACAAACTGCAATCGGAAACCAAGGTATTCCAATCATTTCCTGAAACCAAATTCTTCATCCAGGTATTCGAACCCCTAATTCATAAAAACTTGATATTTCTAAACAAGTTATAAATTCTCTCTCTTTCTGTTTTCAATTAAATAGAGTGAGAAGGCAGTAGTCCCACTGCGTTTCATCCCAGATTCTGGCAAAGTGGTATTAGATTTTTACTTTTTATTTTAGGAAGTTCTCAAAACAGGCTGTCTGTGTTGCTGGCTGTGTTTGAGGCAGGAATAAAACATTAAAAAAATATACAAGCTGAAATTTTAATGGTTGTTTTCCCGCAGCGAAATGAGTTTGTCTTGGTAATACAATCGATTTATGAAAAATAATAAATTTAAAATCAAGAAATGTCCGAGTAACAATTATGATAAACAAAAAAAAAATACTACGCGTGAGACCTTATTTTGCTCTGAACATTTATGAATCGCTTTTCACTTTATCGGCGCGCTGCCGCTCTGCCAGATGAACCTACGTCACGTCTTTTGAGTTACTATTGATTCTCACGCTTTCGAGTTTATGAATATTTTTTTTAATTATTTAAAAAAAAAAAACATTTTTATTTTTTTATTTTTACTTTTTGTTTCGATAGTACCTACTATTGATGGCTAATCGTTCTGCTACGGGAAAACAACCATTCAAATTGCAGCGTGTATATATATTATGTATGCATTGTATGTTATATTTAAAATGTATTAATTTAGCTTTATTATTTATCTCTTTTATTCGACTTTCCAATCCTTAAAAAAAAAAAAAAAAAAAAAAAAAAAAACCTATTTTTTTGTACCTATTTTTCTGTTTTCTTGTAACAACATTATGTGTGTACATAAATTGTTAAATAAATAAATTGGCCCGACTTGTCTGAGCTATACACATATATACCCTACCCCTTCAGGTATACAGGCTTGGTGTTATACAATAATGATGTTTTAGATTAGATTTGCAGATTTGCATTTTGACCACAAAATCAACGATTCTACTTGAAAAATGTTACGAGTAAAAGTGAAATGGACAAACAATTTACTGAATAAACATAGTCTTTAACGTGAAAAGTACGAATCGTGGCGACACTATTTTTTCCACCTCTTTGGTCTTCCTTAATTAAAACGCACGTGTGTTTGCTTCAATGAGCATTGCATACCTACTTAGCAACGTTTCAACCTAGTCTGCAAAGATTTTAAATTCTGTACTGTAAAATAGCCATCACTTCCCGTGGGTGTCGTAAGAGGTGACTAAAGGTGACCCACCAGAGAATGGGCAGCAGCATTATCTGTGCATTGCAACAGCTACACTGCGATCGCCAACCCGCCTGCCGAGCGTGGCGATTATGGCAATTCCCCCTTTTCGGGGGAGGCCTATGTCCAGCAGCGGACGTCTTTCGGCTGATATGATGATGATGATGACTGTAAAATTGGTATTCAGCTGCACAGGTTTTTTTTTTATTTCAATAGGGATTTTGTTTATTGAATAAATAAATAAAATCCGGTCAGACTGGGAGCCGACCCCTTTTTTTTTAATGAGAAATCATCAAATGACTTGTTCCGCTCTGGGTGGAGCGGAAGGGCGTGTCAGACTCTTACTGACTAAAACCCATCCGTGTTCCTTCTAACTCCCGGAGTGCAACCCGTTGTTTTTTTTAACCAGAATGTAGGTTCACAATGGTGTGAAAATATTAAATTTTAACCTGCACAATTTTTTATTAGGTGCATTAAAAAAAAAGACAAGATCTCAAGCATAAGGATTTATAAGAACGAATTGATAATTGGAGTTATACTTATGTCAGTTCAAGAGATAAAGTTTAATAAAATTAAGTATTGCCTTCATAGTCAAATCAATTTGGTATTGTACAATATTTTTTTCTGTATTCCGAGCGATAATCTTATTTTTAGTTACCTATATTTTTTTTTGTGCCTAAGTAAACAATTTAAAGACGTTAGCCTAAAAAACCTTCAGAAATGTCGAGACACAAATAAAATAACAAATACATAGTGATACGAAATATAATATTATGTATAAGTATACATAAATGTCTATATTATGTTTTGAATATTACAAATATATTTTCCAAGAAATGTTTTTGATATCATTAGACGAACAGATCAGAACAAGAAATAATTCAATATAATTTCGTCCCGGCAGGAGGCGGCAATTTGGCAAAAAAAAAATTATTTATTTATTTTCTGTTTTCTCTCCTAGTTTAATAGAATACTTCGGGTTTACTTGACTTTTCCTGTATTTGCTTCTACATAATTTTATTTACTTTCTTGCTTTTTACTCAATTATAAAATATTTAAAGGAAAAATGTCACAAAAAATAAAACATTTCACACTTGAACTACTAAAATTACCAACATTGAATAATTTAATTCAAAGGTAATAAAATTAAACAAGCACAATCATATCAAACCAAAGGCGTCTACCACAGCTAATGACGTATCTATTCCAATTAGAATACACTAACAAACAAACAATTATTATTAAATTGAACGCACAGACCCCTGATAATAGCTACAATATCGTTGACTCAGAGACTTAATGGTATATAAAAGCGCGGCCGTCCCATGTTTGAATCATTCTAGTAGCGAACCTCGCAAAGTAAACAAGTAAAGATGGCCGCCAAAGTTCTCTTCTTACTCGCTGCGATCGCCGCTGTCGCATACGCTTCGGACACCGAATGCAAGTGCGACCCCCCTTCTGAAAAGGAGGACACAGCCCTTTGGGACTTCCTCAAAAACCTATCATCGGAAGTTCCTGAGGGAACGGACGAACGCTTGGACGCTGTTCTGCCTGGAGAACTGTCACCTCTCCTCTGCAACTGCTTGGACAAAGCCGAGACGCGGAGGAAACGCAAGATCCTGCCAGAGGTCGCCGAAGAATCCATGGAGATTGATTACGACTCTAAACCCAACTACGAGCTGAAGGAGAACCCCAAATGTGCCGAGGGTTACGTGTGGATCGGCATCATGTGTGCGCCAAACAGAGCAGTGCTAGACAAGTGAACGAAAAGTGCTACGGAACCCTCAATCATATACGATTTGAAAACACTGTTTTAAGTGTTACAGAAGGTCAAATCAATCAATCATGCATTTAATTTGTGTAAATAATTTTAGTTTACGAAATCGACTTATTGTTTTAAATGTGATTTCAGTGCAATGACAATTCTCAAGGTATTATTAATTATTTTAGATGTGTTTTTTTACAAACATCGTCCTAACTTATAAAATACCGATACTAGTCGTTTTGAACGTAGTTTTTATGATTTCCCAAAAGGGATGTGACATTCCAAGTATTTTAGTGTTAAGTATTTTAGAAAATTAAAAAATATTTCAAAATATGTACTACTTTTTTTTGTTAACTTATTACCCAAATAACACACAAACATGACACACCTCTATTGTTATAAAATAATGCGAGGAAAATCATTTTTTTGTTAAGAGTGTTTTAGCAATAGGAATACAAATACTGTTAAGGTCGGCAACACGATCGACACACTTATTGCAAATACATTTTGAACGTATTACTTATTTTAATTTAATTACTCTTTTGACAATCCCACAAAACACGTGTAGATAAACATTAACAAATTAGAGTACCTTGCTGTACGCGAAAGAATTAAAGTCAAAAGTTATAATCATAATACTATATGTCTGAGTATTTAAGCATTCCAGACATACATTTATGGCAATAGAATTGATGAGTCAACTTTTAATGGTTTACATTATTAATTAATTAATGACCACTGTAATTTGACCAGTCTAGACAGGATCTATGAGCCAATAAAAGTTTTTTTTACGAAAATGTGACCTTGTAACCTCGCAAAGAACTTTGACTCATAAAGTAACCAGTACTATTTAACAACGACTACTTAGCCTCCAGTTTCTGAAAAGACATAATCCATGCCTCACAAATTAAACAAAATTTCAGTTGAAAATTCCAACAACCAAATACAGTAGCTAACGCGCGTTTGACAATTTCTCACATTAATTTTCGTTCCAGCCACTGGGCCAAAGTGTTGTGATGCCTAGGCCTACATAGTTAATATCTGACACACGAAAATTCTAAGAATGATTCTTACATAGTAGTAGAGTCATTCGGGCCTAATATCAATATTAGTCATGGGTGCTACCAAAAAAAAATTGTTTAATTTTGCCACCTATAGACAAACAAGACCATGTCCCAATTTATTAGAGGTCGGCAAAACTTATCTTCTTCTTGCATACGTCTCCATTACTGTTTATCATATTCAGGCAATTTTTAATCAGCATTAAAGTTAGTTTTGCATTTGCATATGGGCGCCGGGAGGGGCGTGCAAGGGGGTGCACTTGCACCCCCTGGCTTTCAATAAAACAAAAACATGAAGACATTAAAAAAAAATAGAACAATGGAATTTAATAAAAATAGACCTAGTAAATCCTAGGTACATCGAGCTCCCTCGCGTTCGGCCTTGCACCCATCTTCTGTAGTTCAAAGTTAATTCCATCTCTGTGTGAATGGGCAAAAGAAAACTTATCCTATTCGAGGCGGGGTATTGAAGATTCATCTCCCCCCCCCCTGAAAATAGTCCGGCCGGTACACATGTACATATTTATAGTGTTAGTACCAATAATGGCTAATATTTTTATTCGTTCGTTTGCACTATAAGTGAAAACTTGTAAATGGCCCTGATTTTATTAGAATAAGTAACCGCGCTTTTTTATTAGCTGGTAGTTTTCCAAACATTAATAAATAAAATAATTATACCTAATACTGATTATTAGACTCTTAATTCAAATTCTCTATAGAAACATTTGAATAAAAAATCAGTATTTAATCTTATGTACTTAAACTAATCACGTTTTTTTTTTTTTTATAAGGCAGTTTATCATTCGCACAAAACAAAAACTAGATTCCGATAACATCTTTTTTTTTTTTTTTATTTAATATGGGTTTACTCTTGACTCTAGTCTAGGTCATAGATGACAGAGACAAATTCGACGATGGAGCGAGCTTACCCAGAAGAAGCCTGTTCACTCTAATTTTGAAGAGATTAGGGTCGTATGCGTTCGGAAACACAGACGCAGGCAGTGAGTTCCACTCCTTTGCTGTGCGCATTATAAAAGACGTTTGGAAACGTATCGCAACATATCGGAAACAGATGTATCGTGTTTATTTCCAATATTATCCTTATTTATGCATTAGAGATAAATAAACGCAATCAGTATAAATTAGAATAACACATTAACTTACTGATAGGGGCGCAAGGCCTATTCCCCTTATGACTATGACACAAGCCATAATTAATTTATAGGTGATTAACATTATAACTTGCTACTTAACTAGTTATGGTTATTAACAGTTACATTTATTAAGTACTAGTGAACTACCCCGGTTTTGCATTGGTGCAATCTATATATACACTAACCTTCCACGTTTATTGCTATTTGTAGAAATGTAGAAATAAGCTGAGAAACCGACACAGGCAGAAAGCTGTTTTATACTTTTTAGAGAAACCAGTCACCTGTACTTAATAAGAGTACTTACTAATTCCATAGCTAAACCTCACAGACATTGGTCGCTTGATGCCGTGTTTTTTTTTCAAACAGGCTATAAAGGTGTGACATTCAGCGTTAACGACTGACCAAAAGGGCCCGTGGTCAATGTCAAACTTTTTGGAGTTTTGACAGTAGTTAAATTGCAAATAGAATGTAATTTTTCCTAGAGGTAAAACCTCACGTGGGTTTATCAAAACGAAACATTAGAAACCGTTACTTAATAGTATTTTGGAGGGGATTACCAAATGAAATACGATGAATTTAATAAATATTCAACAGATAACCTGTATGATTCATACAACTTTAGTTTTTAAATCTACTTAATAATATGCATAATATTGAGATTTTTCCCGACCAGTTATTAGTGCGTTCATAAGGAGGAAAATATTATATTATTCTGCACGTTAATTGATCTAAATACGTGGTTACGGTAATACGTTGATGTAACAGGAAAAACTGGTAAGCAGAGGCATGCTGAAGTACCTATGTGGGGTTCCCGAGATCAAGCGTCAATCGGAAACTGACCTTAACTGTATATTAGTATGTTGTGTTCAGAGGAAAATGAAATGCATAAGCGAAGATGGTGAAGACACATAAAGTCTATTATGTTCTAGCTTTTAAAAACCATTTCTAACAAAATTCGTTAAAAAAACAGTTACAATTATTATTAATATAGATAGTGGCGTAGCGCCTAAGGTGCAATGGGGTGAAATGCGGCAGGTCCCCCAGGGTTAAAGGTATAGGATAAAATGTTGGGGCTGCTTCGTTTCTGAAGCGCATCAGGCATGTTCACGATGGCGTGCACTGATTGTTACTCGTATTCAAGTCCTAAATTCAAAGAACTGAACCGTGGGTAGTCTAAAGGTACCTATACTATTTCCCCTAATATACTTGAAGTTAACACCCATTATCGTGTCAATCAAGTTAAAGGGCAGAACTCCAATTTACTTTTGAGATAGTTAAGCCATCATTCATCCAATTCCAATAAGTGGCTACCTATTTCAAGATTTTTAGTCTATATATACTATATACTATGTGTGGAGGTCTGGTAGGCAGCCGCTCCACGTAAAATGTTGGTATTCTGCTGAATCCGGTTTGACTGGAAGCCGACCCCAATATAGGTGGGAAAAGGCTAGGCAGATGATGATAAACTATTTACTATAATTTGCCACATTCACGAGGAAGGCTATGTAAGCTACACGGGAACGGGGAAAAACAGAATATGCGCGTGCAAAGTTACGGGCAAAAGTTAGTTACATAATAAAACGTTTACGGAACCTATGTGAATTTACTTAGTTTATGAGTACTTATTTGAATGCCCAAGAAATTAAATCTTTAAAATTATTTTGAGTTATACGATTACCACGATAACTCTTGGCAAAATGTGTCCGATTTCTAGGCTTCTGACTCCCCGTAACGACAGTCAAAAATCTACAAATGGTCACCCATCCACGAACTGACCTCGGCTTGAAGATCGACTCGTGCGACTGCTATTATTTAGCCACGAGCTCCAGAAATGGGGTACAAGAGTCAGGATTATTGTAAACTGGCTGACCCTAGCAATTTCGTCTGCGTTACATTTGTCATTAATGCTCCACTCTTATTGATCGTAGCGTTATAGAGGTATGCGGTACAGAGAATACAGTCCAGCATACCTCCATTGAAAAGGGGAGGATCCTCCGACCAATATGCGCGTTAGACGTTGCGGGAAAAGCCAGTATTAGATTCAAAGTCAAAGTCAAAACGTTTATTTCAATTAGGCCATTAAACGGCACTTTTGAACGTCATCGTTTACAGTTCAGTAAAAATAATAGAATTACATTAATAAAGTGACTCTACTGTCCAGATTGTAAGTCCTACTTACATAGTAAAGATACACTCTTGAAGATGATAAGGAAATTCGTCATCTTTCATCGTAGTCATGTAATTACTTCAATCAACATTAATTAACTGCACGGGAAGGTAACTATTACTTGAACGCGATGTTTTAACCCAAAGTAATTGTTATAATTAACAACTTAAACGGTTTGCCCTGTCAAAGTCAAAGTCAATTCATTTATTTCAACTACACCATTAAAAAGCACTTTTGAACGTCAAATTTACAGTTTGAAATTAAAATATTAGTGACTCTTGTTGTCCATTCGTAAAAAGTAGATTCTTATGGAGAAGAACGGATAAGAAACTCTATAGGGGTGCTCTTTTCAAATATAAGTTTTACAATATTTTGTTTATGTCGCCGGAAAATGGCAAACTCCGTAAGATTATAAAATAACTTGAGAGGTTATAAACTCTCGATAAATTGTCAACTGAAAATTTGGAATACTTTTTTACGCATCAAAATTTGATAGTCTTTAGCCACCTTTAGAGATTTAACCACCGTGTTGGAACGTGTCGTGTTTGAGGTCGTTACTCTCTAGGTTATCTTCCCTGGCATTAATTGTTACTTTACTTCACTCGTGTCACGACAATTACGAGTTTTGTCTATTGGAATTGGTATTTTATTTTAATGACAACTTTTACAAGCTGTAACGGAAAGGTGTGAGTCATATTTTTAAAACTGCTTACACCCATGTAAATGAACAGGTTGATTTTCCATTCAAAGCTGATAAAAAAATTATGGGAGCTACAATTTTTTTTTTGACGTGACCTCGTCTAGTATATCGATGAACGCCGGCTGCACGCACGAAAAAGGATGACTCATTGTAACGTTACGCTCATTTCAACAATGTTTTGTTATGACGTTAATTTTTTTTTGGAATTGTCTAAGATTTTCTTGGAGAAATTGGTTCATCTACATGGGCAGAAGAAGTTTTCAGTTTTTCCGTTACATCCTGTACATCCCGACACTATCTTCCGATCCATTGGCTTGTCATAGTATAACATAGAACACTACAAAGTATAAAATTACTTCCGAAATTGAAGTTATTTTATAATTTGTAGATCTTTTTTAATAAAAAAAAAACAGTTTTATACAACTCCATTCGACGTCATCTCAATCGTTACCGCAATCTACGAAAATTTTGATAACTAACTAAAACTAGCTGCCGCCCGCGGCACCGCCCGCGTTAATGTCGATAATTATCCCAAGGGAAAAGTATCCTATGTCTTATTCCAGACCATAATCTACCTCTGTGCCAAAGTTCATCAAGATCCGTCCAGCCGTTTGCGCGTGAAGAAGTAACAAACATACAAACATACACACACACACACACACACTCACAAACTTTCGCCTGTATAATATTAGTGTGATTTTTACCCCGTTTTCTTTGAGCACCGTACATAAACATTACAATCTGCTTTTACATGTTACAAAATGTTTCACGTCTGCATGGGGAAGACCGACCACCATACCATTTCTGTCGCCATGCATTGTTGTGCACCAGTTTTAAGGGCACGGGGAAACACAGCTAGTAAGAGTTTCCAACACTATCTATTTCCAAACAAGGCCTCAATTATATTTCCCGCAACCCATTTCTAACTGAGTAATGTTTCTCTTTAAGTATATTTCTATAAAGAAGAAAGAAAAACAGTTTATTTGCGACAAGCAATGACGCACTCCAAAAAAAAAAAGTACAGAAGTTATACAAGTTGGGAAGATATGCGACAGAAAAATATATATATTTATAATTAATTATATTATTATATTTTCATTATAAATGTTGGCGACAATTCGATAGAAAAAGACGTAATAAATATATTTAGCGTAAATTACACTAAACAGTATATCGCCTTGTGGTCTAAAATACTCGTTAATATCAATATCTTCCAGTAACTAGAGAACTAGTCACCGGGAGTGAGATGAGTAATCCTGTTTGTAAATGAATGGAAATGTCCTTAAGTTCGTCCCTATTCGTAATAGTACGGGGAGCTGATTCATGGTGTTTACTAGCATGAATTCTATGGGAATTGCCATAACAGATATTATTAGCTATTTTGTATTTTTCAGTATTTTTTTTATCTCGTTCATCAGTGATCTAATTCAGCAAGTTACTGAAAAGTAGGAAACTTCACTGAACGATTTGTATGTCAACTTTTAAAAACTTGTCTTTGGGATCACGGTGGTTTTCAACTATCAGGCGGACAAAACCACTGGCAATAGTTAGTAATGCCGAAAAACTAGTTGAAAGACCAAATAAATTGATGTGTAAGTCAGACTTGTGCAGAGATATAGTTTAACTCGGAGATGGTTCACTTTAAGCACACAAATGTCCTGCCAGGGTTGCGGAATTTGTTCGAAAGGGTCATCGCGGCCCTGGAGCGCAAAAGGCATCAGGAGGAACACGGATGAGTTTTAGTCAGTAAGAGTCTGACACTCCCTTCCGCTCCGCCCAGAGCGTAGTCATTTGACGATTTTCCATCCTTAAAAAAACACATACCAACAAATGTACAGAGGCGAACTTAATGCCATAAGCATTGCTAATTCGAGGTAAAATAACAAATATTTCATACATAATGGGTACCAAAATTTAAAAACAAAATCATTACAATTGACCTGTAATCAGCCTACATCTACTTCTTCTACTTCTACCGCTACGGATATTATGAAATCGTATTTTAGAATCTCATACATAATATTATAATTTAGGAATTTAATAATAGTTTGTAAATTAATAATTAACTAAATCTAATAATAGAAATTTAATTGAACTATAATGTTAATATTGTATTATAATAGAATTTAGTTCCTTTTAAAATGTTAATAATGTAATTGAATTTAGTTCATAATAATTTTATTTAATTATCATATTGTGATCTCCATTTAATTTAAGTCAGGACATCTATTTATAAATTCTGATTTTAATCTTTGTTTTTTTTTTTAATTTTGTTCATTTACAATAATTTAATTAAATCAGACCTACTCTGAGAATGATGTGCATGTCTGTAAGTGACTTGTTTACAGAGGATCTGCTAGAAATTGTTCGAAAATAATTATTTGTAAATGAGTCGTTGATGTGCCTATGTTAAATAAATATATACATAGAGGGCTAGAACCTATTTACAAGATAAATATAATATATCATTTTAGCTGCAGAAATAAAAATATCTTAGTAGATACGTTTTGTCGGAGACCAAGCTACGAGGCGAATGGATTAGGTGGCTCACATTTACAGGATGCACGGGAACAGATACTGATGGGCCAGCCGGCCAGGATCGTCATGCAGTGGGTGCCTGAAGTCGGACGCCGTAACCGGAGCAGGCCTGAAAAAGGCTGGATATTTTGAAACGATATTATTTTGTAAAAGAGTTATGAATATAAATGTGTATGGATGGACAGGGAGAGGGAGGCCAAAGGAAAGATGGATTGTGTTAGGAGTGATATGAAAGAAAAGGGAAAAAACGTGTTGCGCCGACCCCAAGTAACATGGGATAAGGGCAGGAAGATGATTATGATTATGTTGACTTTTCTAGCGAATTGGCTGGAGAAGGCAGGACATAAAGTTAGCTGGAAAATGATGGGGGAGACCTTCGCACAGCTGTGGGCCAACAAAAGATGATTATATAAACAAGAAACGTTTAATTTGGGAGCTACCATGAAATCATTGCCAATACAAATACCGTTAGGGTGTTACCACACCAATCGATCGATCGTCGATCGATGGTAGAATGGGTTAGTCGACGTCGATCGATGCCATTCTTCGATCAGTCGAAGCTACCACACCAATAGGGAATATTCATGATTTTTATTTTATTATCTAAACAGTTTATTTAGAAGTATACAAAAAATAATACTAAAAGCGAAAAAAGAATCGGCATTGACCGAAACACAAAGGAGATATAACTATTTTAAACAAATATATCTGTCCCTCTCGCGAAAACGCTGTTTTCTATGGCAGCTGTATAGGCGACATAGTATTTGACGTCACAGTTTGTATCGGACTTCTCTTTCTAATTGTCAATTTTGAAGCTTAATAACTTCATCACTAACGAAGGTATTTTAAAAATTCCTTCATAATTGTTAACTAGAGATAATAAGTATTTTATTTTGCAAACAAAAAAATTGCATGCATATTCCCTATTGATCAATTGTTTATCACCCAATATCCGTCGATCAGCTAAAGCTACTACACCAATCGATCAACGTCGATCGATGTCGACCGATGGCATCGATCGACGATCGATCGCTTGGTGTGGTAACACCCTTAGGTACCCAAATAAGTGCAGGTACATTTTTTCATGTATTAGCCTTGATGGGTCGCCTGTAATGGCATGTTAGGTGAATAATGAAGTGAAGAACCAAAAATAAAAGTGATACTTAAAAAATTGCCCCCAAAGGCTGAGTCGTCTTTAAAGAAACCCAATGAAAGCTCACGATTGTGAGTATGTGCATCTGAATACGTATATAATACTTATATATGAACTGGTATTATGACAACAGTATGTCATCATATTGTGTTGTATTGAAGAAATAGTGGGCTGGGTATTTTTAACTTATATGCATGTTGTCGAAGGAATGCAGGTACTAAAAAATTATAATAATAATCATTATTGTTCAGAAAAATACATGATTAAATCAGATAAATCACTGGTCTCCACACTAAGATTCCCTATATCGTGGAGGCCAGTCTCTTTCACCATCATCTGCCTAGCCTTTTCCCAATTATATTGGAGTCGGCTTCCAGTCAAACAGGATTCAGCTGAATACCAGTATTTTACGTTGAGCGGCTGCCTACCAGACCTCCACAACCCATTAACTGGGTAACACGGTACTCCTTGGCAAGACTGGTGTCAGATTATCTGGCTTCTGACTATCCGTAACGACTGCCAAAGATCTACAAATGACAGCCGGGACCAACGGCTTAATGTGCTTTCCGTGGCACGGAGGAGTCTCGGTATGTTAAGATGGTCACCCATCCATAGACCAACCTCGGCAAGTGAAAAAAAAAATCAACGATGTAACATATCGTAATAATATGTCTAATAAAGGAAAAGTTAAATAAAACCTAAAATTATAAGGGATTATAGCGTCAAATACACGTCCGTTTATCCCGTGGAGGTAAGCAGACAGTAGCTTCATGTCTTTATTTATCCTTTTTTGCTTTTTTTTTTAAACAGGCGAGAAATCTTTAGACCATTGCTTGTATTTTTCACTTCCTCCCTGATCTAACTCCCGCTCATAAGTTATCTAACATAAATACTATAATAGTTATATATAATATATATAATTATTAATATAATAATTACACACAATAAATATATATTATTAATTATTATTATACAGGGTGTTTGGTGCATCGTGTGCCAAATTGAAATGGTCGACTGAAGGGGTCATCTGCCCTTAACACCCCTCATGCTCTGTGGATTTTTTTTATCGACTTTTTATTGTTTTCCAAAAAAAAGACCCAAATTTTACATTCAAATACAGATTTAAAAAAAAATATAAGGCGTAGACTCTGAATTTTAATTTTATTTCGATGTGTATTGTTTAAGAATACTTTTAAATACAAAATTAGTGATATTAGTCACCTAGTTTTTTTTTAATTCACTCGCAAAGGTAAAACTTAAATTAAAGCTGTACATGTTACAGCTATTTATAAGGCTACAGAAAAAAAAACCAAAAGCGACCGGGATCTTCCAACTCCCTCATTAATTCTCCAGTCTATCCTCTTTCTAATGATGTGCCGAAAAGTATTTTAAACAACTTTGTGAATTCGCTAGAATTGTGAATCGAGTCACCTAAGGCTAATATTCAAAATTATGATTAAAAAAAAATCTCTTAAATGATACATACACTCAGTCGCAATATGTCAAAAAAGCCTCAATTTCCATACATTTATGACAGATTGCGACTGAAATGCGAATGCGAACTATGCTTAAAATTTAGTGGAATTGGCTCGCTAATTTTACCCAATTATGTGGTCCTCCTGACCGATTTGGCCATGGCGGTCAATCTCAACCGAGACTAGCCATCGGCGCGGGACATATTGAAATGAAATGAAATTTATACATTTGCCAGAATATAGGTAGGTACTTACAATAACATGGTAAAATAACTTTAGTCTCACTATATTCGACTTATCAGTCGTGCAAATATTTCTAGTACATGCATTAATATCATGAAATTACGAAATGACATCGATGTCATTTGTCATGCACATCATAATCATGATAAAATTTACAGTCTTGCTTCGTTAATATTAATTAGGCACATAACATTATAAAATATATTAAATTAGTTAATAGATTATATTGTCTCACAATTAAGACAGTACATCAATTTATTGATTAGATTTAGATTTGTTAATGATGTCAAGAATTATAATTTAAATAAGTGTTAGTAAATTTATATAGTTATAAATCATGTCTGTTTAAAATTTAAATAATTATCTATTGATGATTTATTATAGTGCAGGCGTGTGTGCGCATCACGGGTGCACTCCCTCTTCACTCTCATATTCCGATGGGACGGCTACCTGACATGACCGGAGAGAGATCTGGCGCAGGACCAACGGCTTAACGTGCTTTCCGAGGCAAGGGGGTGTCACACCACCAACTTCCAAACTGTCACTGTCACTGGGAATTTCCTATTGGAAAAATCCAATAACTCTTTTTGCCCGACCTGGGCATCGAACCCAGGACTCCACACTCGGCAGTCGCGCTTGCCTTGTCAGATAGGCAGTCGCTTCATGCCAGATACTGATAGTCAGCTTTACCCCCGACATTGTTCCTAGATGGATTGGTCCTAGGGCCAGAGCCTGCCAGGGTTGCGGAATTTGTTCGAAAGAGTCACTGCGGCCCTGGAACGCAAAGGGCTTTAGAAGGAACACGGATGGGTTTTAGTCAGTAAGAGTCTGATACGCCCTTACGCTCCACCCAGAGCGGCAAAAGTCATTCTATGATTTCCCATCCTCTAAAAAATAAAAATATGGATTGAGTGAATAAGTTTTCTCAATAGATGCTCAATATCCTTTCATTCGTAGGCCAGTGTACATCGAAAATAAGGCCACAAACCCAAAATCCGTTTCCTATTTCAAAGTGTCAAAAATCGCCAACGTCACGGCATACATTTTAGCAATTTGACATTTCGTAGACACGTTGCACCGGTCACCTGCGTCCGATATTAAGCAACACAATCACGGTATTACGCCAGTATAAATTAACACACGTCATTTAAGTATATGAGTATATGTTTTTCCTCTATAACGGTGACGCCAATCTTATAGGGAAGGATTATAAGTAAGATGATTCAATGTTTTATTTACGTCAGGAATATTTTGATTCACTATTTTTGGAATTCAATTAATTAAATTCAAGAAAAAACGGGTCTTCTTTGTCTCTGGTGTGGCAAGGTAAACGGAAAGTCAGGCACAAATCGAAATCGAATCAAAAGGGCTCTTTTAATACACGTTCTATTTAGAAACTTACAGAGCAGGAGATTGCGCGAACTTGCCTGTACCTAAGTAAATTTATCGTTCATTCATTCATTAACTGACTCACAAAGCGCAGGCTAAACTGCTGGCCTGCTGGATCTAGAATCATGGAATTTTATTGATAAATTGACCCCCTAGGATTCAATAGTATATGCATGCGCCAATAGTAATCTTCAAAAATACCCAAAATAAACCCAAATTACCCAAGAGAAGAGATTTAATAGGTTGTTTACATATTGTATTATTTTATACTAGCTGCCGCCCGCGGCTCCGCCCGCGTGAATGTCGAAAATTAGCCCAAGGGAACATACTCCCGGGATATAAACTATCCTATGTCCTTTCCCGGAACTCAAACAATCTCTATACCAAATTTCATCTAAATCGGTTCAGCCGTTTGCGCGTGAAGAAGTAACAAACATACACACACACTCACAAACTTTCGCCTTTATAATATTAGTGTGATAATATTAGTATAATTTCCAGTTTGAATTCACTCATGTAATCGAGGATTGTTCACGTTTTCAGCGAGTCTCTTCAATGGGGGTCAATTTCCATAAGTTCAAGAATGAGTAATCCATATCAGGTTACCATTGGACTTGGTTCCCACTAACCTGACGTCACAAAACGCCCACATCTCCGTATTCTCACGGTGATCTTGCGATAACTACGAAAATGTAGCTTTGTAGTGAATTATACCGGTTTTGAACCGACCTTGATAGTAGAGACAGCCATGTTTTGTTTTTATGAGGTATGATGAGTCGGCAACTCGGTGCAGAGAAACAATATGAAATGTCTTGTTACATAACGGAAGGTGTGATTGGTGCAATGGCGGATGCGCTGCGTGTTGGAGGACTTGGAGGTTCGATTCCGGAGCCGGGCAAATGTTTGTTTGAACTGCAGATCGTATGTTCAAATTCAAGTTTCAATATTATGTCAGCGGCAATCAATGTCGGAACTTCTCAGAATATAGGGAAATAAGTGGTGTTTTGAAAAGTAGTGCGTAGGCTTTTTAAAAAACGAAAATTACCTTTCTGGCTTTGTGTATGTAAGACTGGATTCTAAAAAAAGTTCAAGGATAGGGCAACGATTCTATGAAATGGATAATAAAATTAAAAGTAATTTAGCAATTATATCGGTTATGTGAAAGTGGTAAAACCTACAGCCCTGCTCGAAAATCGAGCTAGCCAGCAGTCACTTGCGACCACTAGAACAGTACAGAGCCTATAGTGTCCCTCTGCAGGGCAAAGGCCTTCCTTCCTTTCTTCCACTGTTCTCTGTCCTTTGCCACATCTGGCCAGAAGTGTATAATTTTTAGAATGAGTGTATATGTAGAGACTCACCGACCCCACAGTCAAACCATTACTTCGGTTTTGTGGGGCTAGTTTATAAATAAACTAAGCAATATGTAAAAACAAATAAATAAAATAATATCACGAAATAATTTAAACACACACATAAATGTATTATTTATGTGAGACTTTGAATTTATTCGCATTCATAACATTCCATCAACCTGTAGTCCCCTAAGGATACGGCAGAAACGCACCTCAGGAGAAGACGCCCCGGGCCTCGGGAGTCGCAGGGCGATCCCCGGCCACCGCAGGCGCGGGCCTGCGGACGGCGAGCGTTGGGTGGCTCGCTGTCCGATCACCACCAGGCCCGGGTCGATGTTGTGTTCCACGCGCGCCTCAAAGAGATGTCAGCATAGGAGACGAGGCCCGCTAGGGCCAGAGCCTGCAGGGTTGCGGAATTTGTTCGAAAGAGTCACCGCGGCCCTGGAACGCAAAGGGCTTTAGAAGGAATACGGAAGGGGTTTTAGTCAGTAAGAGTCTGACACGCCCTTCCCAGAGCGGAAGGAGTCATTTGATGATTTCCCATCCTTATAAAAAAAGAGATGCACCCGAGAAGTTCACCCATATTTTATTTCACCAGTTATACCGTTTCGTACATAATGCAAATTAGCGAGTTATCAAACATCTGTGATGAACGTCAACTGTCAAGATCGTGCGGAAGGCCAATTCTACTGTAATATTTTTTTGTAATAAGTTAAAAACATCTCTTATTTCCATACATTTTTGTCAGATTGCGGTTGTGATGCCAATGCGAACGTTGCTTTTAAAAAACACTACAAAGTTTAAGTACATAAGTTTATTTTCGGAAGTCGGTGTTTTAGGTTGTTTCTTCGTATTTTAATACCGACTTCCGAAATTAAAGTTATTTTATAATTTGTAGTGTTTCTTTTTTGGAAGTCGGTTTGTCGGGTTGTTTTATTTGTGAAAATGTTTTTTTTTTTATTTTTCACTTTTAGAGGTACCCCACACCTAACAACACCACTGGAAAGTCACAGAAAAGCAAAATACGGTAATTTCGTTTACTTGGATGACATCCATTCCAGCTATTTTGATTTTAAATCTACTGAACCGATTTTGATGAAATTTCTATGGGACCAATCGGAAAGTATATCCTACCACTTAAAAAATATTTTTTAAATCGGTTCATAAATGACGGAGTTATGAGGTAACAAACACAAAAAAATATAACCGAATTAAGAACCTCCTCCTTTTTTTAAGTCGGTTAATGAGTAAAACTGGCGCTTAGGACTAGAAGTTGAGTTTATTAGTCGCTACCCAAACCCTTTTTGAACATCCTATCGTTAAGATTTTTTTTAAACTAAGTTATAAATGTGAAAGTGAGTTTGTTTGTTTGTCACGCTTGTACGCCTTAATCGCTGAACCAATTTTGATTCATTTTGGCCCAGAGCTAGATGGAACTTTGGAGACGGTTATCGGCTACATTTTTTGCGAAAATTTAAATTATTGCGAGAGAATCCGCGGATAAAACCTAGTGCTACAATATAATCGTTATTAGCAATTATAAAAGCTAGACTCAGCCTAAAATTATATCAAAGTTTACCATTCAGTTTAGGCTAGGGAGTGTTAAAATATATGAGGGCCGTCATAGTTCATTGAACCGTCTATTGAACCTGGTTCATTTGTACCAGTTAATTTAATTCATGATGGCTTACTGCTCTGCTATTTATAGACTAGTTTCTATAAAAAAACTAGTCGAATTATTATTTTATTGGCTTACCGTTTAATGTTCCTATCTCTGTATGGGTATGGGTACACTTTGTGTGGAGTAGTTATAAAAATATCTGCAATAAAGATAACCATTTCGAATGCCTTGATCGTTTTTTGTTTTGACTTTTTCTGTGTCATTATTTTAAGCTGATGTGCAAAGGGACAATTCTTTTAATTCTTAAGCAATGTTCGCATTCGCATGTCAGTAAAAAAAAAGCCTGAATTTCCATACATTTTCAATAGATTTGCAAATGAGAACGTTGATTAAAAAATTGTAGAGTTGGCAATAACTTTGAGCAAGCCAAGCAAAGGAGCTAAAGAATTTGATTGATAAGTTGAGTATTTGTCAAATTCTGATTTACCAGACAACTTGCCAAACGTAATGTTTGACATCTACGTTCTTAACTCCAAATCTACACTTCTACACTAATATTATAAAGAGTAAAAATTTGTATTTTTGTATGTGTGTATGTTTGTAATAATCTTAAAAACTACTGGACCGATTTGAAAAATTCTTTCAGCAATGGATAGCTACATTATCAGCGAGTAACATAAGCTATATTTTATCCCGGTACTCCCACGGAAACGGGAACTACGCGGGTGAAACCGCGTGACGCCCGCTAGTACTCAATATTTCAGAAAACCAGCTGAGTTCTTAATAAGCCAGAAATGCTGTAATGTAAGCATTGTGAAAGTTTGAACAAAAATTAAAATAATCGAAGTTTAAATCAGAACTTTACTTCAGATGACGTCAGTTTTAATCGAATCCCGATTGAAATCAGAAAAACAATTAAAAACCAGACCAATTACCTAACTATAGGTAGTTACAATTATCGCTTTCTATTCTACGATCGGGGCGGGGAATCCCTCCGTCCGCTCCACTGGGTATGTTATTCTGTCTGTCACAGCTGACCTCGGAAACTACTCGGTCACGGATCATATACTTTCTCATGGGTTACGTATTTGCCGGGATTTTACTTATATTTAAAAACAGTGCAGTCATCTGGAATTTTGCTGCAGTTGTAGGTACATCGTAGAGTTTATACTTGTGAACCGTTATTTATTATTTATTTATTTATAGTTAATTAAAACGGCACAGGTCCAATTACATTAATTAACATAGAATTATAAAAATTAAAATAAAATAAGCATTCAAAGATATACAATTCGTCCGTTAATAGTAATGGTCCCGTAGTCCCCTATTAGCATAGAGAATTATATAACATAATAATAATAAGTCCTTGCCTATTAGATATGGGACTTCAACATGGGTTGACTGGTAGAGAATGCCTTGATGCATTAAGTCCGCCCATGTACCACAATTTTTACGACACGGTTTGCGCAGTGGTTGAGCGATTGGGTGCTGCGCTGCGTGTCGCGGGTTCGATTCCCGCATGGAACAAGTATATGGCTGGCCTGTTGGTCGAGTGGTTAGTGACCCTGACTGCTAAATCGGAGGTCGTGGGTTCGATTCCCACCCAGGACAAATCTTTGTGTGATGAGCATGATCATTTGTTCTGTGTCTGGGTGTAATTTGTATAATATGTATGTATTTAGAAATATATAAGTATGTTTATCAGTTGTCTGGTTGCCATAGCACTGGCTCTGCCTAGTTTGGGATCAGATGACCGTGTGTGAGTTGTCCCAAGATATTATATTATTATTATATATTATACAGACAACAAAGTGATGATGTGACGTTTTTTCATTTTGAGGTACGGAACCCTAAAAATGAACGAAATGCAATAAAAGAACTTGGTGAAACACGTTAGGAGTAGGGTTGCCACCTTTTTTTGGGAGAAATATAGTATTTTTTGTAAATGGTTGCAAAAAAATAGTACTTTTGGAAAAAAAATAGTACCTGCACATCTATAATTCAGTTCTAATATTTCGGTATTTACTAAAAAAAAATTTAGAACCATAATCAGCATCACATTTCATGGTACGGACTAAGCCTGTCAGGGCATTTGGTTTTGCAGAAAATGTTAATGCTGCAATATTTTAGCAAACTGCTTTTTAATTGTATTTCAGCTTTGTACGGGATTTTATTAAAAATACTTCGCCGGATTTAAGTTAGCAATGAAAACAGTATTTTGTGTCATCATCATCATCAGCCGAATGACGTCCACTGTTGGACATAGGCCTCCCCCGGCGGGTTTGCTATAATCGCCACGCTTGGCAGGCGGGTTGGCAATCGCAGTGTAGCTGTTGCAATGCACAAATAATGCTGCTGCCCATTCTTTGGTGAGTCTCTTACGACACCCACGGGATTGATGGGTGGATATTTTATGTACTATATTATTTTTCTATATACATAATATACAGTATATTATAGTACGGGTGATAACCCTAATTAGGAGGCTCTCGTTAGGCAGCTGGATCATGGCTTGATTCAGAAAGCAGTACTTCTGGACACGGATCTCATTGTTAAAAGGTTCCATTCTCTGGAGGCCTAACCCTGTTAGTAGCTGTTCCCGATACCGGCGGGCTACTAATTTTATAGATATAAAAAAATGTAATTTATGTGTATAGAAAAATGAATAAAGTAAAGAACTTGGTGATATATATTTTAAAAGAACCTGTTTCAACGTCCAAAACATAATTTAGCCTCACACTGCATACCCAATAAACCTATTCAATATAAAACCAGACTCGTTTACGTCACAGTCGCCAACACCGTGCATAATTTATTAATGAGCTCACAACACATCATAAAAAACACATTACAAATGAGCTCAACCATTAATAGACGGACAAACCCAGATCGCTACTATAAACATGCGCACGCGCTCACGAGGTCAAATATCACGAGAATTTTTGCAGAAGATCAATTCGGTTGATATGTCGGTCGTGGTTAATGGCCTCGCCAAGGGTGTTGAACTTCTGTTTTTTTTATCGATACGTTCCAGTGAGGAATTGATGACGTACATCCTGCAGACCATAACCAACTCGTTCGACAACTGTCGTCACATCTTCGTCATTCATCATTTACTATGGTTTCAAGTATCACGTAGGTAGGACAATGATTTGACCATTTTGTGACCGAAGGTTAATTTTATGTGGTTGGTCATCGGGTTCAAAGATTCCTTGTTGGAGATGTTTCGTCATCATGATGAAATTGATATTTTAGTAGACGGTGTATAACGATTTGCATGATAAGGCTAAAAACTAGATACCTAAGTACCTTTTAGTTTCGCATACTCCCAGGATAAAAAGTACTCTATGTATTTATCGAGGCAATCAAATATACGAGTGCCGAGTTTCATCTAAAAAAGTTTTGGAAAATGCAACGAAATTAAATTGCACCTCGTGTCAGTCACCTCCACCCATCCACAGACCAACCTCGGCAGGGGCACGAGTAATATTATGGACGTGATTTATTTTAGATAGATGAATGTTAGTTACTGTTTCATGCAAAAACTACTGACTCGGAAGATGATGATTATTTATTTAAAAAACTATTATTGTGTAGATTATGTAAAAAGAAAAGCAAGCTGAGTAGGTATAGTTTGTACATACACACATGCGTAATTTCGAAGTGAAAGGTGCGCAAAGTACGTTGCGCAAATGAACGTAACGCCTCACTTTTAGTTAACGCTCGATTTTACTCCTCAAACACACATACCGCAGGCTAAATATGAAAATCGTTTCCTCAGGAGTAAACTCCAAAAAATT
The DNA here is from genome assembly GCA_002192655.3 of Mamestra configurata. NCBI lineage: Eukaryota > Metazoa > Arthropoda > Insecta > Lepidoptera > Noctuidae > Mamestra > Mamestra configurata. The sequence goes on along the minus strand of NDFZ01005359.1, from coordinate 208,414 downwards.
GGTATCTAATACTCTGACAATTAAAGTACCTACGCCCAAACAGGTCGAAAGCGGGCCACCCAACAGGATGTGGATACACACTAGAAAGGTCTAGATCAGCTGTACTCAACCTGCGACCCACCTAGCTTGTCTGGGTGACCCTGTAGCCTAGCATATTAGTGTTTCAAACTATGATTTTTTATCTATTCTAAGTTGAGCTACTCGACTACTGACCAAGGCTTGCAATGACTGTACAGGTCCACTCAAATCTGTGTGGTTCTTTCCTCAAAAGACCATTTCAGACACTGATCTGCATGGACCTCACTTTACGTATTGTACCATGTAGATCGCAATATTACGGGTTTTTCATTTCATGTTAGTCTGACAGTTTGAGTTCTTTATGCGGCCTACCCAAATATCCTTACTCTTACTTTGGTATTGTTCGTCAAATCGTTGAGCTCCTTAAAGTTTTAAGTTTGAGCTACACGATAACTGACAAATGCTTGCACTGTCAGGACAGGTCCACTCAAATCTGTGTGGCACTTTCCTCAAAAGACCACTTCAGACATTAACCTACATGGTTCTCATATGTTTGACCAGTACGATTGTATGGACTTTAAAAGAGACTGACCTCTGAGTTTGTTTCGGTGTTTCTTCTCAGGGTAGACAGCTACGAAACACCAGCCTCATCTAGTTTAAAATTACCCAAAAAGATTGACGTGTAAAAGTGTTATGTTTAACCTATGTACTTACAAAATAAATTATCAATTATGACTCCAATATCCCGAGAATATTCACTTAGTAACAAATCGGAAAATTTGGCAAATGCCATAGCAAGTAGCAATTTCATTGTAAATACATTTATCACCATTCATGTATTCCATTAAAATAGAGATTTTTTTCTCGCTGTAGGTAATTGTGGCACATCATGATAACAGTACAAGAACTATGTGGCCCAGGAAGAAGAAAGGTTGAGAATGGCTGGTCTAGATCTATACCGGTCTGGTGGAGTCGCCACAAAAGGGCAAGCCACGTATTATCGACCTCAAATTAGAACATTAACTATAGCTGTGTAACTGCTTGGCAAGCCCTTTCATTTCATATGTCTCAAGGTACAGTTTGAAAAACCGCTTCACATAAAATACTGGTATTCAGCTGAATCTGGTTTGACTGGAAGCCGACCCCAATATAATTGGAAAAAGGCTAGGCGCATGATGAGTTGGTCTCCCAAAAGTGACCCCAGATTCAAAATGTATTTATTTAGTTCATATGTGTAGCAGATTTCAATTGAATCGGTCCAGTAGATCCGGAGCAAGTTGGCTGTGACAGTCGGACACACAAGTGATCGAATAATGTTTTTTCTTTCGGACGTCCTTGCCAAAATTCCTTGCAAAAGATCGCGAAGCCAGTGTTGATACTACCACTCTGCCCATATAGATATGGGAGAAATTTAGAATTTTCTGCTAAGCAACATTGACCTTTTTTTTTTCTTTTTTGGTTGTTTTTTGCGGTCGAGTTTCTTTTTTAAGGAATGTTTTTTTTTTATATATTTGTTCTTTATTATATAACAGATACAAAACAACACCATAAAATATGACCAAGCAGTTCTGGAACACCCTGTTTAACCCATTAGTCACATAAGAAGGTGGCAAGCGCATCCAATTGCCAATTATAGTGTTGCCAGTATGTTCAAAAGGCCAGCCGACGTATTATGGCAACACAAAAGGAGTGTCGATCGTGATCACGACTCCTCGCCGATCCATGCTATGCTAATGTGGATGCATCGGTGCCTTTGTTAGGTTAGGTTTACACGCCATCCTTGGCTTTATGTAGACACTGGATCTTTATGCAATATGTTGTCATTTTTTTTAAATATTTTTTACCTTTCTCGGCTAGGTAGAATTGCATCTTTATAGGGTTCCGTGCCTCAGTCGACAAATCGGAACCCTTATAGGATGACTTTGTTGTCCGTCCGTCTGTCCGTGCAAGCAAGTTGAAATTTATATCAAATACTCAGGCCTCACTTCTTGGAGCAGAGAAAAATCAAAAATCAAACTTCTAAGTCAACATAACCTAAAGAAAGGCCGTTTATGCTCCGTTATGACGCATATATTGACGATCGCAAGGGAATCAAAACCTATAAAATACTACGCGTTGACCTAGAGTCATGAAATTTGGCAAGAAGATTGATCTTACAGTACCTACATTTGCAGGAAAAAGTCTGAAAATTGGGAATTTGTAGTTATATCATATAAAAATCATTTTTTGCGATCACAAACTTATATTTTCGGTTCAAGAATTGACCGTGACGTACGATCTATGGGAGAACATTTTTTCAAAAACAAAGTTAAATGAGTCCTTCAACCTTACCTGTAATTATTTGATTTCATAATTTATAAACTTCCGTAGGTAATGTTTACTCGGAAAAAATCAAGACTCGATCGGAACCCTCGGTGCGCAAATCTGACTCGCACTTGTCCAGTTTTTTTTCGGATGTGTCTGAAAACACTGGCCCATAATAGTAAAAGTCAGAGTTATGTGGAAAACCTTCTTTCTCCTTACTTTATTTTTAAATCTTTTTTTGTTTTTTTTTTCGGCTATTTATTTATTTATTTAGGTTAGCCAACAATTGTTTACACATTACATAGCTTTTAAAAGTACACGATATACATTTATAAGTGCAACAATTACTTATAGGCTAACACCACATGCACTATTATATTTATAATATACATTTCCATTACTACATTTATTGTGATTGATAAAAATAATTTAAAACAAAGCATAAAACCAGTGAATTAACAAATCAATCAAAATCAAAATTAGTGTATTAAGTTAAAAATTATTATAGGTACTGATTGGTAATGTAATAACATAACAGATACATACATACATTGAACTAAACTAAGATTAATATTTGGTTTACATTAAAAAATACTTAGAAGATATCATAACGGTAAAAAGCATATAAATAAATTAACAAATTGGCAATTCATAAATTATTCATATATTAATATATTTTTTTTTTTTTTTAAGGATGGGAAATCATCAAATGACTTCTTCCACTCTGGGTGGAGCGGAAGAGCGTGTCAGACTCTTACTGACTAAAACCCATCCGTGTTCCTTCTAAAAGCCCTTTGCGTTCCAGGGCCGCGGTGACTCTTTCGAACAAATTCCGCAAACCTGGCAGGAGAATTAGAAGCCTACAATGCATGTTAATAATTTTTAAACGAATCCACAAAGGAAGAGGATTCCTACTCATTGGGTTTTTTTCAGTTACACATCATTTTATCTAAACCAAACATGGCATTATTTCGCTGAAAAATTTCGGTGATCTATGTAAAAAAAACAGTTAGTCACAGTCAGTCCCCGACGTCTGTCTGTTCGCCTGCACGTGTAATATTCCGTCACAATGCTACCACTGTTTGTAACCGACACATGTATTCATTCGTCTCAGAACTACTGCTGAATGTCGTCACCTTGCTGAAGACTAGGTTTGCCAACTTTAGAATAAAAACCTCTAATTTCTACCTAAGTAAAAATAAATGGTAGTTTATTTTTTTTGTACTTTTTGCAGAACTTTCCATCGTGTTGTTTGTCACGTCGAGTGAACAAATACTTTGAAAATGAGCATTCATTTGTATCTACAATGTGTGTCTGTGTGTGTGCCAAATAAACTAGTTTTCTTTCTTTCTTTAAATTTGTATCAATTTTTCGAAGCCGTATTCCTCTCCTTTCAGGGTTTTTTGAATACTGAAATCTGAGTAAAACTCAGAGTTGAAATCAAGTATTTATTCAACTTAATTGTTTTAAAAACAAAACAGAGAACAATATGTACTCGTATAACGAGTTTTATTGTAGTTGGCAACCCTAATGGAGTCAGATTATGAGCAATGCATAAAAATCCACTTATTCCTGGATCCGTTTTGGTTTCTACGAATGCCCCAATTGTGGTGGGAATCAGACCAGATGCAGTGACGATGAAGTTATTCAGTGGGTATGGAGGGTATGGTCTATGACCTATAGACACATGGTACCAAGTCTCATGGCTTGCAAGTCGGAAAACAGCAACGGTCTTGGACTCTTGGGTACCAAGATGTAGACCAAAACCGTAAAATAAAGTTCAGCTGGACGACAGCCTAGGATATCCGCGTTTTATTTGCAGTCTTGTTTCGAACTTTGTAGCGTCATTTAATTTTCTACTTCATAAGTAAAAAATATCAATTACAAATGTATCTCTACATATTATATCAGTCACATTTATCACGATGAAAAAAAAACCGGTCAAGTGCGAGTCGAACTCGTGCGCCGAGGGTTCCGTACCTACCCATTATACCACCATAATAAAATTGATATAATTTTTATTGGTAGCAGGCGTCAACTATGTATGTATGGATACCCTTTAAATGGGTAACTTTAACTACCCTTTAATTTTCAAATATTTTTAATTTTTGGAATTTTTCCTTTATTTGTACTGTAAGACCAAATTTCGTGTTTCTAGGTCGGTTAAAAATACAATTTCTGTTTTCTTCTCGGGCATATTTTTTTTTTTTTTTCGTAGATTTGAATTGAAAAGAACGAGAAAAGCCTTTTAAAACAAAGATGGTTCAGTTGTTATATAATGTGGAGACATCGATACGACAATAAATGAAAACACGGGCAATACTGGTTCATAGGAATATTTAGAAACTATTATAAACCCTGTCACCGTAATTAAAAATAAACTTCCCGATTGCGCAAAACATCCAAAAAAATTCAAACTAGTCAAGGATAGTGACTACTATTCTGACGAAATATTCCAAGCAGTCTGTTGCAGTTAATGACATCAAATCTTATTTGACTATAGGGTAAAACCAGGATAGTTGCCCCAGGGGTATAGTTGCCTCGATTTTAATTACTCTAGCTTCGCGGATGAATCACATGTTATTTTATTTATCAATCGAGAGACTTTACAACGACAACTAAGTAGACCGTGTTGCATGTGTCTGTGCGATTGCATGGGAAGGCAAGGTGCGATCAAAGTTTTTGCGCGATAAAAATCTTCTTTCTCGGCGGGGCACCTATCCTAAACGTAATTTACATGGATTAGGCAACTAACCCCCATATGGGATAGATGTCACAAAATTTAGAGGTCGACAAAAATCGCCAATATTCTGGAAATATCAAAAATAATGTTCTTTACTTTCACAAATTTGAAGATAATAAACCAAAGTACCTACCCGTTTTATGAATAAAGTGGCAACCAACTAAATATATAATAATTATATATTTTTATAAAAAGTGTGGCAACTATCCGGCTTTTACCCTACGTATTGACAGTGTTTTGATTTATTGTCGTATCGTCGTCTCCACCTTGTATGAACGGATCTTAAGGTATGTCGAGACAGGCAGGTGTAAAATTGCAACAGTGAGAGGAATAACCTGTCCCTTACCATAATAATTAGGTATGGTATCTACCACAGACCACCGAAACACCTCAGCGACTACTGCAAGAGATTGCACTGTCTAAACTACTTCCAATACGATCCAATCTTGTCAATGAATTTGAAATTGAAATATTGAAATTGTTGGCCCCTTAATTTTTGACTGACTTCAAAAATGAAGGAGGTTCTGTGTACAACTATACGTATATCGCACTGTCTAAATTGCTTCCAATACAATCCAATCTTGTCAATGAATTAAAAAAGGAAATATTGAAATTGAAGAAGTTGCAGTTAATTTGCAGTTTGTAGTGTTTTTATTTGGAAGTCAGTTAGATTTCATACATACACAACACACATAGCCCGAAGGATCGCCAAACTGAAGTGGCAGTGGGCAGGACACATTGCTCGCAGAACAGATGGTCGATGGGGCCGAAAAGTTCTGGAGCGGCGATCGCGTACCGGAAGACGTAGCGTTGGAAGGCCTCCCACAAGGTGGACCGATGAGTCGCGGGTATGCGAGACACACAGGACCGGTTGTTGTGGTGACACTTGGGGGAGGCCTATGTCCAGCAGTGGACGTCTTTCGGTTAATATGATGATGATGATGATTGTTTTGCCTATAAATTCAAATTCAAATTCATTTATTTCAATCAATTATAGATCATAACATTCGAAACAACAGTCACACAGTCAATCAGTCGAAACTAGCGCTCAGTGCAACTGCCACGAACATTTATTAGAAAGGGCCGTGTCTAGTCGCTACCGGCGCGTGCGCAGTGGTCCTGTACTAAGTGCATTGAAGCAGGTTTGAGCACACATGTGTCACTGATTGATTATGCAATCTATCCTTGAGTATGTAGCCAAATGCAGCCTTTTTTTTAAGGATGGGAAATCATCAAATGACTTCTTCCACTCTGGGTGGAGCGGAAGGGGGTATTACACTCTTACTGACTAAAACCCATCCGTGTTCCTTCTAAAGCCCTTTGCGTTCCAGGGCCGCGGTGACTCTTTCGAACAAATTCCGCAACCATGGCAGGCTCTGGCATTGAAGCAGGTTTGAGCACACATGTGTCATTGATTGATTATGCAATCTATCGTTCAGTATGTAGGCAACTGCAGCCTTGTAGGCGGTAATTAAGGACTGGTCTTCTTAAGAATATTATTTTGAATAAGTAATATTCTTAAGAAGACCAGTCAATTTTCATTGAACTGCGCCGTTTAATAATTTTCCAAATCCGACTGGTAGTTCCAGAGATTACCGCGTTCAAAACTTCAAACAAACAAACAAACTCTTCAGTTTTATTATTAGTATAGATTTTACTAGATATCTACTTCTTACAACCATGTAAAGTTTGTTTCCGTTCAAACTAGATACATCTGAATACCAGTATTTTACATGGAGACCTTAGTTGCTGAGTAGCACATGGTCCTTGGCAAGATTGATTCTCAAACTACATCCGTGACGCCCGTCAAAAATCTTGCCAAGAATTATGTACATTAGTGCATACCGATATATGGAGAGGTCTCGATGTGAACGGACACCCATCCAAAAACCGAGCTCACCAAGTGTAGCTTAACCTACGATCGATCTGTGTGTCTGCTTATCTTTAGCCACAATCTCCTCACTTTTCCAAATTTCATTCAAATAAAATAGGGATGTTGCCTGGGTTAATAAAAATACGATTCTATTTAGTCCGTCAGTTAGATTATTGAAAAATATTGGATACTTACGTATTTTTTATTTCATCAAATCAATAAAAACATACGAAGATAAAACGAATCAAAGATAAGGAGTGGGGGCTTGTAACGTCACTTTCCAGTAAAAAGTGTACTGGTAAGTGACGTCACACGAGTTTTCAACGCACTGTATCGTCTTATTTTTTTGTTTACGTGTCAATAGGAAAAATACGTGTCCAATATTTTTTGGAAATCTATCTGACGGACTAATTAGATTTTTTATTCAAATACCTTATTAAAGTGTCTGTTTGTGAAATCAAAATAACAGCTTAATACTATAAAAATACATGTAAAAGTAAAGACATACGATACATATGATATAACAAAAAAACGACATGTGATGTTATTAGGGTAATATTGGGTGCATTGTGCTCACATAATATGCTCAATTTATCAATGTATGCATACAAAATATTGTAAAACTTATATTTGAAAAGAGTAACTATTGAGTTTCTTGTCCGTTCTTCTCCATAAGAATCTACTTTTTGCGAATGGACAACTAGAGTCACTAATGTTTTAATTTCAAACTGTTAATTTGACGTTCAAAAGTGCCTTTTAATGGTCAAGTTGAAATAAATTAATTGACTTTGACTTAAGCTCAACTTAAGCTACTATTACTGTAGAAAAGATATTATGGTACTGTGCAAAAAAAAAACATTAAATTGTAACCTGTACTGTTTTGAAGTCGCGGGCAACAGCAATCTTATAGACGTACAAATTCAATGGGAAGTACACAAACATAATTTTGTTCTATTCGCAAATCGAACCCGCAACCCGCAGCTTTAAAGCAACCTCGGGCACCACTCGAGCCGTCACCTTACGAATATTGATCCTATGATAAAGATTGCGATCATAATAAGAATATATTATTTGCATACAAACGTGGTACATTTAATATTATTTTAAAATGCAAATTATACAATTTTCTTTTAATGCCACTAGCGCTTTACCAGCTCTTCGCCCCCATGAAAGTTGAAAACTATCCCACGGAAACGTATCACCAATATTTATCGAGGCCATGGTCTATCTATGTTCAAAATTTCGTCCAAATTAGATCAGCCATCGAGGCGTGATTGATAAACAAACAGTCGTATATATACAGAGTTTAATTTAACATTTATATTTTTTTTGGTAAACGTTTTCCAAAGATGAAACCATGCTAAATTTCATGAAAATCGTTGGAGCCGTTTCCGAGATTCAGATTATATATATACATATATACAAGATTGCTCGTTTGATTGTGTTTCAAGTCTTATTGGCGCCAAACAAGCCTGCAATAAACAGGCTGATATTAAAAAAAAGTTTTATTTTTTTGATAGATGATTAAATTCAAAATGTTGTTTGTTTGTACTTTGCGATCTTCAGTAAACCTTGAGCCATCCATTCTTCTCCAGTGAGCATAAAAATCTATAATAAAGTTTAACTTACACATTCACCAATAAAAAATAGTTGTCACCTCTTACAAATAATCCTATATAATACCTAGTAGAAACAAGAAATCGAACCCGGAACCTTTGTCTACAAGATTCTATAAATTTTCAAGTATTCCAAATGTCATGTCTTTCAATATTAGAGCGAAAACGATAAATAATTAAATAAAAGGGCATCGTAATAAAATGTCAATGATGACGTCAATCCCGAACTGGACAATGAATAACAATCATTGTCAATTATGAATAGATGAAGCATCTCTACTTACCCTTCAAACCCGCTTTGGGCAATAAGAAAATAACGTTCAAGCTGCAATTGTAAATATAAAACATGCTATTCTGGGTAAAAACACAAGTAAACGGCTACCCGGAAGTGGCACCCAACAATTAGATGGACTGCAAATTTGAAACTACCCTCGCTTCAACATAAAATCAAGATCGACACAACTTCCGGGTTCGTCACACATCGCTGCATTTCCGCAGCGAATCACCATAACACAGAACTCACGGCGCAGTCGAATGCAAACCAGACGAAAAGTTCTGACTACCCGCCTTTCGTAGAGTTCAATTTCTTAGCAACGGTTCACAATGGGTACGCGGGCATTCGCACACGTCATCACGGCCTGTCCGGTCTCTCCCCCAATAAATGAAATTTAACAGAATGAGGGAAAAAAATCAATACCAAACTAGTCAGTGGATATCGGCCACTATCGCAGCCCCTCTAATTTACTACCTACGATAAAAACAATCCGGTGTGTGCGTGGCGCCGCGTGCCGAACAAACCTATCATATTAACTGCTACAATATTCATGCGACATTATGAACGCGCCCTTATGTAATATATCGCACATCAATAATTCCTAAACGCGATTGATTTCATGAAAAAAAAAGTACTCACGGATACAGCAGCCGTCAAATGTTATGAAAGTTGAGCATCGCTAGTGGACCCCGGCGAGGTCGACGAACCCGCAGAGCACGCTGACAAACACACAGGCCGCCATGTTGTATTTCAAAACGTCAATTTTTTTTTTAATTTTCCAATCGGCGAACTGTCAAACTCCGGCCGGCCGAAACTTGGTCGAACTTAAACCGCCTAATACTCGAAAAACTCCCTCCGTTAAATTTTGCGCCTCAACTCGTTTTTGGTGAAGTAACTTTATGTTTACGTTGTAATTACGCCTATCTATAAACACTTTATTATTGTATAAAACGGTATAAAAATATTAAAATTATGAACGATGGAAAACTTGTAAATTAAAACGAAATATAAATATATATTAATAATAATATAAACGTACTAGCGGCTCTGAGTGCGAGCGCCTACTGACTTAAAATTTTTGGGTATAAAAACATGCTACAATAGCCTCCTGCGGGAGTGAACCGTCTTGATACTTTCTCCGACCGGAAAAATCGCGCGCTTCGGGAAATATAGAGAAAAATGTCGAAGAAGGCGCGAGCAAATTTGATCTTTAAGACTTATGACTCAAGACGCAATGAAATTCAACGTTTGAACGTTTGGTTTTCCTTTACAATATTTTTTTTGTAAATAATTAAGAAATATGTATTTCCTTATCAAAACTATAACAAAACCTACTTGAAGGTTATACCTTTTATCGGGCAAACGTACCCTCTAATATTAGTTATGCAAATGTTAATCTAAATTGTGTCGTGAAATGAATACCGAAAAAAATATTTGGAAATACTGCCGGAATATAATAATAACCTACACAATATTAGGATTTACAAACATACTAAGACAAAAACAAAACGTCTGTTAAACTAACACCTTATTAAATTACAAAAAAAATAGCTACCTATATCCTCGCTCATATTTCATAGCGCACACTGCACTACTTCAAAAATCGTTCAAAAGCACTCTCACTGCCGACAAACATAGAAAACAGAACACTTTTCATTTCGTAAAAAGAAAGCAAAAGTGCTAGTGAAAGTGCAAAGGACCAAGACTATCTGCCCGCGCTACAGACACGTATGTGTGCGTGTGCGAGGGGGCGCGCGGGGGTAGCGGGCGCGGCGTCGTGCGGGGGGGGAGGGGGCGAAATTTTTCGTTTTTCGCCCACTTTTCCGTCCCGCTCTAGTTTTTCGTCTCCCTCATTTTTTCTTCGCCCGCTTTCTTCTTCCTTGTGCCCCACCACATGTGTGCTGGCCACAGTATATGCGAAGCTTACAGATGAAAAACCAATCGTTTCCGGTTTGATCTGCCTCTTGTTTTTAATGATAAATACACGGTACGTATCTTTCGAAGATTGGCTAATAAAAAAGTGCTACAGTAATTAATTATTATTTCTGTTATTTGGTTTAAATAAATACAAACATGTGAAATAAATAGCTGTGTTTTTTTATAGCTACATTATGTCAAGAGTGAATGGGTTACTTCGAGGCACGCCTGCTCTATTGTCTCATCAGCGCTTTCCGACACGCGCGTCTATCAATAATATAAAATAGTAAAAAAGAAAAATGTTTAAAACCTGACAGGAGTTTTATCTCTGAGGTTTTAGAAGCTTTATCTGTTATCTTTGTGGGTGAATGTGGTGTTAATACGTGATTCGTGTTATCTTTTATCGAATCTGGAGCTTAGACTACTGACAGCTTTGGAAAAGTCCCTGTATTTAGTTTTCTGCTTTTCATTTTATCTTATCATGACGCTGATGTTACAGCTGAAAATTAAGAATACTTATTTCAGGTCATGTCGCAATAGCTTTATCGTTTTGATTAGATTTATAAACAGGTGGGAAATCCATACATAAAATTATGAATACATACTTCATTTTATTAAATAATACTTTTATTTGAGTCTGTTTTGAATCCTACCATTAATTATACATTAATAGCTTTATAAGCCTTATTCAAAGCTATTTTACATTCTGAAAAAAACATCAGAAAACCTCTTATCCTCTAACTATTTCCTCATCACGTATCTTATTTAGAAACCTCACATTTTTCCAAGTCAAAGACATTCATTTGTGAATTGACAAGGTCTATCATCTTTTTATCATGAAGCTAGTTGCTCATCCCAAAGTTCTCTATGAAGAAAAACGTGAAAGAAACTCCTTGATACAACACCTGGACGATAAAACCCACTACCACCAGTTTTAGTTTAGGTTCATAATTTTGTATGCATGTCAGTCCTGGGACAAAAAATGCGTTTTCTTTCTTCTTTCGTTCAAAGCTTCCTACTTCCCTAAAACAAAACATTTAGCCCTGTGTATCTGGGTTCCTAACATATACCTGAGAGAGCTCGCGGGCGCCCGGCCTCCTTCCTCCGCGGCGCCTTACAGATACACAGCGTGTTGTTTTATGCCAGCCTATTTTATTTTAATTAATTGTAATTTATTGCTTTTAGTTGTCACGTGACCTGATGTTGTAGACTGAGGTTTTGCTAACTTGTAAGCGATTGGATTTGGTAGTGAATTGCCATGGGCAATGTGTGTTTTTTTTTTGTAGATTTCCTGAAGGTTTAGCTTGGTTTAGTTATCTTCCTCTCCATATACAGTTTTCTGTTAATTTCAAATGTTTTCCTATTACCGATTAGACCGATTACTTATTACAGGAACCATTACATTTTTCTACCATCTAATGAGCAACTTTTAAATAGTCTACACAGTAAGAAATTGCACTACAAACAATCAAACCAGCTACAACGACACAAGAATACCCGTGCACACCATAGCAACAGCGCTATCTCCCCACAAATCACTAAGCAACAAACCCAAACTTCACCCATCCTGTATAACAGCCAGAACTAGGAAACGAGGGAGTAAGTACACACTCCCACCCCCCGGGGGGAGTACATGGCAAATACGCGAAAGCAATAGGACTTTTAAAAATTCTCCAGAAATATGATTTATGTGTTGACGGCAACGCGTTTCTCCCCTCAAGGCCGGGGGACTGATTCGATTTTTAAACCACCCTGTGTAGGCTGTAGGTTTTTGAATAAAAAAAAAATTATATTGTTTTTTTTTTCGGCGTCTTTTCTTTAAAATTGAATTCGGATTGGTTCCGTTTTGTGTGAGGAAGTTAGTTTGTTTTCTGGGCCGGCAGTGTTATGAGTCGCCATCTATCCTTTCCCATAGAATGGGGTCGACTTCCAGTATGAACAGATGCCGCTGAATACCAACATTTTACAGGGCAACACGATACCCCTTGTCTAAAGCTGCTGTATTTCCTGGCCTCGAAGACGTGCCGTACGGATGTTATCATTAAGCCACGAGCTCCTACTTACACGACTATTACCAGATTTTCGTGAGTCTCAACCTTGAAAAGGTTTGCGACAACAACCGCGTCCCCTTTACTGCTAAATATTTTACGATGTGTCCGCGATCGCTACTGATGCACCTCCCATTCATATTGCATGACAGAGTTACGAGCATTCGACATCGAAACGAAGCGACGATATTACGATCACTTGAGACACTGCCTGCGGCACGGGTCGATCATCAAGGTTAAGCAACGGTCTGTGGATTGGTGACCATTACTGAGACCCTACGTGCCATGGAAAGCGCGTTTGTGGATCTTTGACAGTCGTTACGGTAGTCAGAAGCCCGAAAATCAGATAAACAGTAATGGGTATCTTGTTACCCAGTAACTGGGTTGAGCCGGTCAGATGAGCAGTCGCTTCAAGGACAACACTGGTACTCATCTGCATCTGAAAGACATGGAACCAGTAGTTTAATAGGGAAAAGATAAAACGATAAAACCGCCATGTACTCATAGAATAGCAATATTTCAAAAAAAATTGTATTTGTGCTCCACAATAAAGTTTATTATTTCTAAATATTATAAAGAAGATCGTTTAATCCTGCTGAAGTCAACGTTGCCTCATAGCTACAACCTGGGAGTCTTTAAGTCAAGAGTGAACAGGTTACTTCTAGGCAAGCGTGCTCCATCTTCGACCACATCATCGCTTACCATCAGGTGAGATAGTGGCCAAACGCGTGCCTATCAATAATAATACAAAAACACCACTGCTATCGCGTTAATCATATAATTTAGGGTTCTGTACCTTACAAGGAAATAAAACCCTTAAAGGATCCTTTCGTTGTCTGTCTATTTTTCATAAATTTTGGTTCGTATTCGGACCACATTCGTACCACTATGACGTAAACAGACACGCGCCCCTTGTGTGGCGCGCGCCAGTTTATCACGCGGGTGAGATACTAACCCATAACAAAGATACTAGGATAGCAGGAATTTGTGCCAATATCATAAACTAAACTGCAATGAAGGATACAACTCATCTTTTTAAACAATAGTTATTGTATAGGGAGAATTAATTTGGTTCTGTATAGTGTCGGACGTAAAAGAATCTCATCACTTCCCGTGGGTGTCGTAAGAGGCGACTAAGGGAATCACCAGAGAAAGGGCAGCAGCATTCTGTTTGCATTGTAATAGCTACACTGCTATCACTAACCCGCCTGCCAAGCGCGGCGATTATGGCCCCCTATGGGGAGGCCTATGGCCAACAGTGGACGTTTTTCGGCTGATATGATAAAACGTTCAAATTCTGGTCGCAATATTTTCTAGTCTTGTTAATTTTGGTATGAAATAAGTATTATACAACAGAAAACATTTTTTTTTAAATATCCTAATCTGTGCCCCACCCTTCCAAACCCCCTACTACTACGCAATCTCTGGATAAGTTTAATCCCCAAACCTTATCATCAAAAGCTAACCTAATGTTTAAAAATATAAAATAGCATAAAACTGGTTTGAAAACAAACCAGAAACTATAAAATACTTGAAATTGTAAAGAAAATGTTTCATGAAATAATTCCGTAGCCCCGCGTAGACCCGCTACGAGACCGCTACGAACTCGTCAGGTCGCGCGCTACGGCGCCCGTGTGCCTTTTACTCATAAAAAGATCGTGTTTTTTAAATGTCACAACAAAACACAATACAATAGAGAAAACCTTTCTATTCACTTGCTTTTATAATTGTTAATCAATCTCTAAAACCATAGTGAAGTGTTTTTTTTTTAATTGCATGCAAACTAATACATGGCTAAAGAAGACGCCCCGGGCATCGGGAGTCGCCGGGCGATTCCTGGCCACCATAGGCGCGGGTCTGCGGACGGCGAGCGTTGGGTGGCTCCGGTCACAACCAGGCTCGGGTCGATAGCGTGTTGTGTTCCACGCGCGCCTCAAAGAGATGTCAGCATAGCAGACGGGGCCCACTAGGGCCATAGCCTGCCAGGGTTGCGGAATTTGTTCGAAGGAGTCACCGCGGTCCTGAAACGCAAAGGGCTTTAGAAGGGACACGGATGGGTTTTAGTAAGAGTCTGACACGCTCCACCTAGAGCGGAAGAAGCCATTTGATGATTCATAAAAAGGCCCTCTTCCTAATTTAAAGTTGGTAAAAAAATATGCGTTCTGCATTTGGTGATATTTACTTGTTTTGAGCAGTCAGGGCCCTGTATAATATAACTGACAATGCGACAGATTTGTCAAAAACTGACATGATTGTCACAATATCTCGACAGGTGTTGTTTAATAAGGCAGATAATGTTTGAAATAAACGTACAAAATTGTCAGATTGTCGCTTATCACTTGTCACCAGTCAGTTTTATTAAATAGGTCCCTGGTGGACACAGCTTATTCCATTTTACTATGCTTCAATTGCCTTCTTGGTACCTACGAATATGAAGTCTATGGTATCGTAACCTAATGACCAATTCTATGTTACATTCTATGACAATTGGCATATGATTGTCTATGATTATCAATGATTGATAAATGATAAATTATATTTATTTTGCAAGTAGGTTAAACATAACACTTTTATACGTCAATATTTTTTGGTAATTTAGCTAGATGAGGCCGGTGTTTCCTAGCTGATTGTCAATGATTTTCAATGATTTTCAATGATTGTCAATGATTGTCAATAATTGTCTATGATTGTCATAAGATTGTCAATTGTGTATGATTGTCAAAAAGTTCAAAACATTGATAAGCGTTGCCGATATGTTACATATTCAATCGATCCCGAACAATTTGGACTTTGGACAATATCCTTTTTTTTTTAAAGATGGGTATCATCTAATGACTTCTTCCGCTCTGGGTGGAGCGGAAGGGCGTGTCAGACTCTTACTGACTAAAACCCATCCGTGTTCCTTCTAAAACCCTTTGCGTTCCAGGGCCGCGGTGACTCTTTCGAACAAATATGTCCATACCTGTTCTGATATTTTCAAGATACGTTTGAAACTAAAAAACGAACAATAAGAACGTTTTAAAACGAAATAATGAAACAACTAGGTCAGTTCTATTAAAGAATGGAACAAGACTCGTAACTCATGCAAACGCTCGATAACAATCGCGGCATCGGTGAGTTTAATTTTGAATGACATCGTGTTTAGGTGCTGGTAGTGTAGGTGATGTAAGGACAGCTGTGGACCGTATGGGTACAACTTCAATAGGGCAGATCCGACCCGACCCGACCCGTTCGTACGTCGTTCGTTCGTATTCGTTCGTTGGTTCGTTCGTCGTTCGTTCGTTAGTTCGTTTGTTCCGTCGTTAGTTCGTTGGTTTTTTTTTTTTTTTTAATTATTGGGCACGTATTTTTTTTCTTTTGTCACTTACACAAATAATTAAGACGATACAATGCGTTGAAATTTCTCCTTGGTTCACGATTTAGGGTTCCGTACCCGAAGGATAACCAACGGAACCCTATTACTAAGCCTCCGTCGTCTATCCGTCTGTCTGTCAGCGAGCTGTATCTCAAGAACCGTAATAGGACGACAGTTGAAATTTTCATAGAGTTTATTTCTATTGCCGCTATAACAAAAAATAATAAAAATTTAATTTAATTAAATATTTAAGGGGCTCCCATACAAGAAACGTGTTTTTACTGGTTTCTGGTACGGAACCCCCGTATGAGAGTCCGACTCGCAAATGGCCAGTTTTTTACTTAGAAGTGACTTCACAAGACTTCACTCCTGAACTTTGATGCGTTCTATCTTAACAAATTTTTTATTGATTTGATAAAGGAAAATATACGTGTCAATATCTCTCAAATACATTTTTTATATTTTGAAATGAAATCATGTCATCACATATTCTTATTAAAGGCTAAAAAATATCGGACCTGAAACTTGAACCTTTCAGAATTCAGAAATGATTCAAGACTTTGTAAATCAATTAATTAATTGTTGTCAAAAATCTACCAAAAAGAATACTTATTTTTAAAATGTTACTAAAATTAGTACTATTTGTGAAAAAAAACTTTTATTTTTTTCGCAGCTGGCAACCTCGACCGGAATCTAAAAGCATAGTACGACCATTTGCAGAATAGTCGACACAGGCTTTGCTTGCCATATTAAAATATTAAATCCTACTAATATCATAAACGCGAAAGTTTGTAAGGATGGATGGATGGATGGATGGATGTTTGTTAAGCTTTCACGTCAGAACGGCTGAACAGATCTCGATGAAATTTGGCACAGAGGTAGATTATAGTCTGGCATAACACATAGGATCCATCATATCATCCCGGGAATATGCTCCCTTGGGATAATTTTCGACATAAACGCGGGCGGTAGCTTGTAGAATAATATGCAAGGGCGTAGTTGTGCTGCGGAATTTTTCGAAAGAATTACCGCGGCCCTGGAACGCGAAAGGCAGTTGGAGGAACACTTGGTGGGTTTAAGTCAGTAAGAGTCTGACACTTTCTTTTGCGCCGCCCGGAGCGAGAGGAGTCATTTGATGACCATCCATAAAATAATGGTATAGTTGTCATTTCAATCTACCAATCACATTACCAGAGATCGGAATAGGTAGACTATATTTACCTAATTTTCGTGGAAGTAAGTAACATAGACTTGATAATACCTCCTCTAAAATCCCGGAATCATAAACGTGACGATTGTATCCCAGGATTAAGAAATTGCAAATCACTTATTGCGCTTTGAATACATCTGTACAAAATTATTATATTGAAGAATCTTATGTTTTTAGAGTTCCGTACCTACTAAAACTGTTAAATTAAATAGCTTTGTTTTCGCACAACTCTTTCTTCTTTTGATTCTTCAAATCAATCATTTGTAACTATACTGAAAGTCCAGTTCATGTTTTTATAATCCCGAGTTTTAAATGTCATGATTCCATTTATGATTCCGGGATTTTACAGGAGGTATTATCAACTCTATGTTACTTACTTCCACAAACATTAGGTAAATATAGTCCACCTGTTCCGATCTCTGCACAGCACCCAACAAGCAGGGAAGAGACACTTCCCAGCAGATTTTCCGATCAGACTCCTCAAACCCGAAAGGTTCCTGTTTCCCGTCCGCCACAGCTTATGATAATAGTCGGTTTACGTGTGTTTGTTATTGTGTGTAACGTGTTACTTCAACCGGTGCTGACCTTGTTAGAGATAAAAAGCGTGAAAATAAGTGTAATACCTTGAAGCTATGAGAGCGGCGGGAGAATGGGAGCGGGGCTGTGGAGATTGTGAAGTGGGCATTTAGTTCGGTAAGACTTCGTTCGTTAATTGTAATTTTAGCTGAGTTTTCCATAGAATACAATAGAATACTCTTTATTATGTACACCATATACGTTACAGAAAATATAGATGAGGAAAACATCACATAGGGTGACACAATGGACGGCACTATCGCTGAAAGCGATCTTTAAATGGATTTTAGAGAGGAAAGGAAAGACAGTATGAAGTCTCCCTACTATGAAGTCTAAAACGATCGAGATTCCGCTCCAAGAGAGAGACAGAGCTATACATAGCGTATAGCACTATCCCTTTTACATCGTCGGAATTGGATTGCATTAGCACGTCATAGTAGGGTACCAGTACTGCAGGTAGTCTTAGGTATAACATAGCATTATTGTAAAAGTTAATTACACTGATTTATTAAGATGAAAAACAGTTAAGTGAAAGTTGTGTGTGAGTCTTCTTCAACCGTTAAATATTGTAATTATAGCAGTTATTCGCATAGTGTTTTAAGCATCCTTGCCAATTCTAGCATTCAAGGAATACTCTACACTCTTCCTGAACACTGGGAACATTGTCCATTTTCTTTGAAAGCTTGGATTAAGAACAATCTCTCAGTGGTAATTGAAAATATTCATTTTTTAGTTTCATATAAAAATTCTTTTTTTTCGTAATCTACATAATTACATGTTATTGACTTCTGATAAACCGTACTGACAATATTTTTTCAAACTAACATTATTTTGTTTGCACTTAAAAAAGTACACCAATTTGTTTTTTACCTGCCCGCGTTTCTCGTGGCCACCCCCTACGAGGGCAGCCCCTTACAACGCGACCCTTTCGCTCCCAAGACGCTTATTTGACTCACTTTAAAAAATTCCCACTGCCCTATATTTCTCGGGGTACAGTCTGCCCCCATTTTTTTTTAAGGTTCGTTCTGGGGCGCGGTTTTTGCGTTGTGAGTATTTTTTATTGAACTTCATTCATTGATGGCTCGTTTCGATTTTATTTTAACAAGATACTGATTAGGAAATAATAGTTTTCGTGGGTGGATTGTGTTAGCTTAAAGCTTTGATTTAACATTACACACACAGAGATTCAGCTAAAGAGTGCAATCTCCTGCCGCAGACTGTACTAATAATAATTGGAGTGAGCACCGACCAGGAACAGAATTCCCACCTCTTTCTTGCCTTAATTGGCTGGTCTGAGTGGAGATTCGCAAGAGCAAACGTGCTCGGGAGAAGGATGTATAATCCAGTAAGATACTGGTAGGGGGATCTTGACCGTACTTCCGGGATTGTCCTGATAGCTGTGGTATACATCTAGCACCTCAGGATATGTTGTCCCCTTGGCGCTACGTCATTTTGTGCTAGCGACCGTTTTCGTGGGCCCATTTATTGAGTGTCCAAGTCACCCCCTGCCATTTAAAGCCGTGTATATTGTCAGTGGTCTGGCAGGGGCCAATAGTTCATCCATAGTATACGGAAATCGGTCCACGAAACCACCCAAACCCATAGAGTCTCATCTTTTGTTGCCATATTATGCAATAGTCCTGCACCAACCGGGGATTGTCATTGGGTATACTTTCATACTACATACAGGGATAATCGTCGGTTGGTGCCCCCATTCCATTTGAAATGTCTTACGTGGCCTCTGAGAGTTGGCTTCGGCCCCTCGTACGCCTACCAAAGAACCAGGACCTCAGGGTCCCGAGATTGTCAAAGACTTACAAGATTATAATATTTTTTTTTTTGTTCTAAAGCATACAGACATTTAAATAACATGGTGATTCACTACAATACACTTAATTCTAAGTTCAGATTTCGGACATCTGTGTCTGAACTAGATATAAAATATCTGTATTTAAGACACTTACTGTGTTTCCTGATAGCTACAACTTGGGAGTCTTTAAGTCAAGAGTGAATAGGTTACTTTTAGGCAAGCGTGCTCTATCCTTGCCCACACCGTCAGGTGAGATTGTGGTCAAACGAGAACTTATCAATAATATAGAAATTATTAATGTTCTAGTTTTGGTATAACTTTTATTTTAATAGTTGCAGAGTTCCTTCTAAAATATAATGGTAACAAAAACTATGGTTATCTACATATTTATATGTGTCTGTCGCATAAAAGCATTGCTATGTTCTGAGCACATCACGAATTGTGACTTTTCAAGTTTGTTTCAAAAGCGAGCCATCGGAAAACTCTATGATTTTTCTTTTGATTTTTATAGGCTGGTAACCATTTTCACATATCAGTCGATTTTGCCAAAAGAAAATGGCATTTTTGCAGTTTCCCCAAAATAAAACATATCGTTACTAACAAAATGCTGTCGACTGTACTCTTTGGCGCCCGTTCGACTACATTATACGAGTACGTACAACTCATAAATATACATGTGAATATTTGTTAAATATATTAAATGTTTTTATTTCCTTACTGGTTTAGGACGCAAGCAAACAAAACAAAGTTATTTTGGTTTTTGTTTTTCTTGTTTAGTACGCACGTTTGTATTCATTACGTAGCCATTTTGTAAAGTATTTTAATTTATGAATGTAACCCAATTATTTTAGGTTTATGTACAGGCAGAGAAATGTATTGCGTTGTTGATTGCAGTCAGACTCAGCGATAACATTTGGGAACAATTTGATAATAGGGGTTTTGAATGTCTGTCTGTTTAAATAATATCAATTGCTTTTAATTCTCTATATTGCACCTTTTTTATGGATTTGAAATCATCAAATTACTCCTTCCGCTCCGGCCAGAGTCTGACACTCCCTTCCGCAAGGGAGTGTCAGACTCTTACTGACTAAAACCCATCCGTCTTTCTCCTAATGCCCTTTGTGTTCTAGGGTCGTCTATATTGCACCTACCACTGTTCTCTGCATCACCCAAAGGTTGACTGGTAGAGAATGCTTATGGCATTAAGTCCGCCTCTGTAGATTTGTGTGCTCAAAGTGTCAAATATATCTATTTTCTAATATAATGAAGCTGAAGAGTTTGTTTGTTTGTTTGAACGCACTAATCTCTAGAACTACCAGTCGGATTTGGAAAATTCTTGTTGTTTATGATAGCCACATTCATGACTATACGGGAACGAGAAAAAACGGGATATATATGATATGTTGTATGATTGTCCTGTTCTTATTATGAGGTGTACAATAAAGTATATAATAAATAATAAATAAATAAATATACGACCAAAGTCGCGGACAAAAGCTATTATTAGTATGGATTGTAAGTCCTGCTTACATAGTAAAGACACCCTTGAAGATGATAAGGAAATTCGTCATCCTTCATCGTAGTCAAGTAATTACTTCAATCAACATTAATTAACTGCACGGAAAGATTGAATTGTAGAGATTTCAAGAAGGTGGCTGGCAGCGCATGGAAGCGGACCTCTCAAAACCGGGATGGTTGGCGATCTTTGGGGGGGCTTACGTTCAGCAGTGAACGGCAATTGGCTGATATGATGACGGGAAGGTAACTATACGTCGCGGGCAAAAGCTATAAATGAATAAATGTAACTTTGTCCGAAGCCTGAAGCCTCAAAAACGTGTACCACTATTAATACTTGTTTTAAAAGTTGTACGCATTTACTTTACTAGACATAACTTACATACACTCTTCCTCCTTTAAGGTACGTTACATGCTACACGTGAGTGGGTACTCACCTAGCCACCAGTTCCGAACCCGAACTAAGAATGAATTACAACACGATTTGACAGTAACTGTGTAATCGTGTTGTCAATAATTCTTAGTGGTTAGGTGATACGGTATCAACCTGCAAGTGGGTACGGCTCGTCCACGGTCACCGCGTATCCAGCTACGAGCTCCCGGATCCGTCCACGGTCACCGTGTATCCAGCTACGAGCTCCCGGATCCGTCCACGGTCACCGCGTATCCAGCTACGAGCTCCCGGATCCGTCCACGGTCACCGTGTATCCAGCTACGAGCTCCCGGATCCGTCCACGGTCACCGCGTATCCAGCTACGAGCTCCCGGATCCGTCCACGGTCACCGCGTATTCATCTATGAGCTCCCGGATCCGTCCACGCGCACACTGCGAGCCGCCTTTGTGTTAAGCTTACTGCGCTCCACGCGCGAGCGGCTAGCAGCAGGCTCGTGCCTACGCACTCACTTGATACCGTATCAGATACGTTACAATGCTAGACGGCTAGGTGAGTACCTACCTTAAGAACTTAGCTGACAGGCTATTCCTTTCATCACGGCATGAGCTATTTTGTCTATGACTCGTATCAACAGGGAAGCAGTGTTGCCAACCTTACCCAAGAAAAAAGCCGCAGATCAGACTTAAAAAAACAGTAGAAAACGGCAAAATGGTAACTTTTCTTCCGAGTAGGAGTTTTATCAGAATCGGAATCACTACTGCTCATTATTTATGGTTTTTTTTTCGTATAATAAAAAAAAATACACTGTTCGCCCGCGACAATGAGAAATGACTGAGCTATCCTATTTTATCAAGTGAGATTTCCCCTAGAAAACGCGCGCGACACAAGTTGAAAACTTTTTTTTAGCTTAAAGTTCTTTCATTGACATTATTTTGGTTTGACATTAACATGTTAGGACTTGAGACTTGTTCTGATAGACATAGATTAAAAATAATTGGGATACATATATGCATGCATGATTTTGTCGTGATCGTTTTATCTCCAGTATAATTATAATATGTCTCATTATATTTTATCTATCATTATTATTATGTATAAAACAGTACAAATTTGTGCTTAAACAGAAAACAGGGATGGCATGGTGAACAGTAAATCTACTGTTAAAACAGTAGGGTTGGCAACACTGCAGGGAAATGACACTTTTTGTCGCAAAAGTATGCAGATATTGCAAATTGCTGGGATGGCAAAACAAGACAGACAGAAGAGCCATACCTTGCATGGTTGCAAGGTATGTTTCTTATCTTAAACTGTCTTTTAGCTTTTCCTATTTTTTTATACCCACTCGTCACAGCTTAAGATCCACAAGGAAATAGTTATGAAATTGAAAAAAAAACGGTAAGAAAAAATAAAATTACAAATTAAATTCTATATCTATCTAATACTTTTTAACGAGCAAATCTTGTATATATCTAAATATATATATATAATCTGAATCTCGGAAACGGCTCGACCGATTTTCATGAAGTTTAGTATGCAAGGGGTTTCGGGGGCGATAAATCGATCTAGCCAGGTTTCATTTTTAGAAAACGTTTACCATATCCAAGCACTTATATAAAAGAGAATTTTTAGTGTCGACGAATTTCTAAAAAAGTACTCTTCTGATTCCTACCATGCAGTAGCTTTCACTTTGTTGGTAAATTTTTCGTGTTTTAAAAATTTTATATCCTTATTATTTTTTTATTTTATTTTATCTTTTCCTTTTAAATTGTATTTCGTAAAATGTTAAATGGTGATGTGATGTTGTTTAAAAGCACTATTGATTTGATTTGTTTGAAAATTTGATGATGTTTGTCAATTTGAACTTTGTTTAATGATGAGCGTAATGTAGATACAATGTTATAAATATTTCCATACTGTCATAGTGTGGCCTCTGAATGTGTCCTGCACCAGAAATATATTATGTAACAACTCTTTAATACAGTCTGTGCAAATAAAAACATACTTTTAAATTACTTCTTTGATTTTTACTACGCCGTCGTTGCAATCTACGACATCTGTCTCTTTCCTTAGAAAACCTTTTAAACCCTCTTAAAACGTGATAAAGTCTAGTTTCCAGCCTTCAGAAGTTTGTTGTGTTGCCAACAGTCAGTCAGATACTCATATTTTTCTTTTATACATATTCAAATAACTGAAACCGATCTCAAGATTAAAAGTAAGCATTCGTCTAGTTTTTATTTTGCCATGTCCAAATTCTGACCAAAACCACATTTATATCGACAAAAACAAGTGCGTGTACATCATTCCGCTGTAGATCTGCCACCCCCTCCGACTGCACCCTCTGACGTGCGACGACCCTTATTTCATATTTACGTGTTGTGAACAAACACTTATATTTCCTGGACTTAAGTAAAGTTGCTTTGTTGCGACGGTCTCGACTTAAACGTACTGTTTTTGACGATTACTTACCAGTGATGCAAAGAGCATTGCTTTTAAATAGTCGTTGGTGATACTGCTTTAACGTCATCGTATTTTGTAACAGCTTAGTGATATGACAATTTTATTTCAATCTATAGGTACTTAATACTTAGCAGTGGCATATGCCGTCCCAAAAATTCCTATCTTTGCTATGGTATCTAATTATTTCGTCTCTTTTGAACGTCTATGGACAAAACATTTGAAAAACCATGTAGGTTAACGTCTAAAGTGGCCTTTTGTGGAAAGAACCACGCAGGTTTGAATGGACCTGTCCAGACAGTGCAAGTATTTGTCAGTTATCGTGTAGCTCAAACTTGGAACTTTAAGGAGCTCATCGATTCGACGAACATCTTTATTATATAAATATCTAGCGGTCGCCCGAGGCTCCGCCCGCGTGAATGTCGAAAATTATCCCAAGGGAACATACTCCCGACATAAAAACTATTTCTATACCAAATTTCATCTTAATCAGTCCAGCCGTTTGCGCGTGAAGAAGTAACAAACATACAAACACACTCACAAACTTTCGCCTTTATAATATTAGTGTGATTCTTCTGTTCGAGTGAATGTGACTGAACTCCTCCTAAACGGCTGGACCGATTTTTATGATTTTTTTTGTGTGTCTTCCAGTAGATTCGAGAATGGTTTAGATTCACAATTGGATCCGCTGCCGCTGAATAAATCTCATCCACAAAGCAAACGTTCGGACAGGACAACGTCTGACGGGACCGCTAGTAACATAATTATAGATTCATTCACATTTGTTATAAATATTATATCAAACTGGGTGCAACAATAAATTGTTATTTTCAAGGAATACACATGATATTTATATCTTATAGCTTTATTTAAATGGTTTGCCAGTGCACTTTGTACGCATTTACATGTCTGTAAAAGGTGTCTTTAAACCGCAATTAGTATTTTATTAATTGTTGATTAACGTTGTTTATGGAGCATTATATTTTCATATTGAAATCATTATAATTATTTATTTACTTTACATCCAATAAGTGGTGTAATCATTACTTTTCTATCAGAGTCCGTTGCCTTGGTATTACAGAAAATCTATGGAAATTATTCAATAGATACCTAAACTAGATTCCAAAGGAGGTCACAAATGGATCTATGAGACAGATGATGGGTTTGGAAGATCAATTCGTTCAAAAACGTTTAAAATCATATCTCAATATCATGCCAGCTTCAATCAAATTCAAAAACTTGTCGAAATGTAGGGAAAATAGAGGTATTTTTAATAATTTGGGACTCGAATGCGAAGGGTCCTTAAGAATACGACAATTGCCTTTCAGGCATCAAATGGAGGTATCAATAAGTTGGACCGTGCGTTTTTTAAATAATTTACGTGAATTATCGCATAAACAATGTACAAATCTTTCATTGAGTATATATATTCACTTAAAACAAAAACGAGTAACTGAGCCAAGAAAATTTCGAAATACGTCTTCGATAAATACTCATTTAAGTAAATTAAATATTTCAATCAATCAATCAATAGTCTATATTTGTAAACACAGGTACACAAACACACACACACACACACACACACACACAGGCACCTGCACCTGTATGCAATTATGTTTTAAAATCTTCGGTATGTGTTGATCAGGGACCGATATTTTTAAGAAAATACCGATAATAGTATCGATATCTGGGATAAATACTGGTATTTTATATCAGTAATTTGAGTATCGATTTAAAATATCGATGATTATATCAATACTCAGTACCGATATCAGGCTACAATGTGACGTCACAGAATCTTTATTGATGATTCCAAAGTAAATACATATTTATTACAGTCGCGAATCATATTTTGATCAAGATACAACCTGACACTGACCTGCAAATTGCAAAAAACGCAAGAAAATTTAATAATAACGGTATTATATCGATACCTAAATACAGGTATTTATAGCGATATTTTGGTATCGGTATCCAATTTATATCGATATTCAGTCCCTGGTGTTGATATAGATTCGTTCTCTTAGTATAAATCAATAAGTAGTATCTCAAGTAGGTAATCAATTCTTTACATAATTCATACATTACTTACCCCTCTCCCATAACTCAGAAACCATTTTTATTTGGTTCGGATAAAGCGTTTTACATGTGAATGTACAAGTTTCCTCATGTAAATGAACCATTAATTTTAACGATTTGTGCCTGGTGTCGTTAAAAATGGCTGAAACGTGCAGTTGTATGTGATTTTAATGTCCTTGCGTTTAGAGTGGAGGTACAAGTAAGTAATAAAACTTGGAGGTAGCATGCTTTACTGGGAGGGTTAAAAAGTGGAGTCATAACTCGTAATACTAGATTTCGTTCGTGACTCTGTCTGCGCTGATTTTGGACTTACAGTAAATCAGATGTGCTGAGGGCGAGATTTTCATCCATAGTTACCCAATGGTTAAAAATTATTGACACCTAAGTTTCGTTAATGTGCGTTCTTTGATCAATGCTTGACTAATGCCATACACAGCCAAGTAATTTGAGAAATACGAAATTTCGTCTGTCTTTATGCCATTTAATGACTCCTTTTTGATCAAATTTTCCCACATACATTCATGCCCATTTGATAAAACTGTTTGAACCAGCCTGTTTAGTCAAATTACTTGAACGTGTATGACCCGCATAATAGTCAATAAATAATTATTAGTTAATAGTTGATAACTAACAATTGGTCGAAAAAATACATTTTAACGTTTTAATTGTAAAATGCGTTAACCAATGATTAACTACGAATCAAATACTCGCCCTTAGGCGCCCCCAAATCAGAGCAAATTTTTAATTTCGATTTAATTGCTAGCACGTGGTTAAATAACGAGTATTTCATACACAATGTCCCCGAGTTAAATTTCCAGATCGTATAATTTCACGAAATTCAGCTGTTAAGTGGCCAGCCAGATCGTGTGATTTAACATTCAACACCACTGGATTATTTTTTGTGGAGATTTGGTAAAGACAGAGTCTATAAAGAGCCAATTGAATCGATTGCAGCCTTAAAATTTTAAATCCGTGACGCGATTAACGAAATAGACCCGACATTATGCCAAAAAGTGATTAAAATTTTGATGAAAGAATCGACATCTGTCAGCGTGGTCGTGGTGGACATTTGCCAGATTTCATGTTTCATACATAATTGCCAAACCTTACTCGTTGTAACACAATAAAAATTTTAATCATCTTCATCAAAATTCTTTGTTTTATTTTGTTTTAAAAAACAAAGTTCTTGTTGAAAACCCTTTATTTATAGCGAGAAATTGTAATCTAATAAAGATTTATTACAATTTTACGGAGTCTACAGTTTTCCTGTGACACATATATTGATTTAATCGGATTAGGGATTTATTTAGGAAAGAAGTTAAGTTTTTGCTTGGTCTGTTTGTCTATCAGTTCGTCATGAAACTGAATTATTTATTGATTTATATCATCATAATTTTAGACCTAAACTGAACTACACCTTTGAATACCAATAAAAGCTTAACTATTTGTTTGTCATTTTAATCATTATCAGCAAGCTTTATTAAAATAATGGTAGTTCCTATGTGACTCCTGAAAAAAAATACCGGAAGTGAACACCGTGAACACTGTGGATAATGATACAAGGAACTATGGTTACTATCATAGAGCTGTAAAACGCATTGTCAGTCTAACTGAAAACGTATCATAACGTTGTCAAGCTCATCCTAAATAATAAAACAAGGATTTCCGCGCACATGTCCCTCGCTGTACCCGAAGCGATCGCCGCTACAGACCTCCCAGTACTTCCCTCACAATTAACAATACAGCCAAATGAAGTGTTCCTCCGAATTCATCGCAACAAACATATATAATATTTTCTTTCTCTAAAACTATCTACTATCTCATCCCCCCTTGAACCCCCCATAATACGTCTGTGTGTGTGGAAAAATTCGTACTTGCTACCCCTACTGCCACCCCTCCCTACGCCGCTTTCACGGTTCTAATTTTTGGGGAATTTGGGGCATATTCGTAAATATGAAATGGAAAAAATATTTCGCATGTATACGTAATTTGGACTCTGTTGTTCGGGTGGTAAGGTTCAGTTTCCGGTGTTGGGGAGTTGGAAAAAAAATTACTTCATATGTCGTCCTTAAGACGGAGCGCGCCGCGCTTCGTATGTGTGTTGCGAACATGGGAGGCGTGGAGTTGCTCTTAATTATTGTCATTGAGTACAGATTTTTTTATTCGTTTCTCAGAAATATTAGGTTTGCATGTTTATACAGAAATGATATAGCACGTTTCAAAAAAATGATTTTGTAGAATTATTAAATTCTGACTGGCCTGTTGGTCGAGTGGTTAGTGACCCTGACTGCTAAACCGGAGGTCGTGGGTTCGATTCCCACCCAGGATAAATCTTTGTGTTATGAGCATGATCATTTGTTCTGTGTCTGGGTGTAATTTGTCTATAATATGTATGTATTTAGAAATATATAAGTATGTTAACAGTTGTCTGGTTGCCATAGCACAGGCTCTGACTAGTTTGGGATCGGATGACCGTGTGTGAGTTGTCCCAGAATATTATTATTATTATTTATTAATTGTAAGGGAGCGATCGTGGTCACGACAATCGCTGGTGTTGTCGAAGCTCGTAAATACATACTTAGATATCGGCAGCAAATAAACACCACAGAAAGTAAGGCGGTCTTATTAGAAAATAAAAGATAACCTACAGGTTTCATTTTTGGCTCTGGATGCTGTACTGACAAAGATCAGCTAGGTTTTTCTTTCATGCAAAAAGTTGAAAAAATATGTTTTTAGGGTTCCAATATGTAATCATTATAGGATCACTTGTATGGCAATCAGCATCTGTCTGTCTCAGCCAATTTGCACACAGACAAGTGACGTAAAAAAAATAATTGCGAGTAATTGTGAGAAAACTTAAAAAAAGAACTTTTTCAAACTTGGCCGTGCAACATTTCAAATAAAATGGATTTTTGTGATGGTCTCATTTTTTGTTCATAATTTCAAAATAAACAATTTTTAAGATACTTAACTTTAGCGCTCTGCTTTGCTTGCGTTAAGGTTTCTTAACTGACTAGGAAACACCGGCCTCATCTAGTTTAAAACTACCAACAAGATTGACGTGTAAAAGTGTTATTTTCAACCTACTTCCAAAATAAATATCAAAGTCAATTCATTTATTTAGATACTAGACCATAGACAGGCACTTTTGAACGTCAAATTTTCAGTTTGAAATTAAAATATTAGTGACTCTAGTGGTCTATTCGCAAAAACTAGATTCTTATCATTTATCTTTTAAAGCTTACTTTTTATCCCCGTCCGTATAACCATCTCCAGGATCCCATCTATCTCTCTACCAAAATTAATCACAATCGGTTCAGCGATTAAAGCGTGAAAGCACAAACAAATTCACTTCCGCATTTACTTATACATTACAGGAAAACTAATGAAAAGTCTATGTATGGTTTCTAAGACAAGTAACAATTTAAAAAATATAATTCGTTCGGTACAGACTCGGTTTTTTTTTAAATAAAGCTATGAGTCAAACCTGCTCGTGACTTAAGCTGTCCATTACGTTATTCACGTTTAACATAAAATTTACTGAAAAACTTAAAGAATAAAATAAAATGCAACTTCACTCACATAAGCTTAATATTTTATCTGTTCTATGACGTCATCAGTAAAATACTCGTATCTATTTGTATTGTTGTTTTGTACTTAAATACACCCACGTTCGTGTATTTCACCATAACTAAACTTATCAAACTAATCAGTGATAATAATTAAGTGCGAAGCTTTATTTTCCTTATTTTATTCGTTGTACAAATTAGTCACTTTGAAAATATTTCCAAAGCTAACAACGACATAAGTACATACTTTCCTATATTTTTATCAACCTGTATTGTCCCACAGCTGGGCAAAGGTGTATAGCCTTCCACTCTCCCCGGTGTGTTGCTCTTTCCGACTAATCCGTCATGAACACCTCCAAGTCATCACGCCAACGTTTCCTAGGCCTTCCTCGGTGACGACGCCCGTCCTCTGGCTGCGTAACGACTCTCGCCCATCTGTCCTGATGCATCCTACATATATTATGTGGCCCACCCAATCCCACTTCAGCCTGGCAGATTTACTGCCCACATCAGCGATCCCTGTTTTGGAGCGAAACGTGGTATTACGTATTCGATCGCGCTACGCCCCATCGCCCTTTGGCAAACCTTGAGTTTTATCTCAGATACTTCGCTTTTGCTTATTCATTAAATTTAAATTTAAATCACAAAAAAAAAAAGACCAAATTAAAAATAAGCAGTTGCAATCAACTCCACTCATTCCATATTCCATCACCGAGCAATATATATAGCTCAGGCAGTAGCTATACGAACAAATATATTATATTTTCCTATATGTTAGTTCCATCATTTATACTTTATTACTATATATATATAGCAACTATTTATATATCAAGTTATTGTGCGAGTGTGTGTTCGTACAATGGGGAGGAAACTCAATTAAACATTTCCCTTAATAAGAATCTTGAAGATTTGCCGTTATTATATTGTATTATTTTGTCTTAGCGTTGCAGGATTTTTTGGAATGCTTGGCTTTATTTCAAAGTCATAAATTGTTGTTTATGGTCGATGAGACTTCCTTGAAGTTTGATAAAACATATTGATGAGAGATTTTGTTTATTAATTTCTTCATTTCAATCAATCTGACCAGCTGTTTACCAACTGCGTTAATCTACGTCAGTATGTTCACGCTAGAGCGTAAAGGGGCAAGACAATTCGAGGCAAACTCAGAAACAAAAAATCTCTTCGACGACAATTAAATACTAAAGTATCTATTCAAAGTTAGTACTGTTTTGTTAGTCTTCCCATAATACCTACTACGTTCATCGATGGAGCGATAACCTTAAAAAATCCTGAATCAGGCATGTAAGAATCTCGGTTCCTCATGGATGGTCAGCCATTCATAACGTAGAAAGCAAAGCTAACAACTCCTCTTGAAAGATATGAATTCAAAGGAATAAAATTCAATACTACAGATGGACTATTGAAAAATCATTAATCATCAGACACAGTCACATTAGTTTGGAGATCATTTTCTTTCCTGAAACTAAGGCTTATCCACCAGTAAGACATGACATCTCACTTATGTCAGACTTACGGAAGTAACACGTCACTCCCCAAAGTCCCCATACAATAGCTTCGACTGCCCTTATGGGACCCACACGGGCCCCCAAGCTTAGGGGTAACTTCGAATTCGTAGGAAAACTTCTTTCCTTGATTAAAGACGCTTGATTACTGCCTACCCCACTTCTATAGTGTTAGCTTTATATTTGTATGGTTTCAATGAATAACGTTCATTCTCGCTAGACAATTTTTTGTTAACTTGTTAAGTGATGCTTGTTTAATTAAATTTAATTTTGTTTTGATATACTCAAATCTCGGTGGCGACACAATACGGATTCCCCCAAATATCCAAAAGTAAATTCTAAATAAAATCAATTTTCTCCAAAGATAAATACGTCATTTATAGGTATACTTACCAAATAATACGTTACTAAAATGGTACATTGTTTCAAAAAGAAGCAAAGGGCGTGCTACTTTTTGAAACGATGTGACATTTGGATACATGTGATACAACGTTACATTCAAGTCAAGACAGTTTTCTTTTGAGGGGATGCAGAACCTTGATAACAGCACTACGATAATTTGGTAATGCCATCTAGTTTATTCAGTGACACTACTATCGCTAGCGTCATCTAGCGTGGCTTGTGGACAATAATAAGGAAGTGAATGCGGTTAATATCACAAAACTTGCCAATAGATGGCGCTAGTGGGAACACTTGCACGAAATCTACGTCGTTCTTATTTTAGTCAAAAGGTGCCACTTATAGCTATAAATTAATAACAGATGCCTGTTTAAATCTTCAGAATTTTATAATCACAATGTTTAACTCTACATGTACTAATAAGTTTTCAAAACCTTATCGCAAAATAGTAAACCTTCTTTGATTTATAATCAAAGACATTCTTCTCCATCTTTCCACTCACATCTGTCAGTCAAAAGTCAAATGCGACATTCTAGTCAACCATGTCCGAATGATTACGCTTTATCACGAAATCATGTAAACCGTTTAGAACAGCGGTACATATACCTATCATGAAGCCGAAATATGACATCCCCACGTAAATGGTAATCTCGCCCACCGCGAGCGTAGTCTCAGGAGGCACCCTATGGATGCAATGTCCTGCTGTCGAGCATGATATCATTCCAGGCCTTGCCTTTATCGATCCTCTAGACCGACTGATTGTGGCTAAAATTCGAGATAACTTGCACGACGTCATAGGCAAAAGCGGCGTCGCATACACAATATATAACAACGAAGGGCAGAAAGTATTCTTAGCAGTCCTAACGAAAAAATTTAGACAATTCGAAGTGAGGATTTTCAATAACTATGGCAACGAAGTTATAAATGTTAAGAGGCCTTTCAGTTGGTGTGCGAAGCAGATGTTAGTGTGGGCTCCTCCTGGGAAGTTCGTGGGGTCTGTCCATGAGCAGTGCAGGTGCATCAGTACTTACATAGTCAGGGACGACAGTGGGAAAGATATTTACAAAATCCACGCTGAAGGCTTGTGCCGGTATGTGTACAAGGTGAGTCTGGTAACATACTGTGGGCGTGATGTTGGGGAGATGCGCTCCGGGTCCCCAGTCCTCAACGTGAACAACTTTGGAGTCACCTTCCCTCAGGACACCGACGTCAAAGCTAAGGCAGTGCTGCTCGGGGCGTGTTTCCTGATCGGTCCCTGAATAAGACTTCAATATTTTATTTGTAACTTTGATAATCAATACATTTTTTCGAGACTAAATACTTTTTTTGTGTGTTCCCATTTTTTTCTTGTTAAAGCCATGTTTTCACTAGACTACATATCGCAGGTACATATTGCTCGACATTTACGTGGTCTGTCTCTGCGACTTAGCGTGACAAAGTCCCTGGACATTGGCCTGGTCCACACTATGTCAATGCGGTTCAATACTATCTCGTCGGCCCATAGAACTGCCATTTCGAACACAGCGACACTCTTCCTCACAATTATCAGGCAACTTTCCAAAAGCACAAAAAGTCGCTCGTGTCCAACGACATGCCTCGTTACTCGTAGATTCGCCCACAATGCCGTCGGGTCTTCTACGACAACATTGCAAAGACAAGTAGAATATCGCCTAGTTAAATCGGAGATCCTCAGGATCCTCTTTTCAATAAAAAAAAATAGCGGCAAAACTGCGCCGCGGCGCGTCTGAAAACTCTGAATTGTGTGAGTGAGCACAGTGTATTTGATCCATAGAAATATAAAAAACAGATTTGACCTCTACTTTTGTCCTCCTATTTAGTAAGTTGAACGCAGAGCGACTTTAGGAAGACATAATATTATAGTGTTTAACCCTGCTGCAAGCTTCCATTCATACCCATTTCAGTTCAAGTTAAAATATACATACGTTCCGGTGGTGGCCGGAGTGTATGTGTAAAATAGGTTTTCTTATCTATCAGTAGGTTGGGCAAACGACAGCTTGCCCAGTATAATAAGTAGCAATGGCAAGCTAGTGTAAGAATATGAAACAGTCCGGTAACCGTAAATAACGAGTTCCCTTTTAACCGCGCTGGTGCCTACAAAATTATACTGAGCAATCCTGCAAAATCACGTTTTAGAAGGCGTTACAAAGAAAACAACAAATTACATGCAAAAAAAAAACTTTATTGAAACTTATGAATACGAAATCAGTCTTATTTAATTAAAAAGTAATTATTAATTAGTAAGTAGTAATTATTTAGTACTAAACTAAATGAAGAAAATTCATTACTGATTCTACTTTCTGCGTTTCTTTTGCGGAGATTTGGCGTGGGCTTCTTCTCCGGCGTCTCCATTGAGTTCCTGTTCTTCTTCATCGTGCTGCTTCCTTCTCACGGGTCCCGTCTGGGTGATAGGAATAGCTCTCTCGTTTTTACCCTCAGACACCTTCGGAGCCACCACAGTCAACACACCATCAGAAGATAATCTGGACTCCACAGACTCGGGGTTGCATCCTTCAGGCAGGGCATACCGACGCTTGAACTGACGCGACACGAACCCATGCTCATCCTTTCTTTCTTCATGCTTCCCTTCAATGACCACGTAACCATCAGATGTCTTGACAGAAATCTCCTCAGGATCGAAGTGCTGTACGTCCAAGTTGACCTGGAACTTGTCTTTGTCGGATTTGATGGTGGATCCGACGTCCCGGGCGACCACGGCCACATTTCTCCATGGACGAAGGTATTTTCTCACGGAGAGGACAGGATGGTCGATTATGTCCGTTAAGAAGTCGTCGGAAGAAAGGTTCAGGCCGAAAACTTGGTCTCGGAGACGACGAGGACGCAGGTCATCCAATAAGTATGGTAGAAGCGCCATTTTTGTAGACTTGACTCTCAAAACTTTCTTGCTAAATTTGAAATACTCAAAAAACTTGTTGTAGTTTGTTTTGTAGACTCGGCTGGAACTTGCGGTTTCGCGCTCAAGTTTACTAGCTTGCGTTTAGTTCAATACTACCGCCAGTAGAGGCGCGCATCGCTTTTATATTTCCGGCCAGCGAAGTAGGCACGAGTAACATCGAGAACAACTTAGAATGTTCTGAATGATTTGATAAGTGACATCTGCCGTCGAATAGCCTCTACTCTTCAGAAGTTTAAAACTTTTACCATGTCTCTATTCGCCAATAGATGGCGCTGGCGGACAGTTGATTACTTTATGATTTCAACTAAATCTAAAGTTAAGCCAAATTTTAAAATTATTAACAGCAACAATAGTTGCCTTGAGTCATTTACCATTTCATCATATTTTCTCAAATTTTTGTAGCATGACAATAATAATTTTATTAGAACAACAAAACGAGGCGGGACATTTGTTTCAGCTACTGCCCACTTGAGGGCGCGACAATCTATTGCTGAGTCTGCAACTATTCCGTTTCCATAGAACATTATGGAAAGAGGTTACGAACTGGGAACAATCTAGAATTATATCGAATTCACCCCATCCGGTTCTATTGTTCAGTAGGTGCTCAACTGGGCGCTGAATCAATCAGTTGAAACATGAGTTGACTCACCATCAAATGCGTTTGTCATCTCATCTTTTGACATCATAAACAAAGGAAGAATGGAAATAAGAAAGAAACAAATGCGACGCATTAATTGCATAAGATGCATCTTACAAAGATGTATCTTGTTTGATTGCCCTTAGCGACAATTTTATTCTATTTAAAGCCATGTCATTGACCTCGCCGGCTAGCTTATCATAATGTACATGAAAAGTAAGACTTCCTTCTTGCAATGTAAAATTGTAAATTCGTAAGTATTGGAAATTGTTTTCATGAATTATAATTTACCAACGGTGTTCTGGGCTATTCTTTTATGTAACTTTCAATGTCTATTTAATTCATTTTTATAAATAAATTAACCTAAAAATTTGTACCACGTGTGATGCCATCACCTAACGTACCGATATTCGGTAGGTAGGTACAGTGCTTTTAGCGCGCGAATTTTTATACTTACATGCGGTGACGATGAGTTGATGAAATTTGCGAGAATATTGTACTAACGGCGACCTATTAGGCTATTACTTAGTTACAAATTAATGAATTAGGTAGTAAGTAACGGAGCATACTCCCTAGTAGGTACCTACATGTTTAGTCAACCTTCTGGGTAGGTACCTAGGTAGCCTAAGAAAATTAATAGCTAATACCAAATTAAAAACTAATTAGTTTTGTTCAACGCGAATGAAACATTGTACCTGAGTATGAAATTAGGGAGTGCATCTTATTAATTTTAAAAATTACCTAAGTAGGTAGGTACTTACCTATTCGTAGAATAGAACTTTTTTATAAATACAAAAGTAGGTATCGTTAATTCCGAGTCTCTTATCAAATTCCGGTGTTAGTCATCTAATTTAGCCTACAATTCAATGAAATCACACCCTAACGAACGGCGCTTAGTAGCAGAACGATGTTCTAGAAAACGTTGTGCTGTTATTGATTTTGTGGCGTAAACTTTCGGTTGCAGGGCGTTGCAATGCAGTCGGGATAAGTAGTAGGTATTTTATATGAAATTAATAGAACAGGCTCCTAGGTTAAATAGACAGTTGGTAGAAAGGTAGGCCCTACTACATAGAAACCTAAATTTAAAATAAGTAAGTAGGTACTTATATAAGTACTAGGTACCTACACTACGTTCTACATAGAATCTCAGCATAGAATAAAGACATCCTGAAGTCCCTAAAATAGGTGACCATTGTGCATAAAACACGTGTAGAATGTACCGACGCCAGCACATCAAGCTACCAGAAACTGTAACATTTTCCAAATCAACCTTGAACCTAATGGTGTAGCGATAAAGTTGAAAATCTATTGAAGAAATTTCAAAGATTGTTTAAGCTTGATCTGGTGGCGTCTGTACATATAAGTCATATAACGAACCAAACAGAAAATATCACAATAAATGAACTAGGATACCTTTTTTATAAATAGATAGAACAGTAGGTAAATACGTAAGACATAAGTGCTGTATATAATAGCCGTGATTAAATACATAAAATACTTATTTCCTATGAAGAAATGTCTAGAAACACATTGTTTCCGGTGCCGGTATATCGGATTATTCGAGAATGCTATGTAAATACATTATTTACTTGCTTTTACAATGACTAAAACGCTTCAGAATAAAAAATGTAATATTTAGGTGCATTTGGCCCTTTGTAATCTGTTAAAGGGCATGGATCTAAAATAAAACACCTGCAGAGTACCTAAGTAATAATCAATACACTGTCTAGCACTAATGTTGCCAGCCTTCGCGGATAAAAACGTAGATTTTATTTTGCGTCAAAACGTACAAATTGAAAATGAAACTGTATTGAATTGATATAGAAAGAATTAAAAAAACTTTATTGCATCATAAACGTCAGAAAATATAGAAGAGTTACAAATAAACCCGTTCGCATCAACAGACGAAAATGTTCCAAACATCTCACCAATTTTTTTACCGTATTTTAATCTCAAATACGAGGAAATATTTAACTTCTCTCTATTTCAAATTATAAAAGTAAAGAGTAAAGATAAATTATATTGTTTACTCATACAAAGTAAATTAAATCCTAGTTTGACCCTATACTCCTGGAAGTTATGACGAAAGAGATACCCTTCGAACCTAACCTGTCGGTGTCAGGGTAGGCACCCTGAGTTCTAGAGTGGCTAGCTCTTGGACAAATTAGTTCAGGTGTCGAGGTCGAGTTCTGATTTGTGACCTACTCAATAAGTATCAACAACACTTTATGGTACACATTTTATGGCAGTCAGTGTTTTTACGCTAGTAATAACGCATTAATTGGCTCCCTTCGATTAAAAGATTTTTTTTTTCCGACTTCAGAAAAATGAGGAGGTTATTTTTTTTATGTTTCTTACCTCATAACTCTGACATTCATGAACCGATTTGAAAAAATATTTTTTCATGTGAAATGATATACTTACGTTGCGGACGGTCCCATAGAAATTTCATCTAAATCGGTTCAGCGATTTAGATGAAATGACCGATGGGTGGATGGGAGTGTAGTTTTTAAAATTGCTGGGGAGAATGTATCACCCAAACAAAATTGCGTATTTTGCTTTCCTGTGATTTACCAGTGGTGTTTTTAGGTGTGGTAAAGTAAAAGGTGAAACATAAATAACTTCTTTACAAAAAAAAAATAACCAACTTCCAAATAAAAAAAACACTAGAAAGTACTTATAAAAATTACATAAATTTCGGAAGTTGGTGTTAATAAAATACGAAGAAACAAATAATTGAAAGAACAGTGACTTCTGAAATTAAAGTTATTTTATATTTTGTAGTGTTTTTTTTTATTTGGAAGTCGGTTGTATTTTTTTGGAAAAAAAATTTTTGGTAAGTATGCTTTTCGTTTCTTTCTGCCACTCGTTATATTAAAGCCCGTATAAGTAAAGAACTCCACGAAGTTCTTTTGATTCGAAGTTCCACACATCTCTGACTAATCTACCATAACAATACTCTTCAGGATGAATCTTGTGTAATGATTTTTAAAAGAAACGTGCTACGAGAAAATTATAAATTCTAAAAATAATAAATACCAATAAATTATTTTCTGGTATCCCCAAACACTTCCATGAACTTGACATAAATGTTTCCCCGGATGCCACTAGCGCTGACGACGGGCAGCAGTTGAACTACAAACCGGATGTGGTTCGAAGATTCTAGAAGAAAAACAGTAAAGTAGCATAAAATATATGTTATTGAATGTAACTATCAAGAGCGACATTTTTTATTTCAATATTTTGGTCTAAACTTTTGATTTAGCCCATATTTTGGTATACTTTCATACAAAATAAAAAAGTTAAAGCCAATTTCATAGATGGATCTCGAAGGTTCTAGAATGTTTCACAGAAAATTTATACCGCGATGCTAGCGCCATCGTGCGTCGAGTAGTGTCATTACAAAAAACGCAGTAGG
Source organism: Mamestra configurata (assembly GCA_002192655.3). Classification (NCBI taxonomy): domain Eukaryota; kingdom Metazoa; phylum Arthropoda; class Insecta; order Lepidoptera; family Noctuidae; genus Mamestra; species Mamestra configurata. Next base: position 169,747 of record NDFZ01005359.1, on the reverse strand, counting down.
TGCTCTAAACATTTCCAGAGTATTCTCTTGTTTAACCGACTTCTAAAAAGTACGAGGTTACTAAATACAGAATTGAAAATTATGTAGAAAACTTAAATTATCTAGCGACCCGCCCCGGCTGCGCACGGGTGCAATTTAGAGTTCTGATTCCATCGTGAAACCTCTGCGACTATATTTTTTATAAAGTGTTCGAAGGTTTAAATAATAAACGTGATACTTAATTAGCATTACAAACTAACAAAAATAAAACGTGTAGGTAACTACAATAAAACTAAGCGTAGAGCTGTTTGCTTACACCGCGGCATTTTTTTTACCTTTAACATTTTAAACCCGTTGTAGCTAACTTTTAAACGAAAGGTTCAATTTGAGTTATTTTAAAGAGGAATTTACATGTATATTATCAACCTTGATTATTAAACTATTTAGTTAGTTAGAATTAATACCATGAGACCAATGATATTATAAAGGAAAGATACGCTATGTTCATCCTGAGCGGCGTTCAGATATCGTTGCGTTGTTTGTTCAAATGTAGGTACTTACTGTACGACTGCGATAGATCAATCAAAACATTGATTGACTAGTTTGAACAAAAAACGATTATTGTGACTTAGTTATAATGCCTAGTTAGACATATAGCCTCGCGGAGTTTTTTTATGGGTAGGTAATGATGTAGCACATTATTTTTATTTATTATCAACAGTTTTCCCAGCGCATGCTAAAGAATGACTATTATAAATATTTTTTCGCGTCATATTTCATATAAAATGAACAAATCCGTATGAAAATTTCCCGTTCAGTACTTTTTCGTTTATCGCGAACCGACAGACAGACAGACGCGGCGGGTTTTTAAATAATTGAATCGATTGAGACCTATGCCGTGTTGTGTTTTGCTCTGTGTTTCCTTTCATCATTTTCTAATAAAATATTACCTTAATTCGTTTTTAATTTATAGTTATTGATTTACGTTGTGCGTTTTCTATAAACAAAAATAAGAGATAATTTTTATTTATTGATTAGTTTCAGGATAATATGTCTCAATTTTGCTTTGTTATTCTATATGATACACAACTATACTACATTAAACAACTTTGTGTTGGTATTATAATTTATAACCAACTTCCCTCTTAGAAATCACTAGAAAACGCCTACTGTTTCTAACCCCTGACGAGTAGCGCGCGTAACCTAGAAATTTCTACTCGCTCACAGATGGCGCCTCTGTATCGAGTCTATAAAAGCTTGCTGACATTCCGGCCGGCGTCATTTAACTCAAAAACCGCGACGTGAGATATTAGCTGCGATTCCACGCGATCTTAAAACACGTGCATAACTAAAACCGCGCTAGTCAAGTCAAGAAGTATTCTATACTGTGCTAAGTTTCTACGTTAAACTTGAGGATTATTTATATTAAGTGAAACAGTCAAAATGCCCGAAGAAATGCAGACCGATGGTGCGGAGGTGGAGACCTTCGCCTTCCAGGCGGAAATCGCCCAGCTCATGTCCCTGATCATCAACACATTCTACTCCAACAAAGAAATCTTCCTTCGTGAGTTGATCTCCAACTCTTCAGACGCCTTGGACAAGATCCGGTATGAGTCACTCACCGACCCATCGAAGCTGGACAGCGGCAAGGAGCTATACATCAAGATCATTCCCAACAAGAGCGAAGGTACACTAACTCTCATTGATACCGGTATCGGTATGACCAAGGCTGACCTCGTCAACAACCTTGGTACCATCGCGAAGTCTGGAACAAAGGCGTTCATGGAGGCTCTTCAGGCGGGTGCTGACATAAGCATGATCGGTCAGTTTGGTGTGGGTTTCTATTCCTGCTACCTGGTCGCCGACCGCGTGACAGTACACTCCAAGCACAATGACGACGAGCAGTACGTGTGGGAGTCGTCGGCAGGTGGCTCATTCACGGTGCGCCCCGACCACGGCGAGCCGCTCGGCCGCGGCACGCAGATCGTGCTGCACATCAAGGAGGACCTCACTGAGTACCTTGAGGAACACAAGATCAAGGAAATCGTCAAGAAGCACTCACAGTTCATCGGCTACCCCATCAAACTGATGGTGGAGAAGGAACGCGAGAAGGAGTTGTCTGACGACGAGGCAGAAGAGGAGAAGAAAGAGGAAGAGAAGGAGGACGACAAGCCTAAGATTGAGGATGTCGGCGAGGATGACGAGGAAGACAAGAAGGACAAGAAGAAGAAGAAAACCATCAAGGAGAAGTACACTGAGGATGAGGAGCTCAACAAGACCAAGCCCATCTGGACGCGCAACGCTGACGACATCACCCAGGAGGAGTACGGTGACTTCTACAAGTCCCTCACCAATGACTGGGAGGACCACCTTGCCGTCAAGCACTTCTCTGTTGAAGGACAGCTGGAATTCAGGGCACTCTTGTTCGTTCCCCGCCGTGCGCCCTTCGACCTCTTTGAAAACAAGAAGCGCAAGAACAACATCAAGCTGTATGTCCGCAGGGTGTTCATCATGGACAACTGTGAGGACCTCATCCCCGAGTACCTGAACTTCATCAAGGGTGTGGTCGACAGTGAGGACCTGCCCCTCAACATCTCTCGTGAGATGCTCCAACAGAACAAGATCCTAAAAGTAATCAGGAAGAACTTAGTTAAGAAATGCTTAGAACTCTTCGAAGAGTTGGCTGAGGACAAGGAGAACTACAAGAAATATTACGAACAGTTCAGCAAGAACCTGAAGCTCGGAATCCACGAGGACTCTCAGAACAGGTCCAAGCTGGCTGACTTGCTCCGCTACCACACATCCGCCTCCGGTGACGAGGCATGCTCCCTCAAGGAGTATGCTTCCCGCATGAAGGAGAACCAGAAGCACATCTACTACATCACTGGTGAGAACCGTGACCAGGTTGCCAACTCTTCATTCGTTGAGCGTGTCAAGAAGCGTGGTTATGAAGTTGTCTACATGACCGAGCCCATTGATGAGTATGTAGTACAGCAGATGAGGGAGTATGACGGTAAGACTCTCGTCTCAGTCACAAAGGAGGGTCTTGAACTCCCTGAGGACGAGGAAGAGAAGAAGAAGCGTGAGGAGGACAAAGTGAAGTTCGAAGGTCTCTGCAAGGTGATGAAGAACATCTTGGACAACAAAGTAGAGAAGGTTGTCGTATCCAACCGTCTGGTTGAGTCCCCGTGCTGCATTGTCACTGCACAGTATGGTTGGTCTGCCAACATGGAGCGTATCATGAAGGCCCAGGCTCTGCGTGACACATCTACCATGGGTTACATGGCGGCCAAGAAGCACCTTGAGATCAACCCTGACCATTCCATTGTTGAGACATTGAGGCAGAAGGCTGAGGCTGACAAGAACGACAAGGCTGTGAAGGACCTTGTTATCCTGTTGTACGAGACTGCTCTGCTGTCATCTGGCTTTGCTCTTGATGAGCCCCAGGTGCATGCTTCCCGCATCTACCGTATGATCAAGCTGGGTCTTGGCATCGATGAGGATGAGCCCATCCAGGTGGAGGAGGCCAACGCTGGCGACGTGCCACCGCTAGAGGGTGACGCTGACGACGCGTCCCGCATGGAGGAGGTTGATTAAACTGTGTAATCACAGCTTTTAGGCCATATTGTAATGGTGTTTATGTGATTATTTGCGGAGTTATTTAGTGCACTGGTGTACAGCCAAAGACTGATTTAGTTCAAATTCCATTATTCAAAATAAATGGTAACCTTAACAAATTATTTTCTTGGTTTTAATCCTGAACCCTACCCACACATCACACTCTAAGGTGGCAAATAATAAACCGTAATGCAGCATTTAACATTTTAATAATTGCAATCAAACTTTTATTATTTGCCACCTATGACAAGTAGCCAATGCACACACAATGCTAGTTGCTATGCTTCAATGACTTTGCGAAAGCTATTAACTTTCATGAGTCATTGAACCGTGCATAAAACCACAAACAATAGGTCCATGTAATACATAACACAATTTACATTCTATACATTGAGCCGTCAATCTATATAATCAAGATGTCACGTGATCATGAAGTGAGCTGTTGTTCCATCTTGATTATATGGATTGAAAGCTCACCTCGTGATCACTTCAACATGTTTCCAGAATCCCCCGGTTGGTCCATTCTGTAAACATCTTTTCAAACTTGGTGAAGTGAAATTGTCATTAGGTAAATCTTGATAGCTCACTTCATGTTCACACTTCACCAAACCATACAGCATGGAATGATGCGTGTGGCCCTCACCTAAGTTTACTCGGTGAGATTTACTCAGAATAACACCGCAGCTTTGAGAAAACTGGCCACCCATCTTCCACGTCATTGCTGAGTACCTAGGTGCTGTAAAAAAGCTTACCATTTATGTACTACCTACCTAGTTGCAGTTGGTAAATGGTACCCCTAGACTCCAGAGTTACCATGTCCGTGACTACCGCCGGACCACCAATGCCAATCGCTTCCATATTTGGTAAATAAAATTAGTACCTCCTCAATTGGTCAAATCGACTTTGAAGGTGGTCCGACGGTAGTCACACTCCCTTCAGCAAGACCACCATGAGTGGCGAAAAAGGGGGCATGCTATTCAATTAGGTATACAATAACCCTCTTTTAAGTTATTCATTTCTTAAAAAAAACAACTAAAACATTTGTATTTCCCGAGAAATCAACGATGATAACTTTCGCGCGCTCGTTCAACAGGACCTCGACTTTTGAATGTTGATTCCAAGTTTGAAGAGCTTGTCCCTTTCCTCAAACCTATCTAGAAAATGAGTACCTACCCAAAAACAAAATTAGTAGGCACCTACTCCAGTAGTTTACGAGATATAGGTACAGACGCCAGCACATCAAACTACCCGAAACTGTCAAATTTTCCCAATCAACCTTGAACCTAATACTTCAGAGATAAAGTTGAAAATGTATTACAGAAATTTGACAGTACATTGATGTAGCTTGATGTGTGGCGTCTGTACATTGGGGCGGGGGTGGCGGTAGTCACGGTGTTAAATTTTCATTTCAAGATTATTATTCCCCCTATTTCTCCCCAAATCTATACAAAATATAGTATTCCTAAAGAAGTTATTTTGACCAAAATTTCAGATTCCTAAGGGTTGTATTTTAAGAGAAATTGGTTTTCATTACTTTTCCTTACAAAGCCCCGCGTATAACCCGACCGAATTAAAACACACACATCTCCTAAACAGCTCAATACATGGACAACTTAATTTGGTCGGGTTATACGCGGAGATTTAGTAACGTAGCAACTTCACCCTTAGGCTAAGTTCAGATGAACGCGCGACGACGCGCGCTGCCGCGCGATTCACCTGTTCAGATGGTGGCGGTTTGCGCGCGACAGTCTAGCGTGAACATTCAGTGAGAATGGACGTGGAGGAGGCAATTTGCTTTTTTTTCTTTCTTCTGAGTCACCATGGTCACAGAAAATTAACACAAATTCTTCCCAAGACCTTCTTTTTATTGTTCTATTTGAATAGTCCTTCGAGTTAAGATTCCAAATCGCATCTCTTTTTTCAATTTCGTCTATTAGTAAATCCATTGATATGTCGTCCTCCATTTTTTTCGTCGCTCCTTGCGTCCGTCCGCCTCAAACCGCGCGGGTCAACTGAACAGGTCGATATAGGAGTGTAGATCTTAAACCGCGCGGTGGCGCGCGGGTCAACATCTTGCGCGCGGTGCATGGCGGTGCGCGCGGGCACGCGCGGTGACGCGCGGTCATGTACACAACAACATTGATTTGTTACAATCTTAAACCGCGCGCCGAGCCAACCGCGCGACGTCGCGCGTTCATCTGAACTTAGCCTTATATCCACAATGTAATGCACATTCTTTTTATCTCAGAAGAAATATTATTTCTTCTGAGATAAAAAGAAGACGCACGCATTCGCTACAACAATCTGTCAAATTTCTTAAAATAGATTTTGGACTTTATATCTAAAGCATTAGGTTCAAGGTTGATTGGGAAAATTTGACAGTTTCGGGTAGCTTGATTACGTAGTACTAATATATTATATTCTGTGGCTTGATGTGCTTGGCGTCTATACTTACCTCCTTAGTTGGTACAGTCGGTAACCCAAGATTTAAAGTATGCATTATGCATCCTAAACAGCCTCCAGTAAGGAGGATACTTATTCGCGAGTCATCAACATAACAAAGTCATTGTTCCAAAGTTATTTTTAGGGGGTTTCCCAACCAATGTAAATCGTAGAGTTTGCACACTCGGAATCTAGATAACACGACAAATCGGACAATGTAGATGTCGCAGCCAAATAGCTAAATAAGCCGTTTAAATGCCCACTGCGCCGATTTTCCAGCGACCTAAATGACATCTTTGATTCAATATCGTTTAAAAATTATTATTATTTATTCATAATCAAGTTACAAGACTCATACTAATTACCTATTAGACACACAGTTACAATGACTCTAATACAAACATTAATGAAATTCAATTACCGTCTATTATAATATTGACCGCTGGGAAAAAGTCTCCACGCAATGAGTGCCAGAGGATGGACGGCGTCGCCGAGGCAGGCCCAGAAAGCGGTGGCGAGATGATTTGGATGCACACCGCGAAGGCTGGTTCGAGGTGGCGCAAGAAAAGAATGTCTGGAAGGATATGGGGGAGGCCTTTGCCCAGCTGTGGGACACAATAGGATAAGGAAAAAAATAAAAAAATAATAAAGTATTTGTCATGTCACCTATGTCGCTGATTAATCGGCGCAGTTCAATGAAAAGGCTAGGCTTTTAATGAAACGGCTGATTAAGCTAGTAGGCTGCGAAATAGACACAAAGTTAGGTAGGTCACAAGTAGGGCTTTGTCGAATGGATAGGTAGGACCTAAAGGGTAACGTTATCGATAAGTAGGTACCTACTTACGATTACATAGTTTATTCATATCTTGATTTCATGTACCTATGTTTGAGCGATCATTACATCGTAGATTTTTAAGACTAGGGTTCTCCTAGGGTAGGCCCTGCGTATGTATGTATGTAGGTTCATGATGTCCCTATTTCCCTATTTTCACAGCGTCGTAGCTAGGGTCCTGAGCGCCCTTGGCAAGATTTTAATTTTGCGCACCCATTTCTTATTTTCGCCTTACTGTCCCAGAAGGCGGGTAATGTTTTTTCTTTGGCACGCTCTGTAGTAGCTTTTAACATTTTTACTATTACATTTTAAAGTTGAACATTCTTTCGCGGATCCTATACATAGGTGTTGATTCGATAACCTCTTTTTTTAAAGACAGTTAATAAAAGGCTCGAAGTGACTATTTCATTATGTACCTAGGTAACTCTAAATTGTAGTATTTCAAAATACTTGTATGTAAAAACCCGACCGCAAAAAACAACTAAAAAGTTCGAAGCAAGTCACTTTTCAAACAGTCTGATGCAGTTGATGGCATCAAACCTATGATTGAACTATACAAAAATACCGAATGTATCAGCGTCGCGTACCTACCTTGCCAACCCCTAGCTACGACGCTGATTATCTACATTTTATTTCAGTAATAAGGTTTTATCAAAGAACTTATCTTTCAGATATCTAAACTGAATAAAAGATAACATTGTATTGTAGGGCATTCCCCAGACTCATTGTGGTGCATTGGTATATCAGTTTAGTTATACAATAGTAGTGAGAGGTGGGGAACCAATTTTATTCACAATAATTTTGGCGTCTACTCTGCCCAACTAAATATATTATTATTATTTATTTAGAGCCAATTGTGTCCCACTGCAGGGCAAATGCCTCCCTTTCTTCCTTCCAACTAAATAACTTTGGCTAAAAATGTTTTTTTTTTTTGTATTCATTCACACTTTCCATACTAAATGTAAAATGGGTCAGGCAGGGGGAATGCCCTCAACCTCGTCTCGTAGCTAGAGTATCAAAACATGGCACTACTTGGCTCTCGGCTGTTTTAGCAGAAAAAAACATCTCTTGTCTGTTATGAGCATGCCAAAAGAAAAAAAACCGGCAAAAAAAATGCGCACAGTATTCCGTTCCGTAGTTACCCGTCTCCTAAACCATGCCAGAAAAATAGTAAAATGTACTTCACTATTATTAGATCACAAAGTTACAAAATGCACTTTGTGTTAAGTCATTTTCTATGGTATTAATAGGATTTTTTTTGCATACCCTGTTCCATTTTATAAGTTGGTCGACTATTACTCATTAACTCGTTAAGCCTAGGTAACGGTGATAGTTTTCCCTCTAAATTCGTTATAACGTCTCCAAATACGAGCGTTTAGCTGCAAAACATTTATTTCGCAAACGGATCCTTGGATAGAAAAATGGTTTTAGCATACCCTTAATATTTTTAAATAGCCTATCCAACAAAACCTATCAAACCCATGGGATTGACGATAAAAAAAATAATCGCCACTTTACATGTTTTCAACATTTTATTTTAGTACTTTGTCGGCGTGCCTTGTTGACTACGGAACCCTAAAAACTATCATTATTCACTCTAACTTCTGCCAGCGACTTCGCCCGCGTGAAAGGGGAAAACGGTAAACTATCTCAAACGAACATTCCCTTGAGATAATTTAACATAGGATACTTTTCCAGGACATGGTCTATACTTGTGCCAAGTTTCATCCGAATCCGTTTAGCGGCAAGGAAACGAACAGACTGTAGATATGGACACAGTATAAATAAATAAATATAGTTACTTTGGTCATTTTTGCTTTCATTTTTGTTTTCATGTATTAATTCTTATAATTGTATAAATTTACATTAATCCTGAACGAGCTTGAGACAACCTTGTAGTCATTATTATAATAAAACTAAGAGAATGGCTGAGCTTCCTAACACAAGCAAACTATTTGCTTAAAAGGATGCTCCATATTGTAAATAGAAATAAGAATTTTAGTTGATGCAATAAACATTTTTTTTTTTTATTTTATTTTATTTGGGCAGCCATTTTTATTTTTATGACCCAAATTTTTCAAAAACGCTTCATAATGTTTATTTATTTTTTATCAAGTCTTGATTGATTCAAGATTCAATAATGACGGATTCCCATACAAACTTTCATCCCCTATTTCAAACCCTTCAAGCCCTTTTCTCCTCTCAGTCTACTCCAAGGTCTAATCTATCTCCATACCACATTTCATCTAAATCTGTTTAGCGTTTATTGATTCCCCACACAAATTATTAACACCCTTTTCACCCCCTTAAAGGATGATTTCTGGGATAAAAACTATTCTATGTCCTTTCCCGGGACTCAAACAATCTCTATACCAAATTTCATCTAAATCGGTCCAGCCGATTGCGCGTGAAGAAGTAACAAACACACACACAAGTTACAAACTTTCGCCTTTATAATTGTGTGATTAGTGTGATGGACGGATAGTCTATGGCCTTACTGAACTAGTCTGCGACGGCTCAAATAAAACATGTACCTAACTAAGTAAGCCTGTGTCATAGGATTTTTGCAATGCGTTGCGGGTGCTGCGGTGACCCAGGCGCGACTAACCCAAATGACATGACACAACTGGTCTCGAAATCGGGAAGATTTTATATACCTGCCTAATGTAGAGAAATATATCTATCATTTTGCTGAGGAGTTTGTTGCGCCCCTGCTTTCAAGTTATAACACTAGGAAGTGATGACACTAGGGCGTTTTGGGGTCTTTATGTGAATGATGACGTTCATAAAGTGCTAAGTAATTCTCAGCTTAATTTGACACATAGTACAATGCCTAAAAATAAAACCACTTGATACCTTATGGTTAATTATTAACAGTTACAATACCAACTTGGATACTACAAATCATGAAACAAACACTAAATATTTTTGAGGACAATGGAGCATAAATCTGATTTAGCGCACTAGCTAGTATTTTGAACGTCTTCGTCGATTCTATAAGTTTGTCCATAGGTATGGTTTTTGCCAGTTTATGGTCTACACTCATGATTCCTGATAAAGGTGCCTCATCTCTCATTTGAAGATCTGTAGCTGGTGCTTCATCTGGTTCTAAAGAATAAATTATGAATCCATCAGTAGTAGACCCTGCTATGAATTTGATTTTTTTATTTAAATTGTATTGGCTAAAAGCAGCATTCTCGGCAATGCAATAATTATCCTTCTTCACAGAAATTTCAGCATCTGTGACAACTGCACTAGAGGGACCTCTTAAAGTTTGAGGCATGTACGAATCAACTATATTTCGATTTGGCCAACTGTCCAGAAGACTCCAGTGATCAGTTACAAAGCTGACCCAAGTCACGATCACATTGGAAACATCACTTTTGTTAACACCAAACATTTTACCTATTTCAAAATCTGGTTTGCTTCTTCGTAATTTTATGAGCAGTATTAGAAACTGATCTTCTACAGTTAAGTTCGTTAACTCTTTCGATCGGTATTGGATCTCATTGGCCATTGGTAACAGGGTGGATAGTAGAAGGGTGAATTGAACGTAGTTTTCTAAACCTGTATAGAATAGTACGGACTCATCGTCAGATAGTAATTGTTTGGTCGTCGCAAATAGCCTCGAACAATCTTGTGTTTGTGTACCTTGAGTGAGGAGTTTGATTTTTGAAGAATGATTTTTAGACGAGTTAGAATGATTTTTCGAATTTCTAGAAACTATCCGTTTATCCAAAGGGTATTCTATATTGAATGAGCTACATTTAGTATCGACTCCATGGTGTCTCCCAGCTGGCATTTTATCAAATCTACTGCAATTTTGATGGCGCTTTCTTCGTTCCTCTCTGGCTGTATTCACACTTGAATCAGATTTTATATTCCACGCGAAAACTGAAGGGACAGCGGATTTCTTTAAACATTTGCGTTGTAGAGGTCGACCTGTAACATTGAAAATACAATGCTGAAAATGAGTTAAGTATAAAATGCCTTGAGATAGACGATGATGATGTTGTTTGATTATTTTCTTTTTCTTGTATTGTACACAAAGTTGAGATACCTACAATTTTACCGAAATTAAACTTAAGAACGTACAAAAGCGAGCTCAAAATTCCTCATACATCACCGCATCACAAGGGTTCTGTACCCAAAGGGGACCCTATTACTAAGACTCCGCTGTCCGTCCGTCTGTCACCAGGCGGCAGGTGTCTCATGATAGTTGGACAGTTGAGATTTTCACAGATGATGTATTTCTGTTGCCGCTATAACAACAAATACTAAAAAACAGAATAAAATTAACATTTAACGGGGCTCCCTTACAACAAACGTGATTTTTTTGCACGTTTTTGCTCGATATTGATACCGGCGTGAAATATTCACAGAATATTTAGTTACCTATATATTTTCTTTAAAAATAATAAAACAAACATTGAAGGGGGCTCCCATACAACAAACGTGTTTTTTTGCCGTTTTTATAGATAATGGTATGGAACCATATATGGAACCCTTCGTGCGCGAATCCGACTCGAATTGGCCGGTTTTTTTTATTTGCATTTGTTATGTTAAAATACGTTGCGATGCGTTGCGGCCCGATGCGGCTTTACTATAGTATGCACATACCTTAAAATAAGTCTTAACTAACCGGTAACTTGACTGATTCGAACATAGTCGCTACGATGGAAATGTCTGCGACATATTCGCGCTCCATTTTTCGGAACAAAATCGTCGCGTTCGATAGCTTTCAGCCAAACATGTCTCTGTTTCGGATTCTTCGGAAAATGGTGATTTGCATTGTGGGAGCACAACGGGACACTGCAACGAGTCATTTTTTACAAATTTTACCTACAGCTAATTGTAAAAACAGAAATTGTATAAATAAGTAAATAAACGATCACAAAACAAACATAATTGTTATTTTAGAATTTGGAAGATAAAAATGTCGACAGTGAAACGCTAATTTGACATTATTTTGACAATAGTGCAACTGGTTTTTTTTCACTGTCAAGTTTGTCGTTGTTACCACAACAGTTCAAAGAGTGCCTACCTTTTTACAAAATAAAAGGATTCACGCCTGTATTTTCGAGACGGTTAGGCAGAGGTGTACCTATTCTGCACCGCCACCGGACACCCCCATTTTGCCAGATTATTATTCTTAAATGCCATGCACGTAATTTAGGGCGAGCCTATAATCATCATCCGGTTACAAATCCTAACTCCGAACTGCTAGTGAGAAACATATTAAAAAAAAACCAATAGCACTGCATAACCCGGAATCTAACCCAGGAACAAATCAGCAGTACCACTTGCGATCACTAGAGAAACGCCGCATCGCATAATATGTTGTATACGTTATTCATCAATGTCATAATTTGTAAAAGCGCTCTCTAGTGTCGAGTAGAGGAAGTAAAAGTAAAAAATTCAAGAGCCTAGATGACGCTTTTCGGAACATTTGTTATTTTCAGGATTTAACGAAAAGAAAATTTTCACATACCTAACTTCGTCACATGCACACATAAATAATAAATATATATTCATAAAGGTAGCAGGTAGATGAATCAATGATAGAACTTTCCAGTATTTTGAGTAAACCAGCCTTATAAATGTACCTAACACGAATGCGAGCGACCTAGATTCTAGATTGACGTCATTGGAGGTGGCTGGATCAATACAAGCCATCTTACTTGCACTATGGGACTTGGTACCTACCTATATCAAGATAGAAATACGTTATTAGCTAGGTCCAGAATGTTCCGTAAGCGGACGCTTTTTGTGAACAAATATTTTCTTGATAAATTCGACCCTAAAATAATAAATTCAATGGCAACATGAAAGACCGGTATGCAATTGCTGTCTGACAAATTAAAATAACAATAAAGTAACGAGGGGGTCCGAAGATCTGTAAGCTTGAATGGACACCAAGAAAAGGACGTCTTATTAAATTGTTATTCAGCTGGACCTTCACCGTTTCCATTGTTGCCATTTTGTACGCAGGGGCTCAGGGTCAGTTAGAGCAGATGTGCAAGTTTACTTTTTTTGTTTGTGTGGAGCTAGTTTTCAAGGCGCGTCGTATAGGTACTCGTAGCAATTTCCAGAAATAAGTTCTAGAATAAATTAATGGCTTCTAAGCGTTACTGACTGCGATCAATATCAACATACAACTTGGTGCATCGTGGTCAGAGAGGGTCTCTTTTTCACCTTATGAAGTAGTGATTCAGTACCTAATCACTACTATGTTTCTAACTAACTAAGACTATATAATATGATTGCATATGGACACACACTCAGGGCCGTCGCTCGGTGCGAAAGTCAGCCTGCCCCCCCCCCCCTCTTGTTATCGAAAAAAACGCTACCTACCTGTATCATTATTATGTTTCATTTATTCCTCTGAAAAAATATTAAGTAAGTAAGTAGGTAGGTATATAAATAAAAATCAACTTTTTTTTCCAATTTAAAACCCAAAAAAATATTGTGTACCTAAGTAAATATTTTTCATATTAATTAATACCTATAGGTATTATTTTATATTCGTTAGTACCTAAGTATACTTAATACGCAGCGCAGTTTTCGGCCGATTACCGAGCATTTAGCCATTTCGTTTCAAATGCGAGCGGCAATGCAAAAGGGCGCACCGCGATCTTATACTGGACATTTTGGCGCGCACGTGTTGAATGAATTAAAATTCTTAGTTGTGTTGTCTCAGTTAGTCAGTTAAATAAGAAATTAAATTAAGATGCACATCGCGAACAGCTTCCAAATAAAAAAAAACACACATGTATAAAATAATTTTAATTTCGGTGTTAAAATAAGAAGAAACAACCAAAAACACCGACGTTATTTTTTATTATTTCGAAGTCGGTTGTATTTTTTTGTAAAAAAGTTTTTTAGCCAACGTCGTTTATTCACTTTATTTCTTGCATTAACTCTCGTACACATTTGCATCAAATTGACTTGGGTAGGTACCTATTAATTTATCTACTTATGACCAAATGATTTATAACCTCATTGGTGCTAATTTTCTTTGCAGTCGAAACCGTTTAACGATTTCATGATTTAAAAATTATTATAGTTCAACCTTTGTTATGCATGTAACTGGCAGATAAGATAGTATGTGGAACTTTAGGTCGTACAAAAATATAGAAGATATTCAAATCTGCTACCTACATACATATTATGACGAGCTTATGAACTAAAAACATTCATGAAGTTGTTAAAAACAACCCCACATAGCCGGCATAGCCCCCACCTGTCTGTCTGGGGTAGACGCGTCCCCCAGCCACTCTCCGTGCCGAGGGGTGAACTTTCTCGAACGCGCGAGACTCATACTGTCATGACAATGTAGACTCGTGCTATGAAACTTCTAGATAGCGTGTGATGAAAGATGAAATTCAAATGAAAGTCTTTGTTTTGTTGTGAAATTTGATTCAATACCGACTTCCTACTTAGTAATACCTACTCATACAATTAAGCACTATAGAAAGGTCCTACCTGATATAATACTGTGAAAGTAAAAATACTAATTGTTTGTAAAATTGTAAATTTATCACGTTTCAAACGCTGAGCGGATCTGGGTGAGGCATGTAATACACGGTACCTAGACCATGACGTGACGGTTTCTGGATTCGGAGTTAAGACAATAAGTACTTTTTTACCCCAATAACTACAATCCCGTAGAATCATTTCCGAACTACACGTGGGTGAAAGACGGTAGAAAAATCTCAAAAGCTTATAGCAATTCTTCAATTCAATGTGTTCTGCTAAAATGTATTTTTTTACTGAAGAGAAAATAGTGATAAAGTTGATTTTCCATTGAATGAATGACCATTATAGAGTATCTAACTAGTAACTAATCTGCAAAAAAGATACGCTACTAGTGACCATTACCCTAACTTTAGCCGTCTAAAAATAAAATCTTAAGATCATGTTGGTAAGTACCTAGAACTTCGATGGAAGCTTACAAGCGACTATACGCCTATATAGGAACTTACTTATAAAGTCACAGACAACAGTCTGTTTTAGAAATCTAATCATGTGTGGGCAAGGTTTAACGAACCATTAGCAGACAAGATCAATAAATTACCTCCCTAATGTCCTCGACGACGCCAATGCATCGATAACCGTCTCTCTTTTCTAGAAAGTCAACCGTTTTTTTTATAACCTTGACTGAGGTATATTCGCGCCCTATGTCGTCAGCCAGCAAGGGGTGGAAAATTCTAGAGATCGAAGCATATTCATTCTGGGCCCCGGCAATGCAGCATACACAGACGAACACAACTGTTTCATATTTTGTAAACAAAACAATAGTATAGCTATCTCTTGCTCACTCACCCATGGAGTGCCGACTCGGGTGTGTGAGTCATGCAGTCTAGATATTTCTCCGGTATTGCCAGTTCCCTAAATTTATTTTCCCTAAAATCCACACCCGTCAAGTTACGTCGTAACATTTTTAGAGGAACATTATTTCGTCTTTATTGAATAAAGTTGCCTCTAGTAAACATAGAATTGCTTGGGGCTGTTGTTATCTCAAAGGTTTGTTTTCAATAATACATATTTATTAATCATAGTAAAACAGTCTCATCTAAAGCAAATTTTGCTTTAAGACTGTTTTCACGCGTTTTGTTTTAGTTGTTGTTATTTTTCAAATTATGTCAAAAATAATCTTCTTTCCAATTTATGTAAGTACTTTGATATTGTATCAAAACGATTTTTTTTGCCATCTATTGAGTTAACTCCAACCAAAAATGTTTTATTTGTAATTCAATCCACTTCATAAAGTGATAAAGTAATCTCCCTAGTTTCAGGGAAAATTTCTACAGTGTCAACCCTATCGAGACAAAACATATTTTGTTGTCTCTTTCCCACAAACGCTCTGATTGGTCGAACAAACGGACTCTCTAGATTATTCCTTCGATTCCGTCCCTTGATTGGCCGTATCCAGTGACGTCGAGCAAGTCGTAGAATTCTCTCGATTCTCATTTGTTCACTTTATAAGCGGCGCCCGCCGGCGCGAATTCAGAATTATTTGAAACGCGATACGAAGCAGACGAAGTGTTCGGTGCAAACCGGAGGAGTTTACTTACTAGACTCGCAAGTTATTTGAAGTTATACTCAACGCGACGTTATACGTTACTACTGTACGAGAAGTTTATTATTGTGAAAAGTGCTGCAAGCAGAAGAAAACAAAATGCCAGCTATCGGAATTGATCTGGGAACGACGTACTCGTGCGTCGGCGTGTGGCAGCACGGGAACGTGGAGATCATCGCCAACGACCAGGGCAACCGTACTACACCATCCTATGTGGCCTTCACGGACACGGAGCGCCTCATCGGAGACGCAGCCAAGAACCAGGTCGCCCTGAACCCCAGCAACACAGTGTTCGACGCCAAGCGACTCATCGGGAGGAAGTTCGACGACTCCAAAATCCAGCAAGACATGAAGCACTGGCCCTTCAAGGTGGTGAATGAGTGCGGCAAGCCCAAAATCGTAGTGGACTTCAAGGGCGAAGCGAAGCGGTTCGCGCCCGAGGAGATCAGCAGCATGGTGCTGACGAAGATGAAGGAGACGGCGGAAGCGTACCTCGGCGGCAGCGTGCGCGACGCGGTCATCACAGTGCCGGCCTACTTCAACGACTCGCAGCGCCAGGCCACCAAGGACGCGGGCGCCATCGCCGGGCTCAACGTGCTCCGCATCATCAACGAGCCTACCGCCGCCGCGCTCGCGTACGGCCTCGACAAGAGCCTCAAGGGCGAGAGGAACGTCCTCATCTTCGACCTCGGCGGCGGAACGTTTGACGTGTCGATCCTCACCATCGACGAAGGCTCGTTGTTCGAAGTGCGGGCGACGGCGGGCGACACCCATCTCGGAGGCGAGGACTTTGACAACCGCCTGGTGAACCACCTCGCGGACGAGTTCAAGCGCAAGTACAAGAAGGACATGAGCATGAACCCGCGCGCACTGCGCCGCCTGCGCACCGCCGCTGAGCGCGCCAAGCGCACGCTGTCGTCCAGCACAGAAGCCACCATCGAGATCGACGCGCTCTACGAGGGCATCGACTTCTACACGCGCGTGTCCCGCGCGCGCTTCGAGGAGCTGTGCGCAGACCTGTTCCGAGGCACCCTCCAGCCCGTGGAGAAGGCGCTCAAGGATGCCAAGATGGACAAGAGTCAGATTCACGACGTCGTGCTCGTCGGAGGATCCACTAGGATCCCGAAGGTGCAGAGTCTTTTGCAGAACTTCTTCTGCGGCAAGAAACTCAACCTGTCCATCAACCCCGACGAAGCCGTGGCGTACGGCGCGGCCGTGCAGGCAGCTATCCTGAGCGGCGAGCAAGACGCGAAGATCCAGGACGTGTTGCTAGTGGACGTGGCCCCTCTGTCGCTCGGCATCGAGACCGCCGGCGGCGTCATGACGAAGATCATCGAGCGCAACTCGAAGATCCCGTGCAAGCAGTCGCAGACGTTCACCACGTACTCGGACAACCAGCCGGCGGTCACCATCCAAGTGTACGAGGGCGAGCGAGCGATGACGAAGGACAACAACCTGCTGGGCACCTTCGACCTGACCGGCATTCCGCCCGCGCCGCGCGGCGTGCCCAAGATCGACGTCACCTTCGACCTGGACGCGAACGGTATTCTCAACGTGTCGGCCAAGGAGAACAGCACCGGCCGCAGCAAGAACATCGTCATCAAGAATGACAAGGGCCGACTGTCGCAGGCGGAGANAATGCCCGGGGGCATGCCTGGAGGAATGCCCGGGGGCATGCCTGGAGGAATGCCCGGGGGCATGCCTGGAGGAATGCCCGGGGGCATGCCTGGAGGAATGCCCGGGGGCATGCCTGGCGGCTACGGTGGTTACCAGCAGAACAGCGGGCCTACGGTCGAAGAAGTCGATTAAACCAAAAGTTTTAAATTACCTACCTGTATCCTGATTGTGATATTATTTTGTAAGACTGATTATTTATTTTGCCAGCACATGATCCTCTGTTGAATTGTGTTGATGCTCTCAGTATTTAATTTTGATGTATGTTTGTAATAAGTAAATAAAACATATTTATATTTAATATGACTTCTTTGGTTTTATTTAATGAAAATCAGAAACAATTACCTGTCTTAAAAATACTTGAAACACATTCCAAATTCTAGAAATACATAATATGTAACACACATTCGGTATGTCACCGGAAAATTGAAGACTCCGTAAGATTGTAATAAACCTTTATTATATTTTTTTCGGTTTGTTATGGAAAAATCGTTTTGATTCATCGACGACGAAAAGAATACATCCTATCAATATTTTTTTTTTGGTTCAGCACACTAAGGCTGCTACTGCTTAACCGGACTATCCTGTGGTGGCCTCAAATGAATTTAAGGCCCCCAGCCAGGGCTTACAAACTAGCTATCCATATTCAACAGTTTCCAATATATCCGTGTCTTATTAAGAAAAAATTGTTTATCACGCGACATTTTACAATCTTACGGCTTTTGCAATTTTCCGGTGACAGGTACACAAACAAAATATAAGAGAATTAGAACGTCATACACCCACACATAATACGATGGGCAATTAACAGGGTTTGAATCCATCTCCAGCCAGACATAAGTGTAACCCACACAAAGCGTTGTAGGTAAGCCTTTAATACAAGGTCACTATTATAAGGAATTAGTCTATTAAATAGGTAATATGCAACCTTTTAATTTGGGTTGTAAGGGAATTATGACAACGGTTTATAAGGGATTTAGGAACTTCAAGAAATAAATAATCAATTTTAACTTATGAGAAGTTAAAGTTTTTATACCTTTATTTAAATAAAAACTAGTACAATAAGTATCTTAAGAGGTATTGCGTTTATTCTGTTACACGTTGTATATGTATATTTTTTATTAATAATTCAAATGTTCATGCTTAAAATATATATTTTTTAATGAATGTGTTGTAGTAATTTGATAGATGAAGTGGGCGGCCGTTGTAAGACGACAAAAATGGCACCATGTATTTTATTTATGTTACTCTGGAATTCTAGATTATAGTGGCCCAATACACATAACAATAATAGTAGAAGCGCTTTAATAATAATAATTTATTTATTAAGACCAACAATGACTCATATAGTGTTAGAAACAATAAATAAACTTGTTAGTGATACAATTACATAACAAGTAATCATTACTTCGGCATTCCAGCTGAGATACTGGAGCAACGATTGACAATACGGCAGTCCAGCCTGTCAGCAATCATGCCCAGGAAGAAAAAAGAGTAGGTATGGCTGTTCTAGTGTAACTGTAGCGGCATCAAAGCCACCACATGAAAAACAAAGAAACGAAATTTGTACGGCAACAAAAAGGACCGCAGCGCCATTTACGACGAACTAACAACGAAATCCTGCATCGCGCAAGCAAGGTTCTCCGTGCGATTTGAACATATACAACAGACCAAATATCAACCATCGGGCAGTTGCCCACCGGACACAACAACCGTCTGGTCGGAGGATCCTCCCATTTTCAGTGTGTGCGGGACTTTACTCTCTGTACCGCATACCCTCCATATAACAAAACAGAAACACCTAACAAAATGGTGTCTTGGAGTTTTAGGAACGCGTCCTTTGCAGGAGTGGAGGCTTCTTCCATGGCTCATCTGCTCCTAAGTAGAGTCATCAGGTCCTTGCCTGACTGGTGGGTGATAATCTCTTAAGAGACATCATTACCTTCTTTGGCCGAAAGATAACTGAAAAAAGAAAAGAAAGATTGTTTATTTACCAAATGTTTTTATATTTAACTAGATTTTGCCCGCGATTTCGTACGCGCATAATATCCTTGTTTTTCCCCTGTTTCTTTAGAAATTTCGGGAAATTCTTAAAAGCCAAATTTCAGCTTACTACGAGTAGTTTCGGCTGTGCGTTGTCTGTCAATATTTACATTGATTCTATCTGCTTTTCACAAAAGACCACCAGACAGGAATCTGGCTCTCTTATGATCATTCTAGGCAAGATAATGTGTTAACATTCCACTGATTTCTGAATTAAGAATTTGAAGATTCATTTTTGTCAAACGAACTTTATTAGCCTGAGATTTGCTTAGCTGCAAATAGTCAATTCAGCAACCGTAAAAGAGACTGCAAGATTAATGGCGTTATTTTTTAAGTTGTGAGTCGCGTAAAATGAGTCGCGGAATTTACGTTGCATTCGATTTCATACAAAAGTCCTGTTTGTGCCACACGGAAACGCAAAAAGCGTTGTCTGCTGGAGTCAACAGACAACAATGTTTGCGTTTCCGTGAGTACTTATATCAACCGAATTGCGTTCGGGATGATTCGTCTATTTTAGGTATGGAACTGCGCACACATCAGCCTTTCTCTATTTAGTGGATTTACTCAACTTCTCTTTCTTTTTCTGGCATCTTCAAATGCTTCGTAAATGCACAATATTTTTAATGGATCCATTGCACGACACAAACACCCCGTACAAACGTTGGACAGTAACTGAAGTTACGTGTGCCAGACGGACGTCTGGCAGCCTAACCGGATTTCAGTTAAACGTAAATTGCGCAACTCAAAATACGCAACTCACGTCCCACAAAATTACGCACGTTTGACCTGGCTCTAAGGATTATTTTCATTATATGTTGTTTAAGCAAAAATATAAATATACACAGTGAAAACTTCTGTCCACCAATTACGATTCATGAGGTACAACCCACTGACAGATAGACATGCAGTGGAGGCTTACGGCCGGTCTCAATGACGTATCTACCTTTAACCAACTGTCAAATTAGCTACCAACAGTAGCTGTATGTGTCATCTTTGCCTTTGTAACATTACGTTTCAGCTACTGTTGGTAGCTAATTTCACAGTTAGTTAAAGTTAGATACGTTATTGAAACGAAAAAGAAATTTCTAATGAAATAAGCAGTAGCTTAGTTTAAAAAAATAAAAATAAACCGGCTGTCAGTAATAAGGTTCCATTAGTTTCCCTTCGGGTACGGAACCATAAAAACCAATCTCCAAAAATATATCTAAAACGATTATGGTTTTTTCAAGATATACCCATGTAGATGCTTACCTAATTAAGGGGCCATCTAGGTTTCATTTCTTAGCTTCAGAATAAACTCATTAATGAAAATTGGATCTCTTTCAGTTTCAGGTGTGCGCTGTTTTGTCCTTGAAAGTTGCTTTGCAGTTATGAATTTCAGTTTACTTTCAACCTGTAATTAGAAAATATAATACATTTGTTTAAATCTGAAAAATCAATCAATCAATCATATACCGAAAAATATTTAAGACCATATACAATGTGGAGATTTTCCTATGCAATTAGTGACATCAAATCTGTGATAATAAGCAACATATTCATATGAGATAGTAAAGCCAGTGTTTTGTCAGACAAGCTATCAGCGTGGGCCATATTATAGTGCACAAGTGTGTGCGCAGGACCATCAGCTTAACGTGCTTTCCGAGGTACGGGGGTGTCACACCACGAACTTCCAAAGTCCAGGCTGACACAGAGAAATTTCTATAGGAAAAACCCAATAAAAGTTTTGCCCAACCTGGGAATCAAACCCAAGACTTCACGCCCAGTCGCTCTTGCGACCACAAGACCAACAGAGCAGTTAAGACCATACAAAGATATTCTCAAAAAAAAAAAAATAACCTAGGTAAAGACAGTAGCGTTGCCTGCTTAAACTCCTCCTGCTCTAGAACAGAAGGGAGTGTCAGACACTTACTGACGAAACCCACCCATGTCCCGCCAGATTCCCTTTGCATTCCAGGGCTGCGGTAACTCTTTCGAAAACAATTCTGCAAACCTGGCAGAAAGAAAATGTGCTACTTGGGTATAAAAGTTACTGGTCCTGTGTTCCAAGTTTCATTTAAATCAGTTAAAAATTCAAAATATATTTATTTATTTGTTTGTAGGGTACAATGTTGGACATTGGTGTTATTTTTGTTGAAGTGTTTCACTACCTCCATTACCTTGCTGGGCATGCAAATATTGTTTTGTACAAAGAACAGTTGAGAATCCAAAAATACTAATCTACTAATTTTACATCATCAGTTAGCAGGATGGAGACAGTGCTGGCTATGAGAATATAACACCAGCATCATTATCATGGATGGCCAAGAAGACTATTATTTTTCAAAGGAAACTTAAACTAATTCTCAGAGTTTAAAGAAGTTTGTGAGCACTGTTACCTGTGCTATTTCAGGTTTCCGCCAATAGCTTTCCCTGTGAGGAAATGAGGGCTCTTCACTCCGTCTATGTAGCCAGAGTAGGAAGGCAGCTCCATGCATACATCCAGTCTGTTGAGCTTCACAATCATGATACTCAGTATGCAGTAGCAGTGTTTCCTGAAAAAATAAACAATATGTTATTTTTTACTGTGAAAAATTAAACATTTATTACAAACTAGCTTTTTGCGGTGGTTTTGCACTCGTAACTTATATCAAAGGAACAACAATCACTAAATAGTATACCACTATACCAAGTTAAAACACACTGGCTGCTTGTGCATGTTTCTTTGATTGCTTCTTCTAAACCAGGCAATGGATTTTGATATGGTTTTCACTAATGGAAAAAGCGGTAAACATAGAAGGGTTGGGTGGGAAGGG